>CAJQUN010000110.1:1214056-1814056 GCA_907163345.1 Haberlea rhodopensis
TTGGACCATTTCCTCCCGCTACAGGGCAGAGAAAATTTCTCCTAGTAGCCGTTGAAATACTTCACTAAATGGGTGGAAGCCGAACCATTGGCTAAAATAACTGAAGAAGAAGTCATCAGATTTTTATGGAGGAACATAGTATGTCGCTTCAGGGAGGAAGAATACAAGAATGGTGCAAAGATATGAAGATTAAACAAGTCTTCACTTCAGTCGCCTATCCTCAAGCAAATGGGCAAGCTGAAGTGATTAATCGGATTTTATTGCACGGATCAAGACAAGACTAGAAGGGGCTAGTGGGGAGGGGGTAAATGGAATTACCCGGGGTCTTATGGGCTTATAGAACGACTCCTCGGGTATCTACAGGAGAGACTCCTTATAGCTTAGTATATGGATCGGAGGACCCTCATTCCAGTAGAAAATGGAGTGGAATCTCTTCGAGTACAAAGCTATGATCCCGATCATAATGAAGAAAAAAGGAAGTTGGAGTTAGATGGGATTATGGAGTTGAGAGAAAAGCTTTGGCCTAAAGTGGAATTGTATAAAATAAGGGTGACCAATGCTTACAATCGGAGGGTTCGCCCAAGGGCTTTTCAGGTGGGAGATCTAGTGCTGCGAATAATCAATCCCGCGGGGGAAGTAAAGAAATTAGCACCCAAGTGGGGAAGGCCCCTATAAAATAAAAGGGTGATTGGAAGAGGAGCCTACAGGCTGGAAGATCATGAAGGTCGGGAACTGGTGAGACCTTGGAATATTCATAATTTAAGAAAGTATTTTGTGTAATCTTTTAGTTATCATTGCTGTTCCCATGTATATTTCCTAATTAAATAAATTTCTTTTTTATTGAGCAATGTTCGGTTTACTCGTTGGATCGGGATGTTTTGGTCAACGTTTAAACTTAAAAACACCATCGTTTACTCGTTGGATCGGGATGTTTGGTCAACGTTTAAACTTAAAAATTTCATGTTATTGTGCTCGGGGGTAGCGAGCTTATGTTATTATAGTCCATTGTTGGCGGGTTAAATACAGGATCGGGAAGTTTGGTCTGTATTTGAACCTAAAATGGGACTAAATGATTATGCTCGGGGTAGCGAGCAACGTTCGGTTTATTCGTTGGATCGGGGATGTTTGGTCAACGTTTAAACTTAAAAATTCCATGTTATTGTGATCGGGGGTGGCGAGCTTATGTTATTATAGTCCATTGTTGGCGGGTTAAATACAGGATCGGGAAGTTTGGTCTGTATTTGAACCTAAAATGGGACTAAGTGATTATGCTCGGGGTAGCGAGCAACGTTCGGTTTACTCGTTGGATCGGGATGTTTGGTCAACGTTTAAACTTAAAAACACCATCGTTTACTCGTTGGATCGGGATGTTTGGTCAACGTTTAAACTTAAAAATTCCATGTTATTATGCTCGGGGTAGCGAGCTTATGTTATTATACTCCATTGTTGGCGGGTTAAATACAGGATCGGGAAGTTTGGTCTGTATTTGAACCTAAAATGGGACTAAGTGATTATGCTCGGGATAGCGAGCAACGTTCGGTTTACTCGTTGGATCGGAATGTTTGGTCAACGTTTAAACTTAAAAATTCCATGTTATTGTGCTCGGGGTAGCGAGCTTATGTTATTATAGTCCATTGTTGGCGGGTTAAATACAGGATCGGGAAGTTTGGTCTGTATTTGAACCTAAAATGGGACTAAGTGATTATGCTCGGGGTAGCGAGCAATGTTCGGTTCACTCGTTGGATCGGGATGTTTGGTCAACGTTTAAACTTAAAAATTCCATGTTATTGTGCTCGGGGGTAGCGAGCTTATGTTATTATAGTCCATTGTTGGCGGGTTAAATACAGGATCGGGAAGTTTGGTCTGTATTTGAACCTAAAAGGGGACTAAGTGATTATGCTCGGGGTAGCGAGCAACGTTCGGTTTACTCGTTGGATCGGGATGTTTGGTCAAAGTTTAAACTTAAAACACCATCGTTTACTCGTTGGATCGGGATGTTTGGTCAACGTTTAAACTTAAAAATTCCATGTTATTATGCTCGGGGTAGCGAGCTTATGTTATTATAGTCCATTGTTGGAGGGTTAAATACAGGATCGGGAAGTTTGGTCTGTATTTGAACCTAAAATGGGACTAAGTGATTATGCTCGGGGTAGCGAGCATGTTCGGTTCACTCGTTGGATCGGGATGCTTGGTCAACGTTTAAATTTAAGTGATATCATGTTATTACGCTGGGGATGTTCTCTCTGAAGCTCGACCATATTTATCTGCTCGGGATGTCTTTTACCCGAGCTCGGTTATATTCATTACTGCGGGATATTTTCCAATCGAGCTTTATTCGTTTAAAATTTTGCTTGGTGAAGAGACTAGCTTGCACAAGATTGTAAGAAGACAAGGAGAGTAATAATATCATTCCCAAAGATTACAATTAAAACAAAAGGGATACATCCCTAAATCTACAGCTGGAGGAACTCATCGGGAACGGTATTCAGGGCCTCATCAACATTTATAAAGTCTGCTGAAGTTCCTTCAGGAGGATAGCCAGCAGCTTTAAATTGACGAACAGACGCTTCAAAGCCATAGTTAAGGAATTTGGCAGCGCGTTCGCCCAGAATATCACCATACTCCTCAGACTTCATAAACTCTTCTTTCTTGATGAGCCAGGATTCTTCGATCTGAGCAGCCCGAGATAGTTTCTCCTGGTCAAGCTATTCAGAAAGGGACTTGTTCTCTTCAGCTCGCAATGATTTCTCTTGTAAAAGTTGCCCTAAGAGGGACTTATTCTCTTCAGTCACGGACCTGAACTGCCCGGATAAAGTGGTGTTAGCCTCCTCAAAATCGGCTAATTTCTTGTGCGCTTCCTCAAGAGCTTCCACTGTCTTATCCCGAGTAGCAACAGCAGCAGAGTATCGTTCCTCCAGTAGCTTTATGGATTTCTTCATCTCCTCGCCGATACCTTCTAGCTGTTTGAGATGTTTCTGATTCTCCCCATCTGAGGATCTCATAGATTGGAAGCGAGTCATAATCTCGCCGGCCATTAGATTGGTCTGCAAGAGAATAAATGAAGTTAATATACCGAAGACAAAAGTTCATCATACGGAAATGGATATAAGTTACCTGAGTGAGGGAAGTGGAAAAGTCATTTATCAAGTTGCTGAAGGCCAATCCTCCGAGGTATTTACGGTCGGGAGAATTGGCCCAATTGTAAATAATAGAGTGAGAAATTTTGGGGTCCGATTTTCTCAGAATGGGGACGTTGGGGGGATAAATCCAATCGGGTATATGATATCGGGAGGTTGGCCGAGAAGAGCTAGAACCACCAGGAGCAGGTTGAGAAACAGCTCGAGTTTGAAGAGGTGGACTAGCTCGGTGGGTAAGGGAGATTCGAGGAGAATGAGTTTTCTTGGTATGAGGAAGTTTAGAGGAAGAACATTGGCCCTCGGGGGCCGCCCTCTTCAATGATCAAGGAATCAAGGCTTCCGCCTCAGGTACTTCAATCACCTCTTCGGGGGGAGCAGGTGTAACAGATGGGGGATGATTTGTTCCAGAGGTCGGTTTGGTAGCCTTCTCTGGTGCGGCAATTTTCTTCAGGCTAGCAGCAATCTTGGCTTTCAGCATCTTGTTTTCTGCAAGAAAGAAACATCATAGCAATTATTCAAGCATGTTAAAACAAAATAAGCAAACAAAGCAAGATGCTCGGTAAATACTCACCGAGGGGCATTTTTAGGGAAACACCCTTAGGACTAAGCTGGAACAAGTACAGCAGTCCGTCGTCAATCAGCTCCCCAAGGTTAAAACACTGATCGCCAAGCTTACGATGAACTGATAGATATGTTTCTCCCTCAAGTAGCCCCTTGATTGACTTGCCCTTCGGTAAGTTTTCTTTCCACTCCATGGGACAATCCCAGGGTTGGAGTGGGCGAGCAAAGAAGAAAAATCTTTTCTAATTTTTTATGGAAGATGGGTAATTTTTCAGAAAACACATCCCTGTTCGAGAAGAAAAGTAAAAAAGCCCGATCTCCTTTTGATTTAATTGAAAGAAACAATGGAAGAGTTCGGGAGTCGGAGAAAAGCCAAAAAAGGATAAGACTATGTAGAAACCCGCCAACAATCGATAACTGTTGGGGAATAACTGACTTAGAGAGATGGCAAAATAGGAAGCAACATCTACAAAAAAAGGAGGGATAGGAAAACGAAGTCCCCCTCGGAGTTGGTCTATGTAGAAGGGAAAATAACCCTCGGGAGGCAGGTGAGGGCGAGTTCCGGGAGGGGGAACAATAATAGATGTCCCCTCGGAAATCCCCCATTTAGTTTGGATACTGGATATGTGCCGCTGTGATTTAATCCCGGATTCAAATATCTCAAACCAGGGAACACGGGCTTTTATCAGGTCCTGCTCTGTCGCAGCCTGAAGCTCTTCTCTGCGAGCATCAGGGGCTGACGACGAGCTGGAAGTCTCCTCACTATCAGATGAAGAAGAATGTCGAGGAGAGGGACTCAGGATACCCTCCTCCTCGAACATGTCTATAGTTTTCTAATAATCGTCAGAAGAAGACATACTCGATGAATGGAAAGGAAATAAGTAGGAAGGAAAAGTTGGTCGGACGTCTAATGCTAGCTCGGAAGCGAATTGCAGAAAAGTAAGTTAAAATCAACGAAATGAGCGAGTATTTATAGTGGGGGGCCACTTGAACAGTCGTTAAATCGACACCGTTCAAAATAAATCACATGAACGGTTATAGATGTGCCTCGGGAAACGAAACGTCGCAAGGTTTTCGAAATTTTTAGGCGGGAAAATTGGGCGGTTAAAATACCCCGAGCATATCAGGATTTTACCCGAAGACAATAAACCAAGATTTCACTACTCTCATCTTACTTTACTTTAGGGGGTGAGGTGATGTCATATGATATATTGGCCTCCTCGGGTAAAATCCCTCAAGGGCCGAACAAAGACATATACCGAACAGAGTGCACAGAACGGAAAGCACCGAGCAGGGTTTTACTGAACAGCTGCTAACCCTCCTCGGTTTTCTGGTCAAAGATTAGCGGAAGACCCGGGAATAACTAACAAATTAACCGGCGTGAATGAACGTGCAATAATGGGGCGCGGTTTTCTCGGACGTGTGGGGCTCCAGTTAAGCCACGATCAGAGGATATCGTGTTCCGGATCTCCCGCGAGCCAATCACTAGGAACGGACCTATAAATACCCGCAGATATCATCACAGAAGGGGTTGGATTTTTCTGGGCAAAAAGACTCCGAAGAGAGCAAACTTATGTCTGTTCGGTTCTTTTCGTTATTTCTCTAAAAATATTCGTGTAAGTCATTGAGCGATTTTTTGGTGTGTTTAGAAAGTCTTGTAAGTCACCAATATTCATAGTGAAGTTTTATACTGGACTAGGTCCCGTGGTTTTTCTCTCAATTTGAGGGTTTTCCACGTAAAAAATCTTGGTGTGTTTATTGTTATTTTGCATTACCACGTTATTCTACTTTATAATCAAAATCTCGAATCACATCATGTAGCATTTGGATTGAAGGATTTGATTCGAAGGAAATGATTAGAAATCTAATCATGTGAAATCATAGATTTGAAATGACTCCCAAAAATGCAAAAGAATGAAAAGGCAACCCAAATCTGTTTGTAATAGAGAGAAGCATGAATTTAAGCTGAAGGAATGTGCTAGCGGTAGAAATAAGTGAGATTATAAGAAGAAAAGTGGTTTATCGGTAGATAGAATCTTCCGATCGAATTGGTCTTGGCTACTCTATAGATAGATACATCCATCATTTGATGGGTATATTCACATACAAATGGATGAGACTATCTCTGGGTTTTTTAGTAACAGATGGACCATCTTTATAATATCTACATTATAAATTCACACCTTCTAATTATAACGGATAAAGGAAAATTACAGTTGGTGACATAAAAATATATATATCATGACTAGTAGACGTTATTTTAAAATTAGGATGGCTAAAATAACAATTATAAAAAACCAAATGAATGTATATGTGATTAATCATAAAATCAAACAAAAAAGCGAACAGAACAAACAAGACAAACAGTGTTTGAATTGACAACATGTGTGTATAAGTATGAACGTCGTACAAATTTGGTTAAACATTCATGAAGTTGCGAGTCAATCTTTGCGTTATGTGCATTACACGAACGTGCCTTACGTGTTTCCAATGTGTTTTTATAGCCCAAGTATGGCTGCTTAACGGGTTGGGTCAATTCGAACCCGACCCAAAATCGGATCGATTAGCCCGGTTTGGAATCGAAATCAGGCTAACCGGTTCCGAACCGGTAAAATACCGGATCCGAATCAGTACCAAACGGATCTTGTTCTGGGCTGAACTGGAACTGAATCCAATATTTTAAAATATTTTTTTTTATTCTAATATATATTCGAAATTTTGAAAAAAAAAATAAAATTCTAAAAAATTGGTTTTGCGTTAGAACCGGTCCAACCCGAAATCGGATCCGATCCGATTTCTTAACGGCTCGAACCGATTTCGGATCCGATTCCGGGATTATCGGATCCAGAACCGATCGGTTCCAGACCGGATCAACCCGTTAACCATCCCTAAGTGCAAGTCATAAACTCAAGTATATGGGGACAAATACAACATATATGATCTTAAAATAAATCATAAATATTACATTATATTTTCCAAAAATATAGAATTTATTCTCAACATTAAAATAATTGAGCTCTTTTTATGATTGAGAGGGGGTATTTCAAAGTTTTTTGCCTCAGCCAGCCTCGAACTTGAAGTATCCCAAGTGGGCTATTAGGTGACAATTAGCCGAGACAACTCGGGATGTCAATAATTAACCTTTTTTTCAAATAAAGATGTTTGGAAGTGATACGATCAACAAAACTAATTTTTCTTCAAATTTTCTATCTTATAACATCGTCAATACTTTTAATTTAACTTTTCATCATCTCCCAAATTACACTATTTTAACACACATATTTAAAAAAATTAAAATATTTCTACGCCATTAAATGATAATGGAATATCATCCGTCCAACAAACACTTTTTTTTATCAACTATTACAATTAATGGGGTAGGATGATAAAGACTTGAACATAAGACATCCGAGTTATAATTACGACCGATGTCAGATGAGCTACGGATCATTAGTCGTCCAACAAACTTTTACATATTAAAAAGTACTCATAATAGAACCTACTACACTTGACACATACCCTAAACCAAAAAGTTACACACCCAAAATATAATATTATTAATAATATATTCTCATATATTAATTGACACGTACTCAAATATGATATTCCCTAAACGTTTCCGAAAAACCCGAAAATATTCTCAAATATATTGTCAAGGGGCCTGAAAGTGCGACCTGTCAAATATAATATTCCAAAAGCGCGTTTTAAAAATATTTTAGACCCAACAAATATATTTTAACGGGCGTGAAAGTGCGACTTGTCAAAAGAACCCATATGGCGTATATAAACAATGAACCCGGACAGCTTGCCCCTATGTTTCTTGAACGTACCCTTTAGAAGCATATACTTTTCCTTCCTATAAAGATTCAGCTTTCTCTGATGAAATTTTTGGAAGCGGATTGAAGGCTTTCCCCTGCTCAGTAGGTCCGTTCCGTTTACGTTTTGCTTTGATCGGTACATTGTTTGATCTGTTGGTTGATGATTTGGTATGTTTCATTGTAACCCGTTGCAAGTTTTTTTCTATTGTTCAAGATTGTGATGTACTTGAGCTTAAATTGGTGATTCATTGATAATGTTCCTGGTGGTGATTTTGCGTTCTCCAAGTATTTGTGAATTTGATCCACAAATATTGATCAGCATTATTTTTAATTTGAGAGAGTAATTAAAATTTGAGTTCTTGACAATATGTTTAATTTGAGAGAGCAATTAAAATTTTCTTCAACCTTCATTTTGTAGCTCTATTCAAAATCTTGAAAGGCATTCAAAGATATTTCTTTTTCACATCCCATGCATCGTACAGTTTTTTTCGGGTTATTTGTTGTACTAATCTAGTTGCAACATTTGATCTTGAAATTTTAATCTTTTGGTTATTGGGATCTTTTAAGCATTTCTTATTTTCTTTTGGAATAATCTACTTGTGCATTATTTGTTTGAAATCTCTAAACATACTATTAATTCTTGTGTGAAATCTAGCAGGTTTGAATCTGTTTGTGGTGTATCTAAACTATACAAAAAGATAGTCGTCACACAGTTTCCTCGATTGCGTAAAACTTCTAGTGGTGGTTGGATATGGGGAACAATTTTCTGTTCTTCATCGAACCAGATGGCGGTTCATCTGACATTTTTTCAAAAGATCTACTTATGCCGCTCTCTCATATTACTTCATTGATTGACAGTTCAAGATACCTTTATCTACATGGAAGTGTTGTTCTTCATGAAGCTTTTAATTGCATGTCAAAGTTTTCTGGTGCTCTAGTGTTATGGTTTGCAACAGGATCGAATCCCGGCAATTCCAAACCACTGGGTGATCATATTGGTTCCAATTCCAGCTATAGTAAAGCTTGTACAAATGTAAAGCATATTTCTTCAGTAAGACGAGATGTAATGGGGTTTTCGTGGAAGGCGAGGTCTAGAAGGAAATCTTCCATTTTTGGTAAGATATCAAGTTTGAATCTGAAGCAACTGTATGGGGGAACGCAACGGATTCAATCATTTCCACTGATTTCATTAGCTGCTATGATGGTACCACCATTCACGAATGTGTAAGTGCAGTTGTTTTATCTTCTTTATTAACAATTATTGTGGCACATCCTTTTGCTCCTTTCTTATTTGATTTTTGGCTCTACTTTTGTTGTGCTTTTCTAGCGCTACGAACGCGCTAGCTTTTCCCCTAGGCACGAGCTCTGCAGAGACACAGACATGTATAGATCAGAAGCCCTGTGAGATTGAAAATGGGGGATGCGGACCCTGCGATGATCTTTATTTCCAGAGTTTAGATTTGTTTAAGAATGCAGTTGAGCCCAGAACAGGCATTGAGTTCCCCGCCATGTTGGATGGCAGAATGGATGGAGAAAGTGATTCCAGTTTCAATCCAGAGGTAAGTGCATCATATCTAAATCTTTGGGTTCAGTTTCTCGAATCTTGACATATTTTTTCTAATTTACTAGTTAAGTACGTCCTCTAATAAGAGATGCACTGCAGTGCATCAATTATCTGTGATCTAACATAACTTTGATACAGGCACACTTCTTTCCTCTATATGGAGTAGTAGGATAAAGAAAAACATAAGAACCTTTGAATAAAGCAGCATGATGAATTTTGCTTTCTTCTGTTGCATGATAACTAACAAAAGAATGGAAAAGTTTTCTCCTAATCAATTTAGTTTTTGTCATTAGGATTTTTTATGCGTAAATCCTAATGTCCAACTAGATGTAAAAGCAAAAAGCAATATGCGTGGTTTATTAAGCTATTCTTTCACATTTTGCTTTGAGTTATCTTTTACGGTTAATGCTTGTTAAAAATGCTGCCTAATTTTCAGGTCCTTGTTGGAACTGGATCTAGGATCATGACTTTCATCAGAATCAAATCCCTAAACATATATGCATTTGGTTTTTGTGAGTAGACCAATTTTTGTAAACTCTAAAATATTTTATTGCGTCGAGAATTGTTCCTGCAATACTAGCTCATTTTGCCTCTGCTAACAGATGTTCATCCATTTGACATTTGTGAGAAATTGGGCCCAAAATATGCTTGCATTCCAGAATATGAGTTGAACAAGTGCCAAGATTTTTATCAGGATCTTCTAAGGTTATAGCATTTACTGGATTATCTTCTTCTTTTTTACCCGCACATAGGTAGTGTGACTCAAATCCAGAAACTAAGTCCTATCAACCCAATTGTCACAACATTTGGCAAATTGATTGGCCACACTGAATTATTGTATGATTGAGGAGATGAGGTGCCTCTGCCCGTGACAAACTGTTTGAGATTGAATGCCTCTTGGAACACCTCTCTTAAATTTTTGGGTCATGTGCTGCAGGGAGGATATCAACATGACAGTTAGACTTGTGGTCAGTTGCGGTGGAATCAAAATCAATACTGTGAAAGAGTGAGTTGCATCTTCGTCAAGCATTCTCATTTAAAACATAATGATACTTGGAATGGTTGTGGGATAACTTTTTATAAATCACTTCGAAAACGTACTTGGAACGGATAAAACTTTACTCTATTTTCAATATCCACACAGGTTTAAAGAGAATGAAACAAGACATTTATGCATTTGAAACTACAACCTCCAAATGTTTCTGATTCATTCTTCCAATTCTTTTTTGTTAGTGCTTTTGAAAAGTCACTTCGAGCTCGATTAACAAAAGTAAGTACTTTTAGAGTTATACCTGCTATTTTTGTAGCATTTCCTCAAACTCTTGGCCCTGACAATTTTTTGATTGTTTTAGACAAATCCTAATGCCGACTTTCGCTGCTTAGATGCCTTCGGTTCATTATTTTCACATGATATTCCCTTACACATGGTAAGAATCAAAATTTTGGTCTTTTAGTTTCTTATCTTAAGCTCCATCAAAGAGATACATTTCTAACCAATATTCAAAACATTCAGGGAACAATAATTGATTTCAGGCGTACAGCTGATGGACATTTAATTACTGAAGGTACAGAGCAAATAAGAACTGCGACGCCCAGACCTTTAAGGGCACCTGTGTTTTGGCATATGCGATCTTTATATGTTCGACAACCAATTAAGACCTTAAAATATCCAAGAAACTCTCCAAGATGACGCATTTTTGCCTTTTTGTTTGTGCAGTTGGAGGAAATCACATTGGAGCAGTCCAAAACAAAGATTTATGCAGTAAGTCAACTCAACCATCTCTACTTTCTAGCATATCGTTATTTTACAGATGGACATATTTCTTAATTCAGGGGCCTTTTTCGACATGTACATTGGTGATATACCCGTATGTGAGCAAACAAAAGAAGAGATAGGGAAAAACGTGGCCAATATGATGAGGAAGTGCTGAACCAACTTTACTAGGAACATTGTATTGATACATTGCCATATTGGTGCTCCCATTTTTAGTGATCTATTCCATGTAAAAGCTATGGCCAACGTCGGACTGGTGGTTGAATATTTGACAGACCCCCAGACTATCATAGCCGAGGATTGTACCATTTAATGTATTTGCCTATAAACGATTCTTTGTAGGGAGACCAACATTCTGGGAGCACGTGTTGAGTATATTTATAATATTGTGTTTTTAATTTTTATATATTTTTATTTTTTTAGGGATGATAAAGATTTTGTAATTGAGGAGTATTTTTGGAAAAAAATTGGTGAAATTATGATCATGGTGTAAATACTAAAAATAGTAACAATTATTTGGTGAAATTATGATCATGGTGATTTTCAAAAACTAGTTAAGAAACAATTGAACAACGAAGTTTAAACAAAAGCTTCCGGGGGTCGCTGGAATAAGTTGTCGACAATTCCAAATTGTTCAATGTGCAGCAATAACTTTTCATTAAGATGTTCATTTCTTTTTCACTTCATAATATTATAGAATATCATACTAAATCAAGTACTTTTAAAAATAAAATGAATGCGATGGCTTCTCTGGTACATGTTGTGCCAATAAAGCTCATATGACGACACGGATCTTCAAAATTTTTAGTACACAACACAGCTATAACACACCGGTGTATTTTTATATATACTATGAAATCTTGGTTTTAAGGTTATATGTTGTCTCTCTTTGTTTCATGGCTGGTGCTGGTGCCTGGTGGGTGCCAAACATAACAATGATCAAGGGTAATCTCAAGGTTCAACAATGGCAAATCCAAATCCTATGCAAGTTTAGCAGACACATTCATCTTCAATATCTTAATTGCAACACTGCACATCATCTTCAAGCTGATTAGCAGTAACGAAGCTTTCTTGATAACTACTTCAGAGAAAATGACATGCAGGCCAACTGAAAATGCAGAGTTCTACTTAACAAGAACAATACATGGATAATGGCAACTGTCAATTTCAGTGCTTGATTTTCTTTGAAAGAAAACCGAGCTATGCATTCATCGATCTGAGAATAATTGTTAAGATGAAATTCTATTCAAATTTTATATCACAATCCACAAATGTAATATAATGAATGTAATAATCAAGCTACTCTTCTTTCATCGTCGCTAGATATTTTCTTGTTTATTTCCTTTCGTTCTTCAGAACCGATGTACAGATATCGATGTCTAAACCAACAACCTGACCAGTGTTATATTCACACAATAGTCTGTACAATATCAACGCTAGTATTTACATACAAAGAGAACCAAAAGATCCATCTAATACAAAAGCGAATAAATCAACAAAAAGTATACAGCACCTCTGTAGAGCATGTTAAAGTAAGGACAGCAGAGATGTAAAGAATGCGACAAAAAGACATCATTGCTACGACATTGAATTGAATAATGTACATAGGTCAACGAAAAGCTTTAGAAAGATTTATACTTGAGCCTTCAAGTAATTTTGCTACCTATTCCTTTGTACAATCACAGAATATCCTACCTAAATGTGATTCAAATAACCTAATGGCAATTGACCAATATGTAAAACTTTTTACATCATCTTGAACTATCCTTATCTTAATTCTTAGGTGCCCCTAGATCCCAAGCAAACATGGACAAGAACCAAGATAAATGCATAGTACCTCCAATGTCCACAGCCAGACACATGATGGACAAGCCATACTGTCAAAAGGAGGTGGGATAATATTTTACTTCACAGTCTGCTGCGGTAATTTTGCTGAAGGATATTCTGAAAAGAACTGTGGAAGCTCAGTATCTGAAGGATCTATTGCCGGAATTGCCATGTATACATCTTCAGTGGAGAATGGAATGCTGCAGGGGTACGAAGAGGAAAGACAACAACACGTAAGAAAACTCTTATCAACTTGATTTGTTGTAAAACAAGGATATAGCTCGTTGTGGCTCGAAAGCATTCAACCATTATGTAAAGAGAGAAAGTTTAAACGTAATGTAGGATTTTCACAATTGGAAATCATTCAACCAAGCAACTGGGCAAAAGGTGAACATAGCATAGTTAGAAGCAGAACAAGTTATGCAACATATCATTCATGAGGAGGAGGTTAACCATAGTTTATTTAATATGCAATTTATCACTAATATCTAACATAGCTGCAAGTTGTCACCTAAGATCGTCATCCAATAAAAAGGAATTTGATGACAAACTCTGTGAATCCTTATTTACAATCTCCCTCATCTGGGACACAACCTGCCAAACAAAACAAGGATAAACATACAAAGTAATTTTACAAATCCAACAAAGTTTTGAAATGCCACCAAACAATTGGCTAAACCACTTGCCTCATCTGACACACTTTGAGTCCCATACTTATCATCCCAGTACATCGTACTTATTCGATAGATTTGCCTTACTGTTAGCATCTGCCAAATTATTCAGTACCAAAATATGATGAGATAATCTGATGACATTCTTCATACAAGAGAATTAATTGAAAGGAACATAAATGTACATGTAAACTTTTTAACAAAGGTCGTACCGGGCAGAGATCCTGTTTTATCTCCTCTAAAGATTTTTTCCTTTTCTGATGTATTACCTAAATAGATAGTAAGATCCATGAGTATTTGTAATCGCATATGGAGAGATTCACCAATATAAAGGAAGAATAAAGCAGTATTTGCTGTACCAGAAACCCAACAGCTTGTCTAATGTAATTTAGTTCATGCCAAGAGGTTCCTGCAAACTGCATTTGAAAATGCTTAAGAATACCCAATCTGTACAGGAAATCCAAGCAACTAAAATTACAAAATACCTCTTCTGTGGCATTGACTATCCATTTTTCTAATTCAGCTAAACCAGATTTGACATATTCACCATTGGAAAATGTGCAGCATTCTCGCCGAAGTAAAAGACTGCAATAAGTTCCGTAAATTTCATCTGGTTTGAAGCAAGTAATATTTAAATTATTGAAATCATAAATCATGCCTATTAAACAATTGTATATTGATGAAGGAGAACACTTGTGTAGTGAGCTTCCGGATGAAAAATGAAGGAACCTGGAATTCAATGAATCAGTTCATGGATAAACTTCAAAAACCAAATGCAGTAGATAATGGGACATTATATATATAGAGATATGCTGACATGATTTCCACGTAAACGGCCCATAAGTGAATCCAGGAATTTGATGATGCTATCCCACTCGCTACTTGGCGATTGCTGAGGAACTCCAGAGGGGGACCTAGATAATTTTCCACCATGGACTCGTTGATTTTTTGGTGCCTTTTGAACAGACCAAGGAGTATTAGGTACAGGAATTTAGAATGAAAAAGATTATCAGTAAAAAAACTATTTACAGTGAATTTCAAGAACAAGAGTTTGCTTGAGATGGTTAGACATCCAATGTTAAACCCGACAACAGTATCTAGGAAATAGTATCATGACAATGAAGCATTACTCTGCCAATTCTCCATCTGGGGAAGCTTTTCAAATAAAGAAAATTAATATACGGTACAAGTCCAGAGCTGTGAGCTACGTATGATGGTACTCTACCCAACTAACCCCATATTTCCAAACAAGCCCTTGTCACACTAACATTTAGCGAAACCCAGTAAAGAAAGTCATTATACTAAGAACTCGATAATTTTAGATTAAATAACCAAATTTTGATAATAATAGTGATCGGCATTCCAATATGGCATACATACTGGCACCAGAGTATCTCAACCAATGACGAAAGCAGAATGATGCCAAATATCATGAGAATACAAGTATATTTTTTTATATAAGAAAAATAATACAGATATATTTAGGATTAAGCTGATGAGAAGCGCACAATCGAGAACACATAAACAAGGTAGCACAAAGGATATATCATTTTTGGGTCATCAATTCGAAAAGACGTGAAACAAGCAGCTTCGCATATCCAAGAGATACAGGTAAACAAACCACCTGAATACATTGTCCCAGTAGTGGAGAAATTTCTTTCTTCAAATTATCCCGGATCAACCCAAAAATTTTTTCTACACAAGCAGTTAATTGTTGTTTGAATAATAGAGCTGGATATTTTGCTTCCATTTGTGATAAACCATCATCTGATCCAAGATATTTGAAAGAAGGCTTTGGGCCCTGCGAAACAATAAACAGGACACTAATTTTGTCATAATCCAGTGCAAAGAAGTTCTGAACACAGGAGAAAAACTGAATGTAGCAACAAAATATACTAGAACTGAAAAGCATGTATTGATTATCAACCACATAAAATGGAACCTGGTGCGTCATAGTTATTTAGACACTCTTCTCTATCATGATGGCTTACAATCTAGTACAAAAGACATCCTAATTAAAACTAGAGCTTGTTACACACAAAAAGGTTGCATGCAAGTGGATCAGATCCTGCCAATCAAGAAATCATGTTGCAGCAGAGCCTTAAACTCTTGACAATGTCGTCAAACCATCTTCAGTCCACCCAACTTCATATTAAATTGATATTCGATCATCAGAAAACTTACTTGCATTACTCTCCCATTCAGCCCTGATCGCTGAAAAGAGGTACTCAGGAACCCATTTGAGCGCTGGTTTCTTTGGAGAAAGCATAAAAGTGCTGATGCATTAGACAACCAATACGGAAAAGTAGCATCCTCATCACCCTCCTGAAACAAAAATCGTATTAAGTCAGTATGTGTAAACATACTCAGTTTTCACGACAATCATAAATTACACTAATTTCATCCCTTTTCGATTGCCATATTGCTACCATCAAATAATCAACTTTAGTATTTTTAAAGCGTAACCATGATATGTTGAGTTGATTTATCATATAAATATTTTTTCTGATATTGATTATATTCCCTGTAATTTGACTTGAAAAAATTTATTGTATAAAAAATGTCAATAACAAATCTACCAAAACAGATTGAAGATTATGACCAATTATCCAACAAATGCGTGTATATCATGGAGTAAGACTCACATTCTTGCTAGAAGTTCTTATTGATCAAAGCAATTCATTAACCAGATTCTACAGATTATGGCAAGCAAGAGCATCAACACAGAAATAAAAAAACAAATATGATCAAATAAAAAGGACTTAGACAAAATTTGATATCCATATCATTGATAAGATTTAGATAAATAACCTTCATAACATTGTTGATATTTTCAATAACGAAATCAAAGTAAACAGTCCTATCAGATTCAAAGGCATGCCAATGAAGAAGGCATCTATAGATGACACAAGCAGCTGTTGGCTTTCCATCTTTGAAACCCAAATTCTCCTTAATGCAGCGTGATAGAATTTCATAGTTCACCTGCAACAGTTTCAACTCATGAAGTGGGATAAGCACAAACCATTTTTATCTTGGCACAAAAAAAGGTTTCTGGTTAACTGAAGTATTTCCACTTTTAAGCCATTTTACTGCCAAAAACAAGCCATGATTACTCAAACAAAAAGTCAGAAAGAGACAAAAAACCTGATTATTTTCAAAGACTGACTTTGTCCGACGAGAATCAGAAAAGCCTTGTGACAGGGGTGCTATAAACTTGGAGGGCGTGGGTGATTCCTAAAATAAAGAAAAAGGGAAAATCAGGAAAAATATGGACAGCCATTTAATGGAGCCACCAAACTTACATATGAAGACTTCTGGTCTGCAGAAGAAAGAACAAGTGCACCAGAGAATTTCTGTTTCAAAAGGAAAAGGAACCATTAGTTGCAAGAATAATTATAAATTGAGAGGATCAGTAGCACCAAATAATTTATGATTCAAAAGGAAAAACAACCATTAATTACGAGCTAATCATTATGTGACAGTTTTCTGAAGCCAAGCTTACAAAGGCAAAGTATATGCTAAGCAACATTTAAGTTGTGTGCTGATTAAGCCACATGCGTCTTTTACGAACTTAACTACTAGATGATGGGGACCAAGGACTGCTTACATCAAATAAAGGCCTGACAAATCCAGGTCGGTTAATCCTTGAAGACAGATTCAAGGTCTTCTGACGTAGGACATGATTTTCATCCTCCAGATTCAAGAGCTTCTCTTCCATACTGATGCAAAAGACTCACATTAGTCTCAACTAAGCATATCAAGAACATCGTGTAACTTTATTCAAATGAATTATATCCACGCTGGTGCCATTGGGTGAACAATAAGGTAGATGCTTCACTGTTTCGTTAATTCTTGCATGTATGGAGTAAGGCAGTAAATTTACACGGTGACAACACAACTTTCAGTCAGAAAATACCTTCGCAAATTCTGTTGAAGTTGCAGACATGAATTTTCAACTTGGTTCAACTCTGCAACAGTTCTGCTGGCATCTTCTTTAGCCTTGTCCAGTTCTTGCTCCAAAGATGAGTTTTTCTCATCCAATGCATTCAAGGAACTCTGAAAAAGTAGATTATTGAAGTTCATGAGTCATCTAGTGAAAAAGTATACACGTTCTCGTGTTATTATCTCAAACCCAGAATGAGGAACTGGGTAACAATGTACAGTGGCATTGTGAAGAGATATTGCAAAAAGCTAAACAGAGACTATAAAGTAAAAGAGGTAAAGTCAGAGAAAAAAGTAAAAGTGAAATATGAAAACGTTATTGACAGTCTAGTAAACCACAATCACCTCATAATTCCTTATTTATCAAATGTAAATATTGCAAGGATGTATTATAAGGCTAATAATATTCTTACCTAAGTTAGAAGCTAGATTAGTGTTTGTAATTGCTACTATATATGAAAGAACACAGAAATGAAAAAACTCATTCAGCAAAATCGTGTCTTTGACATGGTACCAGAGCCACGTCTCTGAATTTTTTTTTTTGAGCGGTTGTTTCTCTTCGCATTTCGTCTGCCTTGTTCGAAGCAGTCGAGAGAAAAAAATAAAACAAAATTCGCTCTTGGGATTCTGCAGCAACCTCGCGATCTCATCTACATCACGATCGGAAATTTTCTTTACTTCTTGGACTTCTGCGTCGACTTCGGGATTTCATCTGTATCGCGTCGGATTCGCGATTTCATCGGCGTCGCGTCGGAATTTTTTTCCGATCTCGGGTTTCTGAATCTCGCCTGAGGCGCTCGATTTCTTGCTTTCTGAATTTTTTGTCCGCCCATCGGGATTTGTCTGATCTTGTCGCTGTCGTGCGCCGTTCCTGTTAGAAATTTCTGATTTCCGAGATCTCGCGGCTCGTAGGAATTTTTTTAAAAACTCATTCAGCAAAATCGTGTCTTTGACAGTTATTCAGAGACATTAGCAAAACGAAATGCTAAAAATACCAAGAAATCAGAAAACTGATGATGGACTAACAAATTAGGTCATGAAAACTGGTTGAAAGACACACCTCTCTGACAGGAAGTTGAAAAAGAAAAAAATATATATTAAAATTACAAAAATCTTTATGATTTCAACATCAGTAGCATGAATATCAGAACAGACATAATTAAATGCTTAACTAAAATTACCACTGAGGGATCAAAATGCTACAACAGAAGAAGAGAAGATAATCAAATTAGAATCAAACCAAACACTGACAGTAGTTCATGAAAGACTACCTTTAAAAGGGTATTTACATTCCTCAGTTCACTCAAAGAAATTATTTCTTTTTCCAATGCTGATTTTTCCTTAGCTGATAGCTCAAGCTGCCTTTCTAGCACTATGTTTTTATTGCACTCATTAACAGTTGCAAGTTTGGCTGCATCAAGTTCAAGTCTTAGAGATTCAACAGTCTTTTGAAGTTTTGAAATTTCTAATAATTTAGCTTCTTCATTGGAAACCTGCATTCCAGATCAGTGATAAAAGTGCAACACATTAGAATATGCATTAATATAAGTACACCAAGAACATATGCAAACATGGATGGGCAAGTTTTATATTATATGTACAATTCATATTATATACGATAAACAAAGCAAATACATGAGACACAATAGTGAAGGTGAATACATTCCCAAATCCATGTTGTTCACTCCAAACTTGAAATTTGTAACCATAAGAATACTTCTAATAAGATACAATAATCCTCAGACCATATAGCCAAGAAGTTCTGGATGTCTGAAAGACACCATAAATGTCGAATTGTCGATAGTTGTATATATGATAAAAAAAAATGGAGATATATATCTAAATTGAAAGTACATCATCTTGGTTTTTCAGTACAACACAATAAGAGTTAAATTATTCCACCAATTTATATCACTAAGCCAAGAGTTTTTATTCCCAGTGGTCACATGCCACAAGCTATAAGTATAAAAGGAAGAAAAGGCAACTAGGACTTACTACTGTTAGCAATAACGTACAAAAAATCACAGATCTCAATTCTACCACAAATACTTTAACCAGGTCAATTTGAAGATTTTAACCCAATGAGAAGTATAAGCTAATCACAACGAACCAACTGATATATAGAGAAGCCCAAATGAAATGGGTAAGAACAGGATATTATTACTGCTTATTCTTAATTCCTTCTGTAAACACTTCAATAATGAGTACCCGCATTTTTCTCTCCAGATGCCATCGCCAAGTGAGATCCTCCAATTGCTTTTCAAGCTTGCTCTTTGCTAAACGCAAGGCACCAGCCTCATTAGCCTCCTATAAAAGAAATGGATAAGGTTAATTATGTAAAAAACACAGATATATCCAGTTCGTATGCATCAGTGAAATATCATCGAAATCTGAAAGTGGCCAGATGAGCTACGGGGAGAAGACAGATAGACATGGTCTATCTTCGGATAACACTAACCATTTTGCCAATTCAAGATCCAAAATCAAAAGTGACAAAAGGATCCATAGAAAAAATGACTGGTGATAACTAAGCAGAAAAACACAGTGAAAATTAATGTTTCACCTATAGATACTTTGCATGCCACATATTTTATATTCGACAATAATGTAATTGTGTTGTACAAGAATGTAAACCAATAAAAGACACATTAAACCCAGTTGTCTAAATCCTTCCCACAATTGATTTGAAGCAACAATCCGAAAAAAAAAAGGTCATACACACGAAACTCACGCAATGCGTGGGGTCCGGAAAGGTTCAGGCTTTTGGGTCTAATGTACGCAGGTTTTCTCTTGCTCTACAAAGTTGTTTCTGCAACTCGAACATATGACCTCCAGGTCACGTGACAATAATTTTTATCATTGCGCCAATATTCTTCCTTTGAAGCGGCAATCCAAGAACATTGAAATTTTATAAATCTTAAAACACTTCAGATTTTAACCAGGTAAAAACTATATTATCTAATTTGAACCTTAAAATTTTTAAAAAAAAACATAAGGTTAAAAAATGATTGCACATCAAGAACGACCAAAGTCCAACCACCTTCTATCTCGGATGACAAAATTTAATGCACCAAAATTGCAACATATGACATCAAAAATAGCAGAAATGCCTTCGGAGCCTATGAGACAAAGCAATGTTCTCACCTTTGTAAGCCTCCTAAATTCTCTTTTTGCCAACTTTTGCCTCCAGAGACATTGTATTTTAATAATCTTAGATTGATGGTTGTAGTAGACTGAACGAACCTTGAACATCCTCCAATGGGCCTGAGACAAATGAATTCGTAAAATGTAAACAAAACATTTCCTGGAATACTTTGTTCGCTTCACCTGTAGAATTACTTCTCTTTTCCATGCTGTCTATATGCTTGAGCAAAAGAGATTTTAAGATAACACAAGAAAATAATTGCATAACTTGAACAAAAAAAGGTAGAATTTGAGTTTCCTGTCACATTTTTTAAACATCTTTCATAATGCAAATTGCAAAGCATGTTGACAAAACAATGCAAAACATGCTTTGAGAAAGCTGGATCATATATATGATTACTCAAATATTTGATGTTCTGTGGCCAATCATGATTGTTCATGGCAATCAGAAAGTCCCAGAAGATTGTCCTCCACAAACACATGTGGTAAATTCTAAAAATGTATATAAAGATCTAAGAGAAAACTCCAAACACAGATAACGGAACCTAATAACGTTACCTGGATAACAGTGGCAGCTCTGTGTTCCTTCCAATAAAGAAACTTCTGACGGGATACGAAACCACGGATGCAAGACTGTATGAGTAGAGAGGCAGAATAGATTTGAATATATTTATGTCTTAACAACCAACATTTGACATATTTCTGCATCATGGTGACAGCTGCCATCTCCCGCATAGAAGCAAACTTACTCCGATCCAGATACCCTACATAAGATTGATAAAATCATAAATTGAAAACCAATTAGTAAAGTGGTCATAGTCTCGCAATCCAAATTTCCACCAAACAATAAGTATATCACTCCCAAGCCTGCATGATTTGCTTCACCAATTTGCCAAAAATAAAAATGCAGACACTGCTGAGGTAGAAGGGAAATGTTTCACTTGTAGATGTCTTTTGATGATGCTAAAACCTAAATAATCTTTTGATGATGCTAATACCTAAATAACTCGTAAAAAATATTGTTCTGCATCACCAAATCAAAAACATACAGATATCCCAGGTTCCTTTAATCGTTCTAAGAATGCACGTATCTGTGAGAAAGGTTACGCTCCACTCCATAACTCAATACTTTTTATGGCCCAATTTCACTAATTTTAGGTAACTGAGTACCCAAACATACTGATTGCCACATACATCAGAGGTCATCATCCTCGGTCATTCTATTTAGCCACAAAAAACACAGCATTATTTGAGCCAAGCGACTGATTTCCATCATAAGTCTTTTATCCTAATGTAAATAAGACAGTGCATAACAAGTTGCAAGCTGTTTAAAGTTCTGAGCATGTAAGATTACCTCTGCAAGATGCTTGTAGAGAAATTGCAGCAACACGTCTTGCAACAAAGTCCCTGCGGGTAACAAGTGTCCGCAAACGGCTTTGAATACGCTTGGCTGCAGAATCCAAAACCTCAGCCCGTCGTACGTCTAAGATACCAATCTGTCCAGCCCTAAGGAAAACTTTGGTTTTTCCCAACTGGAAAAGGAGAGGCAAAATAATAAAACGTGCATTAGGTGCCATTAAAGAAACATTGAAAAAGTCCCAATTACGGACTATGAAACAACAGATACAAATTGGGCGTTTTCACCACTGACTATTGTCAAAACTAACCTGAAAGTTCCCAAGATTCAACTTCTGTAATATTTTCTCAGTCATGGTTCTGGCATCATAACTGCAATAAAAGAAAACGCGAATGATATAAACCTAATCAAACACATTAAACATGTGTAACAAAAAATCAAGCAAGAAAGCACAACCATGAGCAAGAAATAGTAATTGTACTTCATCAAAACTTATATCTTAAGTACCATGTTTGCGGTTATCTTTGCAAAATAAGCAGAACAGAGTGTCAACTTGCTGACATGTTCATTATCCATGATGATGAAGAAACCCAAAAAATTGTTCGAGAAAAAAAAAACTGTGGAAGATCAACAGTCATACACATAGTAAGAGGAAGGCTGCCAACTTTATACCAGTAAAGTACCAGGAAAAGGAAGAAAAGAAAACATACTAAAGACAGAGTGAAGATGAAAATTAAGGGAGATAACTTCAATTTTATTCATAACATATTAAAAGGAATTCGAACTGAGAAAATTTAAGAGACCCACCTTCCAACCATAATATCTAAGGATATAATTCCATATCGATCCACGAACTCATGATAAGTCTTCCGTGTGGGATAACCTGCTAGGCTAATGCGGACAGCCTCTAAAACACCCTGCAAAATAACAGGAAAATACATTTAAAAAACTTACTTGGGAGACTACTCAAACAAATAAATCCAGCTAAAGCAACTTTTGTGAGTTACACCATCATTGGTGCCTCCTCTCCTGTATTGCCAAACAAGCAACAACAATCAAGCATTTTTCCCACTAACTGGTGTCAGTTATATGGATCCTCCTTTGTCATTGTGTTCTATCCCGTACTAAATCATCATCTATTTAAATGAATATTATCTTGTTTTATCGTTGTCAATCAAGTCTTTTTTTATCTCCCTCTTCCTCAGTTAATGTGATTTTATAAAAATCAAGCACATTTAACCCATTTACAAGGGGTTTTATGTTTGATTTTAAAACACATGAGGTTTTAAATGCTCATTGATTTTACACATGGGGATTTTTGCTTTTTTGAATTTTCACACCAGGTGCTAATGCAATATGCCCAAAGTTCGTGACTTGGGAGAGTCATTGTATTCCTAACAACATTGTTGAATGATTACAATTTCGCAACTAGCAGACCTTAATGGAACTCTAAGATTAAAAAGACATTAGAAACAACCATTCTGAAATCGAAACCAATAGAGATACATGACAAAAAATAAGGTCTTTATGGAACTTGTGATGGTAAGAAGTTTGCTTGCACTGACCCCGCAACGCAATTGATGTAGGATGCTCTGATTTTCAAACTTGTGAGGCCGATTTAACGAGTTTGGCTTCACACATCGAATGTAGTGTGGCTCTGTGAAGCTGAGGGTTTCCATAAGAGCTTGAAGTTGTTGCTGCAAGGAAATTACAAAGGAGTGACTGACCCCTTATGAGTCGAGTAATAAATATGAAGCAAATGGGTGAGTGGATTCTTGTAGCGACACACATAATTCAAGCAACCAAAATGATAACTCATAAAGAGAGGTGGAAAAAATGCAATTTAAGTAAATAACATAAAAGTTTAGGGGATTTAAGCTAAGGCACAAACGATAATGATAAACCAATATAAAAGAATCGCATCCAAATTATGTAATCAAATACCATGGTCTTTTATAAATCAAACTGTTAAATCATCATAAACATACTTAATCTTATTGCTTGGCACAAAAAGCAAAAGTTAATTAAATGATAAAAGCTTGAGAAAGAGGAAATTATATCAAGTGTTACTGTGCGTGGCATGTAATCATTGACAATGCATTCCTTTTTTGGGGGCTTCCTATGTATCTTTTAGTGACATCTAGGCTCTAAGAGAGTGAAGATTTTAATGAAGTGCTGCCGAATCCTGATAGAACATCAGGCTGACAGCTCAGCTGGTCGGAAAGAGCCTCGGAAATGCACTACCAGATGTATCACAGAATATATCCAATTTTTGTTCCATTTTTTCTTGTCAAGAAAATTAGTGCTGGGAGTCCTGAGAGAACATGAGGCAGATAGACTCTTCTCATCAGCTGGTAGGGTTTTCTCAATGCTCTCTCTTCCAGAGTGGATCAGTCAATTCTTTTTATTTCCCACAACCTAAAAATGACTCGTACTACAAGCAACTAGCAGAGGATAAGATCCACCAACTCTCAAAGGAGGAGGAGAGGAGCAAATTATGACAGCAGCAGAGAGTCTTCCACCAACAGGTACTTGACACTACTATTCCTTCTTTGACCAGTCAAAACACCGAGTGCCTGGCCTTCTAAAGAGGCAATCATAACGAAGATTAGGAGAAAGCATTCAAAAGGTTTAATAAGATCGATACAACTGACATCTGAAGCTCTCTCTTACAAACAGTAGAAAGTCAGCTGAGAAAGGCTTATAAAATAAACTCAAATTAAATTGATGAGAAAAAAACCACCCACTTCTCAATAACAGGTGAACAGCCTAATATCATACCAACTGTTAGAAAAATTAAAATAACCCACATAATAACACATTACTACCTAAGAAATCTTTAACACCCCAACCTCTAGTTCACAACATATATGTGCTGCTTAGTTCACTCTACATGCAAAAAAACTCTGAAACAGCTTGCATAAGAAAAGGGAATAGATTAAGAGGCAGATAAATTTGGTGGCTTACATAAGGAATAGATTAAATGCAGATAAATTTGGTACTTTGGTACCTTAAATCGAGAGGCCACTGATGAAAACTTGTATGATGATCGAGAAGCTTCTTCAGGTAGTGCTGGAAAGAGGCCAGCAATGAATGAACACTTTGAAGAAGCTAATAAGTTGCAGTGCTCGACCACAACATAATCACGATTTTTGTCTAAAAATGTATCGGTCTGGTAGTTGACCTAAGAACCATTGGGAGAGTAAACAAGTGATAATAATTTAACAAAAATTTAGCAACGAGTCAAGACCATACAACTTATAACATACTTTGCCAGCATAGTGTGAAATGATAAAATCTGTTTCAGAAAATTTTGCACTCTCCCATCGTGGGTGTGATCGAAAATTCTGCAATAGCTTGTTTGAAAATGTTTTGTGTGTTGATTTGGGAAACATGCTGCATGAAGAGCAATATGATCAGTGTGAGTGAACAAAACGATTGAGCGCAACTAAAAAAGATGGGTAACTTTGTTGTACCAAGCTTCATCCAACAGAGAAATTATTCCCATGGGCTTCTGCAAAAACATGGATATAAAGCTTGAGTCCAAATGAGAAACATGTAGCCTTACCACCAAATGAAACCAGGAAAAAAACACTATATCTCCTTTTGGAGCTCCATCTGAAAGTGAAAAATACAGAGTAATGTGTGGCGAAAAGATCAATCACTTGAAATTTTTTGAGTGATTTCAGAAGTGAAAAGTGATTATTGATTACAAGAGAACATAAGGTGAGTCTACAGTTTATTTTCTTAGTGCTTGAAAA
Source organism: Haberlea rhodopensis (assembly GCA_907163345.1). Classification (NCBI taxonomy): domain Eukaryota; kingdom Viridiplantae; phylum Streptophyta; class Magnoliopsida; order Lamiales; family Gesneriaceae; genus Haberlea; species Haberlea rhodopensis. The sequence continues at coordinate 1,239,613 of CAJQUN010000110.1, forward strand.
ACTTCAGCTTACTTGTGTTATGCTGTTATCTAAAATTAGCACTAAAACAATCAACTGCATTTAACAAAAAACTTAGCATCAGGGTCTTTACACATAAACATGATTTACTCTAATTGTATAGTCAAAGCAAACAAGTTTCAAGCTAAATGTCACGGTTATAAGCATGTGGCATAAGATCATCAAGATTAGTCAAATCACTTCAAATCTTAGTATAGGTGTTATCCATACAGCTGCTCCTTGACAGAAATTGATACTGCTGGAAAAATGTTTTGACTTTGATCACAAGAAAGATAAGAACAAAAGTAATGAGAGCATGAGATCTTAATTCCATCTTGAATTAATCAAGTCAAGGGTAATGAAAGACCTTCTCTATCAAGTCCAAAACATCTTGATTGTCAACAAATTCTATATAGCTCCAATCAATTTCTTCCCTTCGATATTCCTCCTGCTCCATCTTAAACACATGCTGGAAAGAAAAAAAAATAAAAAAAATATATAAAAGGAAGCAAAGACCAAGCACATCATGACCACATTCACCAAAGAATCATGTATCACCTCATTAAAATGCTGTTGGAGTTTCTCGTTTGCAAAATTGATGCAGAATTGCTCAAAACTGTTCAAATGGAAGTAAATAAGGCAAATTCACCCAAGATAAAAAATAAAAAATAAAGATAAGTTGCCAAGCAGACAACCATCAAAGTTGAGAATTGATTATCAACAATAAAGGAGCTCTGATGTCTGGTTTCCAAATACCAGGTATGCACCAAAAAGCCAGACCTAAGCTAAGAATAGGGCATGCATATTCCCTCTCATACATGACGACATTCTAGAAGAAGCTCATTTGCCTCGAGTTTTCAATATTCACTTCTATATGGGTTCTTTTAAAACAACCAAGTTAATCTCTTTAGAATATTGCAAGTGCAATTGCTTGAGAAAGATAGAAATAGAATGCAGAATAGCATTGATGTAACAAATCAATGGCACTTACGCTCATCAAGCTGCTACTTCATATAACATGACCTTGCTTGGTCGAGCCGCATCCATTTAGCCCAAGGAGGCATATCGTCTTCCGTAATTAAGTTCCAATTCAGAATCAACTATGAGATCATTCCCGTGGAAAGTAAGTGAAAGAGATTCTATCCGAATATCTCTGGACAATGGATGCGAGCATAGAACTCCGGTACACGTCCGATCAGATATCCGAAGCGCATCAACACCATTAGCCAAACTGTCTCCGTTGCTTCCATTCTCAACCGAACCTGCCGCCTTGGATGAGGCAGCCGCCGCTTTTCCTCCTCTCTTGGCGGCCGCCGCCGCTTTCTTCTGAGCCGCCTTCTTCTTGCTCGCATCCGACACCATCTTGAAGGATCAGAATTCGGTGTTCAGGACAAGGAAAAAGTACGGGGAGATCTAGGGCTAGGTGTCTGCGAAATAAGCTGTCGTATGCTATGAGAACTCCGAGAATGAGGGTTTTGTACAGTAGAGGCGTGGGTCGCTATGAGGGTACTGTGCGCGGAATCTTATGTAGATCTGGATCAAAATCAGAGTGCAGCAGAGGGGACGGTCACGCAGAGAAGGCTGGTCAAGACTTGGGTTTGCCGGCTACATGACGACTACTGTGTGCGAAACCCTAATTTTGGGCGGTATTACTCTACGGCTGTTTTTGAAGGCCAAGCCGCCAGCGGTTGAGTTGAGATAGCAACAACTCGCCGGCGGCTAGGGTTTGATAAACTTTTAACCTTAGTTTTTCAAGTCTAAAGCTCTGATACCATGTAAGTTTGAAGAAAACAATTATTTGAGAGACTCAATCTAGTCTTCTCTTTATTGATTGTTCCAATCTTAAAATAAATACAACCATATGTCTTCTATTTATAGAAGACTTTTAATCTAAAATCTAGGAAGATAAATCTAATTAAATAAAAAGATAAATTAGTATATATTTTAGATAAACTAAAACTCCTAGCAAACTTATCAACACTCCTATGAATATAAAAATATTTATCTAGAGTTCTTGATAAGTAAAATTCTGTCATTCAAGAGTTAATTATAATTCTATGTCCTTTTCCAGATATCAAAGGAATTAAAAAGTACCGGTTTTTAAATGAGGAAAATTAAAGATTCACCTGTTCGATTTAAAGCATTCAAACCCATAAATGTCTAGGACTCCAATTTGAATCTTAGAATCACGATCTTGCCCTACTGATCTATTAATCTTTTCAACAAGCCTGAAACGTAAAGAAGTCATCTAGATTAATTAACCTTCATGTAATCAGTTTAATCAAGCCTGGTGTCAAGAATCCATAAAATATTCAGCATACCAATCAAATAGCCGAGCATAAACAGTCTTGGCCAAAGCATCCCGGCCAGCTATAGCAGCATTACAGTCTAGAGCTTTCACTATTATACCTTCATAAGTTTGAATTGAGCGTGTGCAAAGTGTGTCTAGCAAAAGTTTAGCATCACACCTGATCAAAGATAATAACTAATGATTCTCAAAAAGCAAATGAACCAACATCATAAAATACTACAGACGTTACGAACACATGGATAAGTAACAGAAGCCAAAAAAAATATATCTCAGGTAACAATACAAGTAAAAAAATATAATCATAACTGTCTAGGTTGCCTACATAAAAAGATCAGCAGCCATATGCAAATGCATAATAGAATTCTGATCCTTCATGACTGATGAATCGTGCTCTTTTCCAGGAGAAAACTCCACATTTCCAAGATGAAGAATAGCAGCCAAGGTTCGAAATATTGATTCCTGTGGAATTACGAGAATAAAAAAACAAGCCCAAGAAACATCAATAGCATGATTAAAAAAACTGCAGCTTTCAGTTTGACAGACCTGTTCCTCCTCACTGATGCCAACTATACCCATTGCTCTCTTCGTCTTCATGTATTCATCAGCACTGCTCACTTCATCTAACTCATAAGTCTTACTCTGATTCAGGTAATGATACTCGCTGGGATGACCTAGTTTGTAAATCTCCGCATCCTGGAAAAAAAACAGTACCCGTAAACATGAAATCTGGAAGTTAAAAGACCTAAGGGAAATAAAAGGGAAGACAATATTGCATTGAACTGTTAACAACTGATGTTCACCCCCCTATAAAAGTATACGCACAATCTCGTCAAGTCAACAAACTAAAGCACATAAAATAAAAAATTAACTAGGTATTCACACTTATGGAAGGACTACTTTCTATGATCCACAAAACAGTTCGTTATGAACCACTAAACTAAAAGCTGCAAGCTGTAATAAGCAAAATGAGTAACAAGTATGAGTCTCTTTAGATGCTTTCGAAAGCCACTTTGAAATTTATGGGAATGCACTGAAGGTAGCCCAGGTCATGGCTTCATAAACTTGATAGCAAATGAATAATGATTCATAATCACCAGCACACCACATCAAATCTGGCGAGGAAGGAAAGTATACTCAGTTATTGCAATTTCAAATACTTTGTACAGCTCCAGAAAAATTCTTATCACAATAATTAATACAGGAGACTGCCACATGCACCCAATTCTTCCACAGCTCTATCAATTACCAACACGGAAATTAAAAACCAACTTCTTACGCTATATCATTAAGATATAGCAATATCTTAAAAAATAACGCAAATATTTGGATTTTAAGTTAAACCTTTGTTCTAGAGATGCATGACAGATGCAAGCAACTGATAAAAACAGAGCCAGATGCACACAATTAATGATTGAGAGTACCCTGCCAGATGCACACAACTGATAGAAACAGTGGTAGTTTCTCTCAGGGTCAGTTATTTGAACGACACGAGATCGCTCCAGAAGGTATGTTCTAATTGCGGCTCCTGAAATTCTGCCAGTTGAATCAAACTGGATTTCAACAAATTTGCCAAAGCGACTGCATGCAAGCAGAAAAGATGGTATTATAATCTGAAGTTGAACAAGGATAGGCGACCAGAGTTTTACAAATAAAACTTTATCATTCTTTTCCACAACATTGTTGAGGACAAGAAAACAAATACAAAGGTGAAGTCTAGCAATAGTACAAGCTTCCATTTATCTGCTGGAAATAATAACCGCAGATTAAAATTAGCCTTTGGATTATACTTTAAAATTTCATTTGACAGGAACTACGTAAACATTGACAAAAAAATATTAACAAGCGCGATAAATCCTGGCTCCAATCAGATGCCATTCATTGTTATGGTCAAAATTCTACGAACACTCACAAGTACAAACAACAGAGAGCCAAAAATTTCGACAAAAAATTGTATTCATATTTATCAAATTCAAAACCAGTTCAAATGATGAAACTCCACGGTCTTTACTATGTAAGGGATATTGCTCAAATATAATCATTACTTGAATGAGTATCATGCAATACCTTGAATTATCATTCCTAACAGTTCTCGCATTACCAAATGCCTCCAAAAGTGGGTTTGACTAAAAAAGAAACAGGTAGAAGTTAGCACTGATTGCAGCTCAACAACATGCTTCAAAAATACAAGAAACTCATTTCAGGAACTAGTGGTTGAATAAAATAATATTTAAATAAGATTCTTACAGAATAGTATGTCAATTTTCTGTATCATCTACAGATCTATTGACAGCGGAAGAAATGTTAACTAAATTGTACTTACGAAGAGTTGAAAAAAGCCGCTACCTACCGCTGTTAGCTTTATAGTGAAAATGTGAAGTCAAGAAGCAATAGAGATCGAATAGATCTTACCTCAAGAACTTGTTGTTCAACAGTTCTGTCATCACAAGCAACACGGCCACCAACATGCGTAAGATATTGCATTATCAACTTTGTTGTCTCAGTTTTTCCAGCTCCACTTTCTCCGCTAACCAGTATAGATTGGCTCTTACCCTCACTCATCATTGCTCTGGACCATAAATATCAGACCAACAATGACCAGATTATATACAAGCTCGCTGATTGAGTTCAACAACAACAAAACATTCGAACAAGACAAACCTGTAAGATGCATCAGCCACTGCAAATACATGTGGGCTCAGTTCACCAAATGGAGCCCCTTTATACTGCTCCATCATGTGCAGGTTATATAAATGAGGAAGCTTGGTAAACGGGTTAACTGCTATCAGAATGCTTCCAGTATAAGTCTAACATGGATATAAATCTATGTCAGAAAGAAAAAGGAAAGACAGGAATGGTAAAATTCTCTTAGAAAAATAATAAAATATAGACAATAATTCCTTCCAAAATGAACATTTAGCAAGCCTAAATTTAAGATGGAAAGTTAATATAGTAAACCAATGTTGAAACTGATTAACAAATCAAAAACCGTAACTTTTATTAGCACAAATCACTAGGTTAAGAAACTATCGAACCAAGCACTGGAATGTAGTGAAACTGCTGTTGCTTTACACTTTGAAGCAGACACAGCATTAAACGAACACAATTGCTTCTCCAGCAAGTAAGACAATCCCAAATTGAAACATGACGAGCATTAGTACGCATAAAACATCTAATGCCAAAATAGTAGAAATATTAATAAAAGTTCGCCATTAGCTTCTAGAATTTTGACTTTGTGGATTGCAAATGGAAGATTTGTTCACAGAAAGATGATGATAGTTTTAAAGAAATGAAGATTAGTTATGCACGACAAAAAAGCATGAGCCAAAAGTAAGATATATGCTAGAGAATCTCCTTCCATAATAAGTAATGAAAAACAAAGCACAAAAAACTTTCCTTCAGAGAACACTGAGAAAATAACAATTAATTCATGTAATAACTACACCACTCTTCATAATGGATATACAACATAACTAAAAGCTCATGAAAGTGCCGACGGTGTACCACCGCTCTAAACATAACAATGTCTTAACAGTAAATGTCAACTAATCGAAAATATGCTTATATCAACATTCGCTGACGTTGGCTACTACGCACACAACATATAATTATCACAAAAATTACACCAATAAGAAATCCGTGAAGCTTGCAAGATAACATTTTTCCCTCAAAATCACACTATTGAGCCAACATTGCAACCAAAACAAGAAAGTGAGGTCATTAAGGAGCTCACGTAAATTTCGTTGAGGGCGTATCTTCTCTGAAGATTATCAAGAACTCCAGGCTCATTCAAATAAGTCAATTTTGTCATGTCGTCTACTCCTCCAAGCTCCGCCTCCATGTCCCGCGCATGCACTTTCTCGGGCAACGCCATCACCTGCCACAACAATAAACATATTCCAAAATAAAAACAATAATTGCACTGTCCAAGCTCAAATTTTTTAAATACAAAACATACCTATAAAGAATAACATTAAAAGAAATCACCTTTTTGCCGGATACAGTAAGGAGTTGAACTTGTCTACCGACAAAATCGACAACTTCAGCTGCAACCCAAGCCGATTCTTTATCCTCCACCCACACCTTCGCCCCCTTCCGAAGAGCCATTTTTTACTTCTTACGTGATTCCTATGCACACTATGACAAGAAAAAGTTGAACAGCGAATACTACACAAAATCACAAACCCTAGTCCCCATTGATGAGACAGAACAAATATGGCACAGAAAGGGTAAAAGTTTTCAGCTTCCCGCCCTAAGTCCTAAGGGAAAGGGTATCCAATATAGTCAAAATAAGTAACATAGCCCTTCTGGCTTCTACCCAATTCATCATTCATTACAGTTACGAATATATTTATTCAAAAACAAAACAAAACAAAACACAACAACCACACTTTGCTTGGAATTCCATTCCTTCAAAATTCAAATTTCACTTCGCACATCCAAGTAATATATTTTCTTTTTAATTTTATATTATTGAAAAAGGGCTGAATTTGCAAAATTAGATATAAAATTCACAAAACATTGTGGGCATTGCTTCCTGTAAAACATCGAAGGTGACACGTCAACAGCTGTGCTGTTTTTATTTTATTTTATGTTATCCATTTTTTTTTTTTTCAACTATTTTTCGTATCAAAAATGGGAAGTGAATGAAGTCAGAAACTCAGAACCCAAAACATCAAGCTGAACTCGAGACATTAAGCTCCTTTGACGGAGCTAATATCAGCTGGACCACATAGTCTTCGGCATTCCGCTCCGCTCGTGCAAGGGAAATATATTTATTTGTTTAATCCTATCACAATCTTACTTCTGGCCATGGACTTTTTTTGTTTTGATTATTTTTTAGAGGAAATTAAATATAGGTACCATTTTTTAGAACATCTTTCAACTAAATCTCCCAAAAAATCTTTTTCTCAACTAAATACACATTCTAGAAAACTTCTTTCAAATAAGTCTATTTTATGGAACCCTAATCTAATTAGTCTATTTTCATGACTAAATTACCCTTGTTTTATTGAGTGAATCACCAAAATAGACAGCATATGAATAGATACACGTTCGTCATCCCCCTCCTCTGCCACCATCTCGTCTCCCCTCCTCTGCCACCATCTCGTCTCCCCTCCTCAACCACCATTTCGTCTCTCTCGCTAGTAGCTGCACAGTTGAAAGCAAAATTTGAAATTTGCTTCAATTATATTTCTCTTCTTCTCCATTGAATGATTGGACATTTTTTTTTGCTATTTGGGATTTTTGTTCTTCAATCAACATTAAATTTTTATTTCGATTTTGGTGCACGTTATGTGTTTGTTAAATATTTTTTCAAAGACTTGCTATAAACTATGGTTTGAAAAAATATATATAATGTATAGTGAAGGAGTTGTGATTTCGAGTTACTGTACGTATAAAACTACTAAAAATAATGAACAAGTGGTGAGTTGTGATTTCAAATTATCGTGTGTATAAAACTACTAAAAATAATGAAGAAGTGCTGAATATGATATTATTGTATGTGTTTGGATTCAAATGCAGACTTATTCATGATGACGTTTCAATCTAAGTTTCTTCAAGTTTTGGATATTTCTTTAATGTCAAATAAGATGCTGTGATTTCCAACAATAATGAATAAGTGTTGAATATGATATTATTGTATGTGTTTGGATTCAAATGCAGACTTATTCGTAATGACGTTTCAATCTAAGTTTCTTCGAGTTTTGGATATTTCTTTAATGTCAAATAAGATGCTGTGATTTCCAACATGAAAGATTTAAACTGGAATTTCAGACATCATGCTACTTATTCTTGTTTAAGATTGTTAATTATTCAACTTTGATTTGGGAATTTAAGATGGTGTTGCAAGGAATTACCTAGCGGTGCATGTAATTTACATGCACCGTCGAGTCTATTGGTGCATGTAAATTACATGCACCGGTAGACTTTTTTAAAAAAATATAGTCTATCGGTGCATGTAAATTACATGCATCGCCTGAGTCTATCGGTGCATGTAAATTACATGCACCTATAGACCCAGTTACTGTTTTTAACCAAAAACAAAGTATATCGATGCATATAATTTACATGCACCGATAGACTCAATGATGCATGTAATTAACATTACATGTAATGTAAATTAGGAGGCTTGAATCTTGGTGCATCTATTTATGGAGGGTTTAGTTTGAAGGTTGTCTTTTTGTTCTTTCTCTTTTTAATTTTGGAGGATGGTATTAAGTTTAATATTGGATTACCTAGCGGTGCATGTAACTTACATGCACCGTCGACTCTATCGGTGCATGTAAATTACATGCACCGATAGACTCTTTAACAAAAAATATAGTCTATCGGTGCATGTAAATTACATGCACCGTCTGAGTCTATCGTTGCATGTAAATTACATGCACCTATAGACTCAGTTACTGTTTTTAACCAAAAACAAAGTATATCGATGCATATAATTTGCATGCACCGATAGACTCAACGGTGCATGTAATTAACATATATGTAATGTAAATTAGGAGGCTTGAATCTTGGTGCATCTATTTATGGAGGGTTTAGTTTGAAGGTTGTCTTTTTGCTCTTTCTCTTTTTAATTTTGGAGGATGGTATTGAGTTTAATATTGGATTAGCTAGCGGTGCATGTAACTTACATGCACCGTCGAGTCTATCGGTGCATGTAAATTACATGCACCGATAGACTCTTTAACAAAAAATATAGTCTATCGGTGCATGTAAATTACATGCACCGATAGACTCAAGTATTGTTTTTACCTTTTGAAACTGCAAGTTTTTCTGCTGTTAAAAATAATAGGATCCTGAAGCTCCTGATCAACTTTGAAACTCTCTGTCCAAATATCTATACACATCTTTTTCTTGGTTAAAAATCTAAAGTTTTTACTTTTGATTTTAGCTGATCTGACTGATCAGCAATAGAAAACGATTATGAAATACAACAAAGATATTTATTAGTGTGGGAGGCCTTTTTAAAGCAAGTACAGGTGCAATATCGAAGAAACTAAAGGCCAACATCATTTTAATATATTCTATTTTATGTAAAATATTTTGATATTAATATTTACTTAAAATTTCAATAAACTTATTTTCTCACATTCAATAAAAGGATATATGCATCTACGATTCTATGTTGACATCAGAAGCACGAGGCAGACTTGCTCGGATTGCACTAGTAAAACCTAAGAAGGCTAGAGTCATGACTGAAAAAAAAAATCGTCAATCAACGATGGTGGATGGCGGTGGTCACGTAGACTGCAAACGGTGGGTAACAAAAGTTTAATAAGCAGCCTCTGCTTCATCTCCATGGCTGCGTGACAATTTACGAGGAGCGTAGGTGGCAGAGAGCTGGTACAAGAAGAAGCGGTGGTTGTTCTGGTGGGGAAGGAGGAGCTCACATGTCTATTTTGGTCATTTTGACCTAAAATGGACTTAGTTGAAAGAAATTTTTTTTGGTGGATTGGGCCGAAAAAACTTTCACCTTCTAGTACCGGCCCGAAATTTGCCCTATTTTTTAATATTCGGAAGATTGTTCTATGGACGATGGATCCCACCGAACTATTTGAATGATATCATCAAATTAACCTCTAATGTATTTGGAAGTTGGAATCATTTGAAGACCCTTCTTCGTATGGGTGGGCAAATAATTTCGGGTATCAGGTACCCAACTCGATCGAGTCGGGTTTTTTTACAAAAAAATCGGATACCGGGTAAAACATGAACCCGGCCAATATAGTCGGGTTGGTGTCGGGGTTCTTACTCATAACCCGAAAAAAAGTTCGGGTACCCGAACCCGACCAATATTTCACTCAGCCCATTAGTCTATTTAGTAATACCCTAAACCCACAACTCCGAAACCCAATTCAAAAGTTCAAATCTGTTGGAACCGAAGAGGGGGTGAATGGTGTTCATTGGCTACTTTAGCGTTTTAAAATGAATTTGCAAAAATGTCAAGTTTGCGCTGCGGAAGACTTCAAGTCAATCGAACAATAAATAAAATGAAGTAATAAATAAATGCGTAAATTGAATAAAGAGATAAATGACAAGAGAATTTGTTATAGAAGTTCGACGATGAATCGCATACGTCTCCTCTTCCCGGTTAGAGAACGTTTAACCGAGGTTCCACAAGAACGAAAATGATCTTGTCCTTAAGGGCCCCAAGTTAGCCACAACACACTCTTCCCGAGTACAAAAAGCTCTTCACGAGCACCACACTCTTCACGAGTCTTCTTGGCCTTAAGGGCTCCAATGATAGCCACACAAAACTCTTCCCGAGTTACCAACACTCTTCACGAGTCTTCTTGGCCTTAAGGGCTCCAAGGATAGCCACAACACATGCACCAACTTTACTTGTTGATGACTTTTACAATTTCCAACTTGCGTCGGTGTTGGAGGACCTTACAATAAATCAACAACACCTTCACGGTGTAACAACACGAAGAACACAAGACTCTCACACAAGAAATGAATCACAAACTCCAATACAACACAAATGTATGGAGTTTGCAATGCTAGATAGAATTTGAATAAGCAAAGCTTTGTTGAGGTTTATAGACTTGTTTCTTGTCTTCAAATTGCTCCAAAACATCCATATTTATAGTGTAGGAAGCCCACAAGGCTCCTACTAGCCGTTGCTACACTTAAGGCTTGAATCACTCCAAGATCGCCTCGGACATCGCCTCGGACGATCACCATCGTCGCGCCTCAGGTCACAATCTAGCACACATCGCCTCAGGCGATCAATACCACAAATCAATGACGTAGCCTCGGTTGCTCAAAATCTTCCATCGCCTCAGGCGAAGCATACATCTCCTCAAGCGTTCAAGCCATCGCCTCAGGCGATCAAGACAACACCTCGGGCGAACTCCCCCTGTGCGCGAGCCTCGGCGTCGCTCCAGTCGATGTGCGTGGCGATGCCTTCCTGACAGCCATCGCCTGGGGCGATCCAGCCCTGACTTTGCACATTTGATTTTCTCCAATCGATCCACTTTTCAACCAATAAACCTGTACACTAAGTAGACACATTAGTATAGCAAACACAAGTTTTGTTGATCATCAAAACTCATAAATAATTAGGAGATAAATTAAACATTAAACCCAACCATGCGTTTAAGGCTCAACAATCTCCCCCTTTTTGATGATCACAAAACTTGATAAACTTGAATATGTAATATGCATGAAACGTGAGTAAACAAGACTCCCCCTTAACAATTGCATAGCACATACAAAATTTAGCCAAGTAATGCATAAAAAGCTCTCCCCCTCAAATTATACATAACACTCCCCCTCAAACTATGCATGTATTAACCTTCAAGTTTATCACAAAATTCTCCCCCTTTTTGTGATAATCAAAAAGCACAAAATTCAAATAATCATATCACAAGTATATGTTGACACATAGCCATAGTTTAACAATTTACACATGTTCCTCATCAAGCATGTAATAAGCATAAGATTAAATCATTGAGAGGAAAAATAAACATGCGTTTAAGGCAATCAACAATGAATTCTATATATTTTAGAGTTTGCATATGTTCATGCACTCATGCCCTATTGACATTAAAAATCTCAAAGCATCATTTAATAAGATTATTAAGGTCATTATTGTATTATATCAAAGATTGAGCATCCAAACACTTATAGCATGCTTAATCACATAATTTCACATTTTCACAAAGCATTATTCAAATTTGAACTTAATGCATATCAAGATACTTATTATAAAGAGATAAGCATAAATCATGCATCAAAACAATTTATATGTGCAGATGCTAAGGGGAAATGCTTTTTACTACCAATGAATATTGAGCTTCATTATTTATTGATCACAATTAATTTGTGTCAATGAAATTTTGAATTGCTCTTTAAATGCACAAAATAAATTTACATTTGATGACAAGAGTACGTTCTTGTCATTGGTCCTATGCCTCGTGCTTCCTCTATAGTTGTGCATAAGATGGTTTCCTCCCTTGAGGTGCTAGTCCCTTTATCCATCCCTTTGTTGTCCCTACAAAACAAATTAACAATTGGAGGATTTTTGGTACCCATTTGATTTTTGGGTCCTTGAGGGTTAGCTTTCATTGACGCATTTGGAATCCATTTCCACCTCTTGTTAGGTTGGTATTGAATTTTAGCAAACCTACATTTATTTTTAGTATGACCATCTTTACAACAATAAGTGCAAGTAGGAGAATTATGGTTGGCTTTAGCCAACAAGCTTGAAAATGTTTTAGATTTGCTTGAGAAGCCTTGTCCTTCTTTATCAAAGCTATAATGTTGCAAGCCAAGCAATTCATTCATCTTTAAACTACTATCACTAAACTTGGCAAAAGATGCCTTTAAATCATGCACTTGATTTTTCAAAGTAATATTTTCTTCTTCCTTCTTAGCCAAGTCTAACTAAGCAATTTATTGCTCTTCTTGGTTCTACCAAGACAATGAATGAGTTCATTATAAGCATCTAATAATTCATCATAAGATGGTACATCATCATCATCCTCTTCATCTTTATCTCCAAGAGACATTAGACAAGGATTTGTTTCTTCTTCTTCATCGAAGTCAATATCACTCCATGAAGCTATAAGAGCATTCTTCTTCCCTTTGTCCTCATTCTTCTTCCTAGGATATTTATTAGCACAATGACCTTTATCTTGACAATTATAGCATGTTACCTCGTGTTTGGAATCATGTTTGGTAGCACCGGAGGTCTTTGGCTTGTTGTGTTTGTTGAAGAATTTCTTGAACTTTCTAGTGAACAAGATCATCTCTTCATCATCATCATCATCGAAATGATCTTTCCTTCCGACCAAGGCAATCCCCTTTCTTATGGATCTCTCATCCTCCTTTATTCCCTTCCTTGTTGACACTTCAAGCTCATGGGTCACCAAAGTACCATGAAGTTCATCAAGGTCATATGTTGCACTTTCTCCTTTGTTGGATTCGATGATGGCCGTCCTCTTTGCATCACATTCCTTTGGCAAGGCTCTTAGTGCTCTTCTCCATATTTGCTTTGGAGGATACTTCTCTCCAAGTTGGGCAAGCTCGTTTATGATTTGGGTGAGCCTTCTAAACATCGAGTCGACGTCTTCTCCAAATTCCATCTCAAATGTCTCATACTTGAGTTGAAGTAGATCTATCTTTGTCTCATTCGCTTGATTTGTGCCCTCATGACAAATTTGCAATTTGTCCCATATTTCCTTTGCGGTTGAGCACAGCGAGATCCAGTTGTACTCCTTCGTATCTAAAGCACAATATAAAATATTAATAGCTTTAGCATTTTGCGAAATTAAAATCATATCCGCTCTTGTAAAATCGTCCATTTATTTGGGAATACTTATTCCACCAACTTCCTTTAAAGGAATATGAGGACCTTTTACAATTATCTCCATAGGTCATAATCTACGGATTTGATATATAGAGAAATTCTATTTTTCCAATATCCGTAATTATCACCCGTGAAGAGCGGAGGGCAATTGGTCGATTGACCTTGAGTCCTTGAGCAAACTCATTTGCTAGATTAGCTATATAAAATTTTGATTTTAAACAAAAGTCAAATGGCTCTGATACCACTTGTTGGAACCGAAGAGGGGGGGTGAATGAGGTTCATTGGCTACTTTAGCGTTTTAAATGAATTTGCAAAAATGTCGAGTTTGCGCTGCGAAAGACTTCAAGTCAATCGAACAATAAATAAAATGAAGTAATAATAAATGCGTAAATTGAATAAAGCGCTAAATGACAAGAGAATTTGTTATAGAAGTTTGGCGATGAATCGCATACGTCTACTCTTCCCGGTTAGAGAAAGTTTAACCGAGGTTTCACTAGAACGAAAATGATCTTGGCCTTAAGGGCTCCAAGTTAGCCACAACACACTCTTACCGAGTACAAAAAGCTCTTCACGAGCACCACACTCTTCACGAGTCTTCTTGGCCTTAAGGGCTCCAATGATAGCCACACAAAACTCTTCCCGAGTTACCAACACTCTTCACGAGTCTTCTTGGCCTTAAGGACTCCAAGGATAGCCACAACACATGCACCAACTTTACTTGTTGATGACTTTTACAATTCCAACTTGCGTGGGTGTTGGAGGACCTTACAATAATCAACAACACCTTCACGGTGTAACAACACGAAGAACACAAGACTCACACAAGAAATAAATCACAAACTCCAATACAACACAAATGTATGGAATTTGCAATCTAGATAGAATTTGATTAAGCAAAGCTTTCTTGAAGTTTATAGACTTGTTTCTTGTCTTCAAATTGCTCCAAAACATTCATATTTATAGTGTAGGAAGCCCCCAAGGCTCCTACTAGCCGTTGTTACACTTAAGGCTTGAATCACTTCAAGATCGCCTCGGGCGATCACCATCGCCGCGCCTCAACGGTCACAATCTAGCACACATCGCCTCAGGCAATGTCCCGATCGCCTCAGGCGATCAATACCACAAATCAATGCCGTAGCCTCGGTTGCTCAAAATCTTCCATCGCCTCAGGCGAAGCATACATCGCCTCAAGCGTTCAAGCCATCTCCTCAGGCGATCAAGACAACGCCTCGTGGCGATCAAGACAACGCCTCGTACGAACTCCCCCTGCGCGCGAGCCTTGGCGTCGCTCCAGTCGATGTGCGTTGCGATGCCCTTCTTGACAGCCATCGCCTGGGGCGATCCAGCCCTGACTTTGCACATTTGATTTTCTCCAATCGATCCACTTTTCAACCAATAAACATGTACACTAAGTAGACACATTAGTATAACAAACACAAGTTTTGTTGATCATCAAAACTCATAAATAATTAGGAGATAAATTAAGCATTAAACTCAACCATGCGTTTAAGGCTCAACAAAATCCCTATCAAATTAATCCCTAATCTCACTTCTCTCACCACTTCTCTTCTCTTCTCAGGCAAGTCATGTCTCCCCTCTCAGTCTCCACCTCACTCACGCCTCTCACTCACACCGTCTGCGGCTCCGCGCTATCACCTACTCCTCCACGTTTCCGCCCTCAAGCTTCTCACTCACGCTGTCATGGAGGTCGCAACTTCTCATTTCTCACAATACTCACTCATGCAGCCACCCTCACGGCTCCTCAACGTCGCACTCCGCAGCCCACCCTCGCCTCATCGTCCGCAGCTTCTCACTTGTCGCCAACTGCAAGCGTAGAGGCGCAGACGACAAATCGACATAAGGTAATGAGGATTAATCTCTTTTTTGTTTTCTTAAGTATTGTGAACTGTGGTGGAGTTTTAGAACAACTTGGTTGATTTTTTGGTGGAAAAGTTATTGCTACTGGATTTTTTGCATAATAATGTGGTGGAGTTTTAGAACAATTCGGTTGAGTTTTTGTTTTTTTGATCATGTCGAAGCTACTGGAATTTTCGCATTTGGTTGCTGGAATTCACGCAAATAAATCGGGTACCCAACACCCGACAAATGTCTGGTACCGGACAGTCGGGTTTTCAAAAAAAATCGGATTCGAGCAGTGAAAACACTACCCGGATATTTGGGGTACCCGAACCCGAGAACCCGACCCGATGACCACCCCTACTTGTTCGTACCGATTCTTCCATCTTTTTCGTTCGATTCCCAGCATAGTTTTGTTGACAGGGATGTTAAAATCGGCCGTGGAACGGGCACGACAGTTGCCACGACAAAGTTTTATGTTACTACGATTTCACATGATGGAACAGCGATTTCGCGGCAAAGAACGATCGTCGCATAATATTTTTCAATTTTTTTTATTTTTTCATTAATTTTGTCCAAATTATCTAATTATTTTTATTTTTAATTTAAAAAAATCTGTGGTAATAATCGCGACTGTTCAATGCAATTGGAACAGCAGCCTCCGCGACGTCCTCTATGACGTGTCGACGAACCATGTTTGTTGACTTCAATCACAACTCTCGAAGTCCGATCACAAAAAAACTAATATTAGTCTTTTATTTATCCGGCAAGACAATAACATATACTACTTCTAAGCATATGAAATCGATGTTTTCCTCCATTAAAGTTGTAATAGAATTCTCCTACTGAACAATAGTTTATCCTTTTATCTACCTTGACTAGATTTTCAGCCATAAATGTTGGTCTCTTTCTCATGCGTGTAAGAAATCGGGAGCTTCATGATTTGCTTCCATTAGCATAGAAAATGGACAAAGGTGATAATGTATACGTTAATTTATCTCATCCCCATTTCTTGGATTTCATTATTGAATATGATTGTTTTGTTTGGAGATTTGAAAATTTATCAATGTACCAATTGTTTGCCAAAGCTTTATAAAGTTGATTTGGTGCTAGTTTAATGGGGAAAGATGACCATGTATTTGCTAAATATCCAAGAGTTACAGAGCACACTCTACTCGTCTATAAAACGTGTGTCCATCATATCTAATTGCAAGCAAGAGTTACCATGGAACCATAAAATAGTCATATTGAGGGATCTTGGTGGATATCAAGTCATTACAAATAATTACTAAAAGCTTCTAGTTCGAAAATTCACGATGATATTGCTCATTGACTAGCTAAGACGTAGAATTTGACAGTGATGAGGATTCTGTGCTACCTGTGTAGATTTTGATATCTGTTGTGAATCAATGATATTGGTGTTTTAATCTCAAAAAAAAAAAAAAATCACGATGCAAATTTTGTGTATGATACACATTTTCTCAACAATTAATAAGCAAACATTTACATAACACATCTATCATCATGTGGCTAAATATTTTTTTCGCACACCACGAAACTCGAACTCGAGTCTCTCCAAAATGGAGGTGAGCTCTTACCAACTGTGCTAGGGCCCTAGGGGTGTAAACGAATCGAGCCGGTTCGCGAGATTTTAAAGCCGACTCGAAAAATATTTGATTCGTATTCGAAATTATCGAATTCGAGTCGAACTCGAACATGTTCGAACTTTTTTCGAGCTGAACTCGAACCCAAATTATATTGTTCTATAGTTCGTGCGCCGCTCGTGGGCTTTAATATTTTATCAATATATATGATTTTATATGAAATTAATATATTTCGAGCATTGCGAGTATTTATTTTCGCGCAATAGTTCGAATAGCTTGCGAGCATGTTCGAACTTTTCGTGATGAACTCGAGCTCGATCTTTAAATCGAGCCGAACTCGAGCCAAAAAATTTAAACTATTCGAACTTCAAATCGAGCCGAATTCGAGCCTTAAAATTTCCTTCATATTCGACTCGATTCAGTTTGTTTACACTCTTATGCTAGGCCCATGAGTTCACCAATGTAAATATATTATTATTAGCATTGCTTCATTTGAATTTTTTTTTTCTCAATGGTCATAATTATCTAATTCTCTTGGTAATTATGTGTCATCCAAAAACAACAATAAGATCATGCAACCACTAATAAAGTCAATGAGAATTAAAGCAAATAATAAATTGTTGAAATTTATTAATAAATTAATCAATCTGACAATCATCTAAAATTTCGACATCTATTTATCTTAGTCTATGATCTATTTTCCTACCAAGAAATTTCATTCATTGTTAATTAATTTATCCATATATCCTTAATGGTAGTCGAACTAAATTCTATATTGAATATGGATTTTTTCAATCGAAGTACCTGAACAATAAAATAAACTTTCGTCTCAATTTCTCGGGATTATTTTAATAAATAACATTAGTTTGACAATGATTTTGAAATATAACATTTTCAATTTTCAATTTTCAATTTTTATCTTTTTGAATTTTTGTTTTTAGTAGGTGTTTGAAGGTAATTTTCTACAAAAATCTTTAAAAAATGTTACAAATAAAAAATATGTAGGTTCAAAGTCTCATCTCATACCACACTTGAAAGCAAAAGATCCATAGTGTTGTTACGACGACATGTTATTGGGAGTGAAGTCAACAGTGATAGCAATCTGAGTATCCCCGTTAACCTTTCTTCTAGAGTTGTTTTGTCGGGGAGTCCTAATCCGGGTGAATCTCTTCGATCCGGAATGATATGAAGATACCAAAAGGGCTACAACAAACTCGCAATTGAATTGAGAAAGCCGATCCCGACTTCCTCTGATATGTGTCATAGCAGTGAAGCATAGATGATGTCCTGTCAATTCAATAGTATTTGCCTAGCGGAACGTTTTGTCAATCGGGGAAGGTTTTTTGTAGAATTTTATTTTTGGGAAACGAAACAACGGAATGGGCCGAGGCCCCATTGATAGCTGCTCATGGTATATGGCATGATTAGCGCCCAATAGAAACTCACATCAAACCCATTTAAAGTGTATGCCCAATGTTTCAGCTTCAAATAATATTTCATATTGGAATTCTTTTAATAGATTTTGATATCACCATTATTATTCTGAAAATAATGGAAATCGAGGTTTAACTGGGCTTGAAATACCTCATAATATAGCTCAATAAGCCGATTTTATCGAATATGTAAATGCCAACAATTTGAAAAATGTACAGAATTTTTTTTTCAAAATTTTGACTTTATTTTTCCACATGTATTTGGTTGCCTTAGAACTCAAAATTTGTTCATACAGGCTACAGCGCTTGCGGATGTTTCCATCGTCATTTCTCGGAGTGCCTTATCACCAAGGCTCAAGATAATTGAGCTATGAGCCTTGTCTAGGATTTCCATTTTTCTTTGTCAGAGAGTTGAATGATTCAATTCGAGCTCAATTTTGTGTGTGATATTATACCACTTTTAACTGGGAATGGACTTAATGCTACAAGAATAAGAGTCCCACTACTGGTAGAATGTTTAACTATGCATTCTTTCTTATCCACTGATTATGTATGTGTTGCAAGCACCTTAATTCACAAGCTTCTATCTTCTTTATCTTCCAAAGATTACACCTTTATAGACTCGCAGCCATCAATCTTCTTTAAGAAATGGTTCAATCCAAATGATTTTTTTCACGTTCGATCTCGATGACTGACAGGTTTTCATCACATGATCAGAGGCTTTTAGACATCGGCTTAACAATTCTTGCAGTAGTTTCTCCCCTGTACATTGATAAAAGATCAGTAACAGAGCCCGAGGTCGATGAAAATCCCTTCAACTTCTCTTCATACATGCCTCTGCTGCTGCTGGTTTTGATAACTGCCATTGTTGTTTCTGGCTACTGGGAGCACGGATGCACCATGTTTGATCCATACTGGATTCATCATGCCCGTGGCTCTTCTATGGGAATTATCATTGTCTTGATAATCCTCGCTTTCATGTTGAAATGTAAAGCGGCTAACAAGGCTTAGAGATGCTAGCGTTTTCACTTGAGATTTTAAGGTGACACAAGAAATGTGCAGCAAACTCGAGAAACAGATATATACGAGGATTCTGTATGAAACTCCATACAAGAAAACAAGGCCTTCTGGGACTGGAAGGTATTTTCCCTATTAATATTGCTAAGATTTGCTGAAATTTTCCTTCAAGATTTCCGAGCTAATTGGCAGAGATGAATAGGGTAAGGACATTTTCTTGGGCTCAATCAAATTTTATTTGTCAATATTGCGGTTAAGTTCATTCCAACGACCTACGCACAAGTGGAGTTGAATGCCCGACTAGAAATGCTTTTGTGATCTGCTGAAACAAAGAGCCAAACTACAAAATTACACAACTTTATGTCTCTTGTTATGAATTAATTCACTTACTTCACGATCAAGAATTTCCCATTTGCATGCCAATTGAATGTCAGAGTTCAGCACGAACTTGAACCCATTCAACCAACAGAATATATGCAGAACTTGGACAATTGTGGCAGAACAAATGCGATGAACATTTCTGATGTTCATTTAAACCCATTGGACAACCAATTGACAGATTAAAAAAAAAACACCTAATGACAGTAGATTCGTGGCACATAAAGACCGAGCACACACAATATAATCACAAGGCAAAAACATGAATGAAATGCATAAAGGAACTCAAGAACACGACACAAGAGTTTACGTGGTTCGGCAAACAACGGCCTACGTCCACGGGAGGAGTTTTCATTGCATTTCTTTGAGTGTACAAGAAGCGCACAGTACATGAATTCATTTTCCAATCAACTTCTATGATTTACAATCAATTGTCACATGAATTCATTCATACATGACTAGCCTCTCAAACAAACTCTCCATTGATGCTCACTGCCACTGCCTCTCGATCTCTTGTGCCTCACATTTCTTTATTTTCTTGTGCAACTCCTCATCTGCTGCCCGTGGCTTGGGTGCCTATATATAGAATTTTATTGTCACTTGTTCAACAGGTTACCATGTTGCATTTCAAGCCAGTCACCGGGTCATATTCAGCTGCCCTCTAACTGCCTTCTGATGTGACTGAAATGATTGAATTAGTTGATAATTATTCAACAAATCTCCACCTTATCAACTTAATCAATCATCCTTCATATCCTCAACCAAGACAGACTCAGCCCTAATGTTCATTCAATCAAAAAATCTCGATGATCAAGCTCCGGAACAAATCGATGGCATGAGGCGTATCCGAGATTGAAGCCTACTACTCATTCCACCAAGAATCCGCAGTCTATCCCAGCTTTAATCTCACCCTCGAAGCTCCACCTCGATCCAAGTATCCTCTTCACTCCAATAGTTTGTAGAGCACTATTTATTCTTGGAATTCTTTTCCCATCATCCAATGATGCCAAGAACTTCCCCAAGAAATACCCAGCCCCTTCATCAATATATTGAGTCCTTTCAAGAATGGATATTGATCCCTTATTCTTTCTTGAATCGTCGATTGAAATTCCAGAATCTGCCCTTCACCTTGATGTCCTCGGTTGAGTTTCATCATCAATTTCTGCATTGGTTCACTCCTCTAGCGTGTGCTCCACCAAGAATCCCAAGAAGCGTTTCTGTTCGGTCTTTATCTTGAGTCGTCGATATGTCTTCATTTGTGCATGGTTCACCCGTGAAGACTCTAGGAAGAAAATGCTATTTTCTCGTATGATTTTTTCCTTCGAGGAAAAAAAACGTCTACTGCACTTCCACTCCTTTCGCACTCAAGAAAGAATTGCTGCCCAAGTTCTTCTTTCACCAGAACTTCTCACTTTTCTCTTTCTCTGGAAAAATTGCACAACCCATCAAGGACTCCAATAAAATTTCTCGCCTATTTTCTTGACTGAAAACAGCTGACTTCTCGTCTTTGAGGAAACTGCCGTCTCTTTCAAATATTTGGCTGCATCTTCTTGACGTTCTTGATCGTTATTTCTTGTCGTGAGTTCGATTCCCACAGACGGCGCCAATTGTTATGAATTAATTCACTTAATTCACGATCAAGAATTTCCCATTTGCATGCCAATTGAATGTCAGAGTTCAGCACGAACTTGAACCCATTCAACCAACAGAATATATGCAGAACTTGGACAATTGTGGCAGAACAAATGCGATGAACATTTCTGATGTTCATTTAAGCCCATTGGACAACCAATTGACAGATTAAAAAAAAAACACCTAATGACAGTAGATTCATGGCACATAAAGACCGAGCACACACAATATAATCACAAGGCAAAAACATGAATGAAATGCATAAAGGAACTCAAGAACACGACACAAGAGTTTACGTGGTTCGGCAAACAACGGCCTACATCCACGGGAGGAGTTTTCATTGCATTTCTTTGAGTGTACAAGAAGCTCACAGTACATGAATTCATTTCCCAATCAACTTCTATGCTTTACAATCGATTGTCACATGAATTCATTCATACATGACTAGCCTCTCAAAAAAACTCTCATTGATGCTCACTGCCATTGCCTCTCGATCTCTTGTGCCTCACATTTCTTTATTTTCTTGTGCAACTCCTCATCTGCTGCCCGTGGCTTGGGTGCCTATATATAGAGTTTTATTGTCACTTGTTCAGCAGGTTACCATGTTGCATTTCAAGCCAGTCACCAGGTCATATTCAGCTGCCCTCTAACTGCCTTCTGATGTATGTGACTAAAATGATTGAATTAGTTGATAATTATTCAACATCTCTCAACTGCAGTATCTTAAAAAGCTATTTAATATATCTAGCTTTAGCGACTGGCATTCAATCCAAAGCCTCATCTGTGGTTTCTCCTAATAGTTGATAAAACAATGTGTTATAATCAACGAGTATAGAGGGAGAATTCAACTAAAATCAACATGTTTGAAAACAGATAACAGAACCAATAGCTTTGAGCTTGAATGTGTTTCAGCTCTCACTACCCAGCTGCTATTGAATCAGTGTAAGGGGATATGCCCAATCTCATTGAACATTTGGCTAGTGATAAGGTGGTATTGGGGCCGAACATTAAAAATATTAGTAATTAGTCGTAAATATGAACAAGTTGGCACAGTATGATGCGTAAAACATACAACGTAAAACATACAACAGAGGTGAAAGTGGGATGACGATCGAGTAAGTTATACCTTCATCACACTGTTTGATGAAAGTCCACAAAAAACTCTCCAGATATTTCAAGAAACGCTGTCGTAGCTTCATCACTCGCGAAATAACAACCAAATTGTTGTGAAAATGTGCTTAATGAATTGAAATTAAGCAAGTTGGACATGAAGAAATTGATAAATGGCAAAACGAGCAAAAACGGACGAAAAAATATTACCCTAGGAAAATCTGGCGGCGCCCTAGCGCTGCCCAATTTTTTGGGCAGCAAGCTGGGCGCTCGATCACTGCATCCACGTGCTCAAGCGCCCGAGATTCTGCCATGAAAAGTTTGTGGATATTTTTTCGTGAACTGGTGTGTGCCTTCGCGTCCGGGTGCGTTTTTTCATGAATGAACACCTCCAAATGGTGTCCTTTTGTGGTGTCATTTTGGCCAAAGATAAATATAACATTCCCAAGTGAATTAAACACACTTTTTATGCAAGATCAAAGTCATTTTTGAGAGAAAAATCTGTATAAATATATTGTTCATCCATTGTTCTTGTTGAAGTGTCTTTAAACCTTGGTGGTTTGAGGACTTGTGATTTGTAGTGCTCATATCACAAGTCATAGTCATTGTATGTTGAGAAATGATTGCCGCTAACCGTAAGCACCATAGCGAAACAATATCGTTTCAAGGACAGAGATTTCAAATCACGCCTCGACAAGCATTCATAAAATCATTGTTACTTTGCTTGCTATTATTCATAAGATACACATCATAACTAAGATTCCTACACAGATTTGATTGGTTCGCTGCTACACTATATGTTGATTGCGCAAGCAAATATAAGCAAGAAGGAAGTGAAAATGCATGAATTTGTACGTTAAAATTGACGATTAGTAAAATACCAGAATACATTTCAGCTAAGTTTGAGCTTTGGAACCCAAACAAATACCATATCTAATAAACATGAAGGAGGGATCAAAATTAACTGTCAAGCAATTAGCCAAATCAACATTCTTCATGCTTTGTCTCGGTATAATTCAAGTCGAGAGAATTTTAGATATCACCAAAGTATACATAGAACAATATACAATAAGGCTGTGGATTAAATTTTCTTTAATCTTATCATCAGGCCTAAGTAGAGTTAAAATCTCACGTCCAAATGTATCTCATGGGCGGTCCCTCTGATGCCGCCGTTAATGGCGGTGCTTTTGATGGCGTCTCATGAGCGGACTCAACTATTTTGTGGAGTTCGGTTGCAGCTAAATCAGGCCAGCCTACCCCCCGATAGTCCCAGTAATATAGGCTCCTAACCCAGAATATGCTAGGCGACCTTCAAAGGCCATGTGGAGCATTTTGGATTGGTGGTTGTAAATAACATTTGCATCAATCCATCATGAAATTGGAGCAACTATTATC
Source organism: Haberlea rhodopensis (assembly GCA_907163345.1). Classification (NCBI taxonomy): domain Eukaryota; kingdom Viridiplantae; phylum Streptophyta; class Magnoliopsida; order Lamiales; family Gesneriaceae; genus Haberlea; species Haberlea rhodopensis. The sequence continues at coordinate 1,263,667 of CAJQUN010000110.1, forward strand.
CTTCTAGTAAAAAGTGGGGATGGGCAAATGTGTTTAATATGAGTTCATCCTAAAGGGGATAATTGTGACAATCAATTCGGTTACAAAACACATGATATCACATCAGATCTGGTATATATTCTCAAACCTATTAATTATTTTGACCGTGTCCAATTCCACTTATTTTAAGTCAAGAATTACACATTATGATGAACAAAATTCTCTCGTTAAAAAAGAAAAAAAATCAAGAAATGAATAAAAATATCACGAAGCTTACATTACTGTACTTAATTGTAGCACTATATGGCATCATTATTATGATAACGACATTTGTTTCCATCTTCGACATATGTCGAGATTTTATATACAAATGTATAGGATAGTGTCACAACTAGGAGTGCTTATCGGGCAATATCAATTCCGACCGGTCCAGAACCGAACCAGTTAGCCTGGTTCGGAACCGGAACCGATAAGAAACTGGTCCGAGGCTTTTGCGGGGATACAAATCGGTAGCACCACCGATTCGGAAAACCGGTAATTTTCGAAACAAATTAAATAAAAAAAAATCAGCAAGGCAACGGCTATAAAGCCGTTGCCTTGCTGAACGTTTGGCAACGACTCTTTAGCCGTTGCCAACATTCAATTTTTATTTTTTTATTTTAAAAAAAATTATAAATAGGTGTGTTGTGCTTTGTAAATCCTCACAATTCATTCTTGCAAATTGTATACTTCAATCTCATATTTTTCTCTCCATTGTGATATCTACAATTTACTTAATAATGACATCTTCATCTAGCAGCGACGCTGGTCGTAGCCGGGGTCGCAGTCGGGGTCTCGTCCCGAGTCGTCTATCACTAAGTTCATCTTCGGCAATGCAATGACTTTGCTTGTGCCAATTCCTGAGTTAAAATGAAAGTTATGATTTTTTTGCTGACATCAATGTTGGTGGTTCATTTATGAACGTCGAACCGCAACAACCCGAACAACCTGCCGAACCTCCTGCTTCCCAAGCCCAAGAGAGACAACAAGTGGAGTCATCCGAAGCTACTACAACAGCGGGTAGACAACCGACTCATGATTAGACGTGGAAACAATTTTATACAAGCTGAATATGCTGGTTTTATTGAATTTAATTCGTCTATATAACCCATGTTTAAACATATTTCTAGGCACTACTAAAAAGAAATTGTATGGACATATTTGTTGAATATAGAAATACATTGTTTCAACATCTTTCTAGTTTGCCTTGTAGGGTTAGTTTAACAACCGATATTTGGACAAATGTAAATTATAATTCATATATTGTTGTCACTTGTCATTGGATTGATGATAATTGGTGTATGCAAAAACGAATTTTGTCTTTAGAGGAGTTAGATTGTGCACATACTGGCTATGTATGCAAAACAGATTTTGTCTTTAGCTTCATTTGAGATGTTTTTTTTGAATATTATGCTAAATTTTTGGGGAAGGTTGTTGACGATCAAAAGACGTCTACAATGCATTCTCTCCAAAATATGTTTCAGTTGTATTACAATCAACATGCAAGTGAATCATCGCAACAAATGGCTGTTGAAAAACAACCCCAAGCTCAATCTAGAGGCGGTGGCATCAATTTGCTTAGGATGCTGGGCAGGAAAAAACTTATGGGCAAAGGATCTTCTACTAGCACGTCGACTGAGTTGCAAATTTATATGAATTATCAATTTCTAACGGAAGACAACTTCGATGTCTTACAATGGTGGAAGGCAAATGCAGTTCAATTTCCTATCTTAGCCAAAATGGCTAGAGACATGTATGCAGTACAAGCTTCAAGCGTCGCTTCTGAATCGACATTCTCAACATGTGACCGAATTATTGGAGAATACAGAAGTAGTCTATCTACTGCTTTGTTATGCATGCTCACATTACTTAAAGATTGGTTTGAAGCAGAATGTGAGAATAGAAGAGATGGGCCGGTTGACGAATTCGTAAATCATTATGACGAGCAAGAGGAAGATAAAGCCCAAACAATACTTATCAATTATGAAGAGTGCTAAATAATAATAATTTTTATTTAGATTTTCAATTGCCATATCTTTACAATTATTTGTATGCATTTATATTATGAAATGAAGAAGAAATATATTGCATTTGTGATGAATATTGTGGAAACATTTACAAGACAAAATAAACGAAGCAAAAGTGTTCGGAAAAAAATTCAAAAAAAAATAATAAAAAAGGATCGAACCGGATCGGATTGGTCAGGAACCGTGACCCGATCCAGTTTCTTAACGGACCGGACTAATTCCATGCTTAACAGATCCGGAACCATTCGGTTCGTTAAGCACCTCTAGTCACTGTCCTAGGGCCACTGTTGAGGCACAAAACTTGATGGAGGCTAGCCCTGTGCTTCAAGATTGATAAGGATGTGGCTAGATTGGACTGAAGTCCAGGCTAGCCTCATCCATATCATTGTGCTTTTGATGAACAATCTTGTATATTATTATGCAGAAATTGGGTTTATTAATGATGCTTACTTAGTGTCTGATGAAATGTCTGGGAAGGTGTGTTCTCAAATCTTGAGGAATTAGAAATTGGAATGCAAACTCATGCCTCTGTTATTAGAATTCAGCTTTGAGTAATATTAATTTGTTATCATTCAGTGTAATTTGCGAATATTTGTACAATGAAGATTTCAAGTTGAGTTAATTATTTGAAAAGTCAATTGGAGAATTATGAGTACACATTAATTAATTATATGCATTTCATAATATTATTTTCCTACTGAATTATGTAAGTGTTGGTTAAGACTGGAAAAATTGAACATTTCTTTTTATTTGATAGATGGAAAAATTGAAAATTTCTTTTTTCAGCTATAAATCTTGTTAAATATCACATTGCAATAAGATGGACGATAATTTCATCAAATAAATAAGAAAGACTTCGCTTATTCACATAAAAAAGTTTATGATTCGTAATTAATTTAGTCTACCATATTATAAAATTATGGTTTCGTCCATGGCCATTGTTGCAATCGGGTAATATCATATGATCGTAAGAAGATAACATCACATTGCAATAAGATGGACGATAATTTCATCAAATAAATAAGAAAGACTTCACTTATTCACATAAAAAAGTTTATGATTCGTAATTAATTTAGTTTACCCTATTATAAAATTCTGGTTTCGTCCATGGCTACTATTGCAAGCGGGTAATATCATATGATCGTAAGAAGATAACATCAATGTAAAATATTTCAAAAGATGAGGAAAACGACAAGAATAGATCAAAACAAAATAGTATGGAATAGGTACCAAAAGATGTGCTTGGAGAAGCCACTAAGTTAAAAAGTAGAGTTGTAAAGGGGAATTATCAAGTGAGCACCAATTCCCTTTTTTCCTCTCATTTCAACTTTCACAATTGATTCTCTATCATAATTTGAGGCCAACAGATCTCTGAATATACAATACAATCTAGCCGCTACCTGGACCATATAAATATATATTATACAAAATACTAAAAATATGACATGTATTTATTTTTGTTTCCGATTTATTATAATATCATTAATGTAATAATTTTGTTGGGCTAATAATATCACATTTAGGGGTGTACAAAAAATTCATACAACCAAACCCATGCGATCGACTCGTATTTACTCATTCGTATCCATTTATTTTAACAACTGTATTCTTAATATACCTGATATCACCTAGAATTGTGATGTCTTATTGATATCAATAGAGAGGGGGTTCACATATCTTTCTTCTCCTAAAATTCGAAATAACAGCAAGGATGTCGATGAATATCCTCTGAGATGACCTGAAAATATGAAGCAACAGTGAGAAGGGGGCCGTAAGTTTTTCCGGCGGGTCCCCTCCGACGCTCAAGTCAGGCGAGAGAATATGAGGAAATATATGCGGGTAGGTAAAGGTAATTCTGAATTAATAATTGATACACAAGATCCAAGAGTTACCATGTAGCAAGGACTCCTTCCATGTTTATCCAAATATTCCCCAGATATGTTAATATCCTGTGAATACAATCAAATCCCTGATATTGCTCCGCAGATCTAGGACTTACCTAGTTTAGGGGATTTAGTTTCCTTCTTGTGCACACGTATTAAGCCGGAAATGAGAAGAGCTCGGACCATGAGCTCGAATCCCAAAAGAGGTCGCCAGGTCGTTTGGCGAAGGGTCAACAGATGGGGCAAAACAGGTCGGCCAAATAGGTCGGCCGAAACAAAGAGCGCAGAACAAGAGGCGAGGTCTTTTGATGAAGGTCAAGTAACTGCAACCCTAAACAGGTCGACTCATCAGGTGGTGTGTAAGGACCCTAGTTCATTAAGTGCGGATTAAAGGCATAATTAGAGCTAATATAAATGATCAGAGTAAATTAATCGTGTTGAGGCTATGAGCCTAAAAGTTACATGCCAAAATGAGGACTATCAATGGATTAATTACATTCCCCATCAAAAGAATGTTATCAATTATAGTTTTACACTACTCCTAGAGTAGACACTATACAAAATAATCCTGTCCTTCATCTACCAAAAGTGCTCTTCAAGCTCACGGTCTCAACCCGTATTAGCCCCCTTCATATCATGCCAAAAGTACCTACAAGGACAACCCCCACACATGAGCAATGATATCATTCATATACAACACAATATGAATATAAAGCGTCAATGCATAATCATAATAAAACACTTCCTGTTTTTCCCATGCATTTCAAACGCTTCCCGTTTGGTTGTCCCTGTACCATAACTTATGAGTATAATCAATAGATTATTTTTAATGGTCTACACATGTCATGACATAATACCATCTCATCAATATCAAATACCAATCATCAATCCCTAGTCTGTCCATCACAATGTATTTTAATGCCCCTCGCTTATTTACATATAGGCGGCATAGAATAACCTCGCTTCAATGGACATGCGGTACTCCCACCCCTCGCCTCACATTGAGCGGCAAATATCCTTTCCTCGCCCTATATGATAACCACGTTCAAATGTGACATGCGGCGCTCCCACCCCTCGCTTCACATTTAGCGGAACCAAACCAAATAGCGGCAAGCATTAAAATCATCAAGGGATGACCACGACTCATGGGATGTGCACCAATAATCATATGCATCTACAATCATCATGCATAATTCAACATGTATTTGCATCCACAATGCATAATCACATATATACTTGCATCCACAATGCATAAACAATGAGTATATTAGATACATGTACCGTTGGGTGCCCGTACGTCTTCTACGCACCTTTCCAAAAAGTAGGTGTGGTAGGACTTCAATTCCTTGGCTGTGTCGCCACCTGGGATGGTTCTACATATTCACACAAATCAATATTAGAACCCAATAATAGTCCGATACCAAAAATCATACAATAAAATCCAAAAACACCATATTTTATGACTCGCGATCGACTCGCGATCGATCGCGGCAAAGGGCCGATCGATCGCGAGATCGCACTGCCCGAACATGAATTTTTGTTCCTTCGGCGATCGATCGCCACATTTGGCGCGATCGATCGCCACCCTCGCCGATCGATCGCCCAAATGTGACGATCGATCGCCAAATGCTTCTGGAGCGCACTGCCTCTTCGCGATCGATCGCCAAAAACGGGCGATCGATCGCCGAGCCCTGTATCGCGAAAAATCGCCATTAATGCTCCAAAACATCATTCCAACCCATTCCAACTCCCTTACCAACAAACCAACAACATCAAATACATAATACCCTTCCATAAACACTTTAAGCACCTCAAAAATCCAACATTATACCAAAACCACAACAACCCAACACAAACCCATTTAAACCATTTCCAAAATCAAATAAAACACTACAAAATCAACAATGAGGCATCCATACCTCTTGGGGACTTCAAATCTCCCAATAAACTCCACAAATTAAGATTTTTGGAAGGGTTTCTCTCCACCTTTATGCTCCAACTCGAAAATAAGGGGAAAGGGTTTGTGGGAAGTGATTTGGGGAAAGTGAGGGTAAAGGTAGGGTGGGGTTGGGGTATAAAAAAGGGGTTGGGTTTTAATTAAAAGCATTTCACAAACCCATGGTGTATAAAACACTCCAACATGATATTTAAAAGGCATTTCACCAAAATGCACCAAAATATCAATTAAACTCATGATTTCCAATTAATTGCTAACCATGGCAAATAAATCATGCTAATAACAATTTTTCCCAACATGCACACCATGCACCCTGAAATGCCCTCCCGGGTCACTCTATCATGTGACTAAGCATTTCAATAAGATAAATAATTCCAGCACATAATTAATCACCACCATAATTAACCATATAAATACAATTAATGCCCAAATTGCAATTAATAATTTCGGGGATATCACATGGTGTCTCCATATTTAGGGGGTATCACAGTCCCCCCTCTCTGTCGAGCTGACGTCGCAGACCAGAAGCTCGTATGTGCCAAGTTATCCTGCTGAGTTAACCTCCTTTGATATATAACGTTTAGGCGGGAAATAACGGCTACTTTATTTTGAATTTTTGAAAAATTTCGACCGTTGGAAGCGTCTGTTCGTATTCCGAGGTAGATCCTGACCGTTCAATGACTCGGAGATCAACGGTCAGTATTCGGGGAAGCCAACTATATATATGATATGCCTGGTCCCCCATTATCCGTTTTTTTGCAACTCGAATCAGTTTGGTTCCGACCTCCTTTGCCTTGATTTATTTCCTATTTCTGAAAACTTCTAGGTACGTCTACTCTCAGCCGTTTTATTTGAAAATGTCTTCTTCTTCTTCTGATTGATTATTTCCTTCTCCTCTGACCGAATAAGAACTTAAGGCGGTGGATCAGTACGGTTCCTTCTATCCCCGAGGGAGTTGTCCGAGTTGAGGAGGCTGTACAAACTGAGGAGTTTGTTCAGGCCGAGGAAGTTGTACGGACTGAGGATACCCAGGGCGCTGGTCCTCTGCCGGACACGAACTTCAACTTGCTGAAGCCAGCCCTCAGCATAGATTGGAATCCCCTACTGGTAGGTATCCTTGGTATAAACTGTACGTTCCTGCTTTGGATGCTTCTGACGAAGCCCTAATACGCAAGCTTAGCCAAGCCACTCCTGACCATGACTTTCTATTCCCATATACTTCTCAAAGACCGCATCAGCCTCCAGAGGGTTATTACACTTTCTACCGTGGGCAACTGGATGGGGCTTTACGTTTTCCTCTTCCTGAGTTCTTTCAGGAGTTCAGCTCTTTTTATCAGCTTAACCTTAGTCAATTCTCTCCCAACTCCTTCCGTGTTTTATGCAGCATCGTAGTCATTTGTAGGGCCCTAGGGCTGCCTTATGACCATCCCACCCTTTCTTATTTTTTTAATATCAAGAGATCAGACGAAGGGCCTTGGTATGTGACTAGCCGACCTGGCTGTTCTTTCGTGTGGGGGGGGGGGGGGGGGGGGGTATCCTAGTAAGGTTAAGGACTGGAAGAGTTATTTCTTTTACGTTAAACCTCCTCAGCCATGGTCGTGCTGTACTGACTGTGTAGATTACCTCCCTGCTCTCCCCTCTCCACCCAAAAACTTCAAAAAGAGCTCCCTCTACTTAGATGTGATGAGTGTTATAGGGGGCCACTGCTTCAATTCATCTAAGCTATTGGAGGAGGAGCTCCTTTGTTTCGCTGGGCTGAGTCCGGCTGACCTAACCTTAAGGGGGAGAGCTGGTATTTCAAGCAAGCTTCAATATCTATTATATATATATATATATATATATATATATATATATATATATATATATATTCTTGTTTATTTTATCTTCCAAGTATTTTTTGCTAGGTAAGGCTGATCTCTTCTCTTTTTTTTTTTGTTATTCAGAGGACAGAGTAATGAGCTCCCTAGTATAGAAAGCTCTTCAGAGGACGAAGCAGAAGCAAGCCCAATCTCAGACAGCTGAGGGAGTTACTATTGTGGATGTAGTGGGTGAAAGTCCCGGTGCTGAGGAGGTTCAGCTTTCTAGGAAGAACGAGCTGAACCCGGGGGATCTGCGGGTTCCTCGGCTGCTTTGGATGCTCAGCCTGTGAGGCAGGTGCGAGCTTGGATTGATCCATCCGAACCTGAGGTGGTAGGAGTAAAAGGTAGTGAGCCAGCCCGGGTTGAGAGACGCCGGGAGAGGGTTATGGAGGCCTATCGAGGAGGGGTTAGGCTTGTTGGGGAAGGGCCGAACACAGTTGCCTTAGCTGTGGCCCGTGATCTGGCTAACACCGAGGATTCTCTATACATGAGCCAACTAAGCTGGGCCGATCTCGTCACCCGTACAGGTAGCCGTCTTACTGAGGCCATGCTTTTGATGGGGGAATTTACCTCCCGTGCTTCCTTCATACGAAGACAGTCTCTGAAAGACACCAAGGTGTTTGAGGCTATGCATGACTCATTGGTGGAGGCCAAATCCTTGCATGAGAAGGAAGTATCTGAGCTTAAAGCCCAGATCGAGAAGAAGACAATTTCGGAAGCTGAGGCCCGTTCCTTAATCGAGGCGCAAAAACGTCAGTACGAAATTGATCTACGGGAGCTTCGCAATGAGCTGGCCCTGGCTAAAGGGCTAGCTAACTCTGCTGAGCAGGAGCTTGCTAAGTCTCAGAAGGAGGCAGCCGAGGAGAAACAAAAGTCTGAGGAATTGGTAGGGGAGAAGCTCCTTACTTTCATCGAGGTCGGTTTCCAGGGATGTGTTAATCAAATCAAGGAGCACAGTTGTCTTTTGCTCGACGTCTCCCTGGATTTTTTGGATGTAGAGAAAGTAGTTGACACTCTCCCCCCTAGACTTTAGATATGAGCTCCCCCTCTAAGCTTGTACCTCCCAGCTTTTGTATTCTTTGTAGAATCAATTTTGTGTTTTTATATGTGTAGCTTTATTCTTGCCTATTTCGTATGAACAATTTGTATTCAAAGTAAAAACAGATAAGACCAAGAACGCATGAGCTCGGCTTCGTTTAATAATTTACCACGTAATGACAAACTTTAAACAGGTAGGACCCAACATGCAATAGCTCGGCCATAATTAATAACTTACCACATAATGGTAAATTTTAAACAGGTAGGCCCAAGAATGAAAGGGCTCGGATCGGTTTAATAATTTATCACGTAATGGCAAACATTAAACAGGTAGGACCAGGAATGAAAGAGCTTGGATCCGTTTAATAATTTACCACGTAATGGCAAACATTAAACATGTAGGACCAAGCACGAAAGAGCTCGGATCCATTTAATAATTTACCACGTAATGACAAACACTAAACAGGTAGAACCAAGAATAAAAGAGCTCGGATCCGTTTAATAATTTACCACGTAATGGCAAACATTAAACAGGTAGGACCAAGCACGAAAGAGCTCGGATCCGTTTAATAATTTACCACGTAATGGCAAACATTAAACAGGTAGAACCAAGCACGGAAGATCTCGGATCCGTTTAATAATTTACCACTTAATGACAAACATTAAACAGGTAGGACCAAGCACGAAAGAGCTCGGATCCGTTTAATAATTTACCACGTAATGACAAACATTTAAACAGGTAGGTCCAAGCACGAAAGAGCTCGGATCCGTTTAATAATTCACCACGTAATGGCGAACACTAAACAGATAGGACCAAGCATGAAACATGAGCACGGCTTTGTTTAATAATTTACCACGTAATGTCAAACATTAAACAAGTAGGTCCAAGCACGAAATAGCTCGGATCACTTTACGTGAACACCCTTGCTCCTGGCGTAACCAGGCTGAGCTCGTCGTAAACGTGCTCCTGAGGTAGGGTGAAAACCCTTGCTCCTGGCGGAACCAGAGCTGGGCTCGTCGTAAACGTGCTCCTGAGGTAGGGTGAAAACCCTTGCTCCTTGCGTAACCAGGGCTAGGCTCGTCGTAAACGTGCTCCCGAGGTAGGGTGAAAGCCCTTGCTCCTGGCGTAACCAGAGCTGAGCTCGTCGTAAACGTGCTCTTGAGGTAGGGTGAAATCCCTTTCTCCTGGCGTAACCAGGGCTGAGCTCGTCGTAAACGTGCTCTTACTTGCACAATATCTTGGAAAAATTTATAAAACTTGTATTGTAATAATGAAAGAGTATATCATCCCAAAAAATTAAAACATTTATTGCAAAAATTAAAAGAGCTGAACTAGGAGTAATATTTTCGGAGGTGATAAGGGTTTCAGGGTCTCTTCAATGTCTTCCCATCAGGACCTTCTAGGTAATAAGCTCCTGAACTTAGCTTTTCAACAATCTTGAAGGGACCCTCCCACTTTGGGTCTAGCTTACCCACTTGAACCTCTTGCACCTTTCTTAGTACGAGATCGCCGACCTGGAAAGTTTTCTGAATAACTCGTCGGTTATACATTCGTGCAACACGATTACGATAGGCTTCCATTCTGATGGCCGCAACTTCCCTTATTTCTTCAATTAGATCAAGGTCAGCTGCTCTTCTATCACCGTTTTGTTCATCATATAAACGCACTCTTGATGATTTTGCTCCAATTTCAGCTGGGAGTACCGCTTCATTTCCATAGACCATACTGAATGTGGTTTCACCTATTCCCGTCCTTGGTGTAGTTCGATAGGACCATAGAACATTAGGTAGTTCTTCCACCCAATTTCCTTTTGCTTTCCCCAACCTAGTTTTAATGCTTTGTACCAGAGATCTGTTGGTGACTTCTACTTGACCATTGCTTTGAGGATACGCAACAGAAGTGAAAGCCTGGTGTATTTTTAACTCTTCACACCATGCCCTGAGCAGAGCTCCCTGGAATTGCCTTCCGTTATCAGAGATGATTTTCCTCGGGACACCATATCGGCAAACAATGTTTTTCCAGATGAAGTTGAAGACATCTTTCTCAGTGATTCTGGCTAATGGCTCTGCTTCAACCCACTTGGAGAAATAATCAATGGCCACAATAAAAAAATTCTTCTGAGCTTTACATATTGGAAATGGTCCTACTATATCAATGCCCCACTGATCAAACAGGCACACTGCCACAATGGCTTTCATCATCATAGCTAGATGATGCTAAAGCCTGGAGTGTCTTTGACAACTGTCACATGATATAACCATAGCAGCAGAGTCCTTCTGAATTGTAGGCCAGAAATATCCAGCAAGGAGCACCTTCTTTGCCAAGAAATATGATCCTAGATGATTTCCACAGCAACCCTCGTGAATTTCCCTTAATACGTAATCTGATTTTTTTGGACCCAAACAACGCAGAAGTGGTTGGGCAAAAGACCTCTTATACAAGATTCCTTCGATAAGTATGAATCTCTGACTCATCTTCTTGAGTCTATAAGCTTTTTTGGTATCAATCGGGAGCTTAGCATTGGTAAGATAGTCTAAGAGATCTTGTCTCCAATCATTTTCTTCCACAGATTCAGATGGAACATCCTGACTAGGAGTTAATTCAACTTGAAACACCAGTCTCTATTTTGCCAAGTGCGGAGAGCACTAGCCATTCTTGCCAAGCTGTCGGCTTTTCTATTCTCTTCTCTTGGGATCTGTTTGAATGTTACTTCTAGAAATCCCTCCTTGATCTTTTCTATGGTACTTGCATAATGGATTAACTTCTCGTTCCTAACCTCATAGGCCCCATTCATTTGTTGGGCTACTAGCTGAGAGTCAGAGAAGACCTGTATACGCTTAGCTCCAACATTTCGAGCAGCCCTTAATACGGTCAATACTGCCTCATACTCTGCTTCATTGTTGGAAGCTCGGAAATCCAGTCGTACTGCCAAACACACCTAGAAGTTCGTCATAACCTTGAGGGGGCTTCTTTACCAATGATTAAAGAAGTCTCCTGCCTTAAGCCCTTGTGTAAAGGCGTTAATAAAAACATCTACCGTTGCAGTGGGGACCTCTAGGGCTGCCCCATTAAAGCGTTGTACGAACTCCCTCAAGGACTCATGTTCACTCTGCTTGGTAGTGAACATACATAAAGAAGTTTTTTGATACCTCTTACTGCTGGCGAATTGGTTTAGAAAAGCCAAACTGAATTCCTCGAAGCAGCGTACAGCGTTTGGTTTAATTAAGTTAAACCATTGTTGTGCTGATCTAACCATGGTGGTAAGGAAGACACATCATTTGATCCCATCAGAATACCTATGCAACAGAGCAGCATTCTCAAATCTTCCAAGGTGCTCTTCCGGTCTGTGCTTCCATCATATTCTCCTACTGCGGGTAGTCTGAAATTTGGCGGGAGTTCCTCTCCTAAAATAGTTTGGGACAATGGACTTTCTCTCTTAGCCACTGGAGGTCGGCCACCTAGATGTTGACCCAATCGTCTTATCTCCCCCCATACAACTTCCATTGGATCTATTAGCGGAGGCTCTACTTGTGTATCTGCATCAGCACTTGCTACCCTATTGTTTTCAGAGACCTGCTCTGGTTGAACATGCGGAGGCTCCTAATTTGTTTGTGGAGATGGTGGAGCTTGGTTAGACTCCATTGGCGGTGGAACTTGGTGTTGGAAAAAAGTATTTTGCATGGTCCGATTGATGAATTTTGTCAGCTGCTCCATAGTCAGATCTCCCACGTTCATAACAGAAGGAGGTGTTTGATCTTCATGTTGTGGAGGGATATTATGATTTTACATGCTAGGATTTTCTCTTTCTCCCAGGTTCCTCCTGATTCCACGCCCACGTCCATGTCGTCCTGCCATATCAACGTCTTCTGTTAGGATCGGTCCGAAGTGTTTAGAGGGAGGGGGGGTGAATGAACACTCCTATTAAAAATTAGTCCCTTGTGATTTCTTTCGGATTAGTGAAAGAAATCTGTTTCTTAATCAACTCTTCTGCAGAACAGACCACTGAATAGTTTAGTGAGGAACAGTTTGTTCTTAGATTAGTAAGAACGGCTTGATGGCTTGAATAGTATAACGAATGCAAAATGATAAAACACAGAATATGTTTCTGGAAGTTCGAAGGTGGTGTAATCCTTCTACGTCTCCCCTTCTTCCAATTAAGGAAGGATTCCACTAGAAGACTTTGATTTATACAATCCTGTTGTACAAACCCGATTCAGCTGGATTTACCTCACTACCAGACTGAATCTCCTAGTCTCTCGATCTGTTCAGACACACTCTGTCTGACAGTTACAATTGATTCTCACTTCTCTATCTTAGTACGGAATACAAAAGATAGACTTTAGTCTATGCACACAGTGATCCTAATATGATCAAATATTACAATATGCTTGTGCTTATGAAGATTTTCAGCTCGAGAATGTCTGAGCTTGTAAGCTTGTGCTGTTTTGCTTTCTTTTGCGTTTTTCGATTTGATCAGACTCTCTCTTGAGCTCTTCTGTTGCATCCTTATATAGTTACATGTACCAACAACATTATTTCCCTTAATGTGCAACTCTTGACTCTGCTTAAATTCTGAGTAAGCTACAGTCTTCTTCTTTAGGGTACTTGCCATTCTGGTTCATGCTTTCGGCGACTGTCAGGTAAGCTCTTCTTTGTCTTCTTACCTTTTATGATAATCTTCAGTCCTTGGTCTTTTTCAGCATTAATTGCAACATTAAATGCTTCAATAAATAGCCGTTAATGATTCGGACTGAAGATAATTCTTATTCAGCCTTGACTGCTCTGATCTGATAAAGGTTGATATCGATCTGAAGCTTCGATCTGGTCAGGCTGATTTCCATCGATCCGATCTGATTTGTGATATACCATATCAGCTTGATCTATTTTGAGCGATCGATCTGGTCAGTCTGATTTCACTCGATCCGGTCTGATATGTTTTGTCATCAGCAAAACGAGTGTCTTGAGCACGAAGGGAATTGGCGACGTATGCTCTAACTTCAGTGGCCAGCTCGATCTGCACTTTTCTCAGACTGTTTTTATATGAAGCTTGCTGAGAGAACAGATCATTTAGTCCACGCTGAATGCTGCTAACGCTTGCTGTCATCTTCTCTTTGAAAGAGTCAAAATCCAAGATTGTAGTCCTCTGACTTTGATGAACTTCTATGACTCGTTGAGAGAGAGATAGACAGTTATCCGAAAAATGTTGAAGGGACTTGGCCAGGGATGGAGCGTCGACAGATAAATGGTCTGAAGAGTGATCAGAAGATGACTCAGATGGATCAACTGCTGCTTCAACTGGTACGATTGTGGAAATGGCAGATTGGCGGATTTCGGATCGGATCAAGGTAACCAAGTCCGAAGAGAATTCTTCTAAAAATGCCATATCTTCAGCAGACTGATCCGGAGGAGTGATAGGCCTGGTAGGCTCCTCAACCTGTAATGCGGCAACAACAGTGGACACCACCAGATCCGGATCGACGAACTCTGATGAGATGACTGTTGTATGTGCTTCGGTTGGACTGTGCTGAATTTGGGAGACTGATGGTGCAATGGGGATGGAAGTTGTTGGAGAGTCCAACAGTACATCCATTGCTTCAGTTTCAGCTTCAGACGGAGTATTAGTCAGTGGCTGCTCCGCTGTCTGCTTCACTGTCTCAGAATAAATTGGCTCAATGAATGGTTCAGCCAAAGTCTTGCTTGCAGACGGGTGATCCGGGCTGGGAACTGGAGTGGATATGTTAAGCTTCTGTCGTTGAAAACGAACAGCCAAATTAAGAGCATGAACATCAATTTCCAGCTGAGCAATGACGGCACCATCATCTTTGGCAGTCAGATTGTTCGGATCAAAGTTCGCCTTCTTAGTTGCAATCAGCAGATTTGCCAGTCTGAATCTGTGGTTGGCCTGGAACAGATCTTTGCGAAGCACGGCAACTCTTACATCGTTAGTCTCGATCCCCTTAAGGACTTCTTGTTCCATCTTTTGTAGGCGTCTCAGCTTTCCGAAGAACATATCAATGTGGTTGATCGTTCTGTATTCGACATACTCATCAAACACCACAGTGAGCTCCTTCAATTTCTCTTCAACATCTTCCATTGCGATGTCGATGGCTGTTTGAGTGGCAGATTTGGGTTTTGAGGAGATGGGTTCAGTGAGGATTTCCTTGCCTTTTCCGGTGGGAGATGAGGTCTTGATCCCCGATTGGGTGTAGTCTCCCAATTCAGTGATAACAATCCCTTTAACCACGGGAATTGCAGAGGGGACACTGATGGTTACTTTGGGTACAGTGGTTGAAGCTGTTGAAGGTTGGATTGTAGTTTGGGGTGCATGGGTGACTTTTGTGGGAGGCAATATGGGTAAGGTTTTAGTGGGTAGGGTTTTGATTGACTTGGTGATCTGGGTTCTTGGCTTTTTAGGAGGGGGCTTGGCTGGAGACGAAGGAGCAGACTGAGTTTCCTCGGAGTCAGTATGAATAGTCAATTTACGCCTGACTCGAGTCTTTCGAGCAGCAGCCTGTTCTTCTCCTTGTTCGATCTTGACAGCCACCAGATCGGAAGAAGTGGGTGGAGCACTCTTGGACTTCAGTAGAGCCAATCCCTTGGGGTTGAGAATTTTGAAGGGACTCGGGGCAGACGGCTTCCCCAGCTCGATGTTCAAAGTCTCCAAGAGCTTGCTGAGGGGAACTGCAAAACATACAGCCTGTTTGGAGGCGATAACCATTTTCAGCAGAACTCCAAAAAAGATTGCAGACCAATTCATCTTCTGTCCTGAGTGAATAGCGGCCATGGCTGGAATTTCTCAGCAGTAACAGCTTCATAGCTTCCGGCTTTGCCCAGTAGTGGCTTGCCAACAATCTCGCATAACACTTGGAAATGAAAGAACATTTCCTTCTTCTTGAATGACGGCTGTAGGCGGTGGCCAAAAATGGATACCTTCCCCTGAAGATCAGTGATAGTGGCCTGAGGAATATGACCAAAGTCAGTCAGTCCGGTGTTGGGAAGACCAAAGGTCTTTGCCAGCGTCGACTGAGAAATGTCAAATGAGTGGCCCTTGACGGTGGTGGAGATGAACGTCTTCTGAGACACAGCATTTGCAAACAATTCTCGAATCTCCGATTCGTAAACCACCGTCCCACATTCCAGAAAATTCCTTAATCCGGAAGATTCTAAGGATTTGAACATGGAGACCATTTTCGGATCTTCATCCCTGTAGATTTCATTGAACTCAACAGAAAGGGAATTGTGAGTGATAGTAGCCATTTGAGTGTAATGAAGAGTACGGAGAGTTTGAAAATATTTGAGAGTTAGAGAGCAGACAACAGTAATTCGTAAAAAAATGAATGAAAGTGAAATGTTCAGCCCGCTAAATAAGAGAGAGAAGACACATGTCTTTATCTCGATGACTGATATTAAAATAATTCAAAATAAATGGACAGGATGAAAGAGAGATAAGACGGTTAAAATTGCAATCAGTCCGGGCTATTTTAAATAATTACTTTATCTAAAGATTTGTTGACCAGACAGATCACGGGATAACATCAGATTTGACATAGATCGGTCTGATGTTTGGACCGGTCTGTGTCTTTCTGATCATTGTATTATCGATCTGTGCCAGCATATAATCTTTAAAAGCAAAAAGAAAGATACTTCTAAGACATCAAGATAAGTCTATTAAACAAGAATTTGACGAAAATAATTAAACTTAGCCTCAGGAAGTGGTTTGGTGAAGATATCTGCTGCTTGCTGGTCTGTTGAAATATGCTCGATCCGAATTTCCTTTTTGCCAACATGATCTCGAATAAAGTGATGTCTTATATCAATATGCTTTGTTCGAGAGTGCAAAACTGGATTATATGTTATAGCAATTGCACTGGTGTTGTCACAAAATATCGGAGATTCAACAGCTTGAATGCCATAGTCTTTGAGCTGGTGTTGAATCCAGACCATCTGAGCGCAACAGCTTCCAGCAGCAAGATATTCTGCTTCAACTGTAGATGTGGCAATAGACGTTTGCTTCTTGCTGAACCAAGAGATTAATCTTTCACCTAAGAATTGACATGTTCCACTTGTGCTTTTGCGATCAATCTTACATCCAGCATAGTCAGCGTCTGAATATCCGATTAAGCTGAAGTTTGAATCTTTGGAATACCAAAGACCAACGTTCTGAGATCCTTTCAAGTATTTCAGAATACGCTTAGCAGCAATAAAGTGTGATTGCTTTGGATCTGACTGAAATCTAGCGCACATACAGACTGAGAACATTATATCAGGCCGGCTCGCTGTAAGATATAAGAGCGATCCGATCAGTCCTCGATACATAGATACTTCAACTGCTGTTCCCCCTTTGTCTTTATCTAGCTTGATTGAAGGACTCATTGGAGTTGATGCAGTTGAACACGTCTCCATTCCGAATCTCTTGAGAAGTTCTTTGGTATACTTGGTTTGATTTATGAAAATGCCATTGCTGAGCTGTTTGATTTGGAGACCCAGAAAGAATGAAAGTTCTCCCATCATACTCATCTCAAACTGTCCCTGCATTAACTTAGAGAATTTCTCGCATAATTTGGGGTTAGTTGACCCAAAAATGATATCGTCAACATATATTTGAACTAACAAAGTATGTTCCCCCTTAATAAATTTAAATAGAGTTTTATCCACTGAGCCGATCTGAAAATCATGGTTCAGCAGAAATTGAGACAGAGTATCATACCAGGCTCTTGGAGCTTGTTTCAGTCCATATACTGCTTTATTCAGTAGATATACATGATTTGGAAATGAGTGGTTCTGAAATCCAGGAGGTTGCTCAATGTAGACTTCCTCCTGAAGCTTACCATTAAGAAAGGCACCCTTAACGTCCATTTGATATACCTTGAAGTCTTTAAAAGCAGCATAAGCAAGAAATATTCAAATTGCTTCAAGTCTGACGACTGGTGCAAAAGATTCATCGAAGTCAATTCCTTCTTCTTGTCGGAATCCTTGAGCCACCAGTCTGGCTTTGTTTCTAACCACAACTCCATCTGCGTCTAGCTTGTTTCTGAAAACCCATCTGGTTCCAATAACAGGCAGATCACTTGGCCTGGGGGTTAGACTCCAGACTTGATTTTGTTCAAATTGATTAAGCTCTTCTTGCATGGCTTTAACCCAGTTGTAATCAGTCAAAGCTTCATCAATCTTCTTGGGTTCCAGATTTGATATGAAAGCGGCATGAGTGAATTCATCCATCATCTGTCCTCTGGTTCTAATAGGTGCAGAAGGTCTTCCAATCACTAGATCGGGTGGATGCCTCTTTGTCCATCGATAGCTTGATTCTGGATTATCTGGTCCAGACGGATGAGTATAGCAGCATTATCAGCATCTGCTTTAACATTAGAGTTAAGAACATCCGGATCGGCTCGATCTGAAGGAGCTTCATTGCCTTGATCCGGTCTATCTGGTACTTCAGGTTCCGGTGGATTGTCTCTTGACCTGTTAGCTACAATTTCATCATCACTGTTAGCTTCGAGATGGATATTTTCCATCTGATTTTGAATTGATTCCTTGTTACCCTCAATACATAAAGATTCATAAAAAACTACA
Organism: Haberlea rhodopensis; assembly: GCA_907163345.1. NCBI lineage: Eukaryota > Viridiplantae > Streptophyta > Magnoliopsida > Lamiales > Gesneriaceae > Haberlea > Haberlea rhodopensis. The sequence continues at coordinate 1,282,023 of CAJQUN010000110.1, forward strand.
TGAACTGATTCTTCTACAGTTAAAGTGCGATTATTGAAGACTCGAAAAGCTTTACTATTAGATGAATATCCTAAGAATATTCCATTATCTGATTTGGCTTCAAATGATGTAAGATGATTCTTACCATTGTTGTGAACGAAGCATTTGCAGCCAAATACATGAAGATGAGAGATAGACGGTCTGTTACCAGTCCATACTTCATATGGAGTGAGATTCAACTTCTTGTTAATCATAGACCGATTTTGAGTGTAGCATGCAGTATTTACAGCTTCTGCCCAGAACTTTTGCGAAATTCCAGAATCAGCAAGCATTGTTCTTGCTGCTTCTTTAAGCGTTCTGTTCCTTCGTTCTGCAACTCCATTTTGTTGAGGAGTTCGAGCGGCTGAAAATTCATGCTTAATACCTTGATCTTCTAGAAAGGATTCAAGATTTTGATTTGAAAATTCAGTGCCTTTGTCACTTCGAATCCTGTCTATGCTTGATGATTTCTCATTCTGAGTGCGTTTCAGCGGCTTGATCAATTTCGGACCGGTTTGATCTTTACTGCTCAAAAATATAGTCCAAGTAAAACGTGAGTAATCATCAATAACAACAAGAGTATACCGCATTCCCCCTAAACTTGTTATTGGTATAGGACCAAACAAGTCCATATGCAATAGTTCTAAACAGCGTGAGGAGGATTTGACATTCTTGTTTTTGAAGGATGATCTGATCTGTTTGCCCATTTGGCAAGCTTCACAGATCTTATCCTTAGCAAAGTCGATCTTGGGCAGACCGACAACTAAATTATGTTTACACAGGCTAGAAATAGTCTTAAAGTTGAGATGATTCAAGCGTTTATGCCATAGACAGTGTTTATTATCATTATTCGCGATGAAGCAAGTAGGATTATCAGGTTGAGCAAAATTCCAGTTAATCTTATAAGTATTTCCATTTCTGATTCCTACAAGCATGGTCATACCGCCTGACGATTTAACAGTGCAAGTGTGTTTGTGAAATTCTACAGCATAACCATTATCACATAGTTGACTTATACTAATCAGATTATAGCATAGATTTTCAACTAGTAGCACATCATTGATAGTAATATTACCATGGACAATCTTACCCTTGCCCACGGTCTTACCCTTTGAGTTATCCCCGAAGATGATCTTGGGTCCAGTACATTCTGTGACTTCAGACAGTAGCTCGACGTTTCCAGTCATGTGACGAGAACACCCACTGTCTAAGTACCAGTCTGATATAGGATTCTTCGGTACCTGTCATCAAACATAATTATTGTTGGTACCCAATCCTACTTGGGTCCAGAATGGATTAGCCCTTTGGGAACCCACACCTGTATCAGCTTTAATGGCTTGTGTGTGTCTGGAGTGCTGTGAGCTGATCTGTTTCGATGTTGTGTGTGATAATGTGTGCGATATGGAAACCTTTGATTCTTATGAGGTAGTCTATATCTTCGTTGAACTGGTTTTGAGTTATAGTAATTGTATTGTCTTTCTTGCCTTAGATCTTGCACCTTTAGATTTTGTCTGAAAGACACAAAGCTTGCTGGTGCTTTTTCTTTGGCTTGGTTAACATATCCAATCCCTTTTCTCAAACCTTGATTCACGAAGGAGACTCCCGTTTGAATTGTAGGTGCTTCAGTTTCATATACTGTGCTGGATTTAACAAATGTCATTTGTTTGATTTTGTTCTTTACCAGCAACAGTTCAGATTCATCTTTGGTGCAGTCTTTGATATCAAAGCCTATGCCGGTGACATCACCGACATTTCTTTGTACCTCTTGCAATTCTTCCAGTGATGCTCTTGATTTTGTCCATGTTTTGAAAATATGAGAAAGCTTAGCATTTTGTGTGTTAATTTTCTTGTTTTCTTCATGGAGCTGATCGTAAGAGATTTTTAGCTTGTTCAGCTCGATCTGTAGATTATTGCACTCACCTAGCTCAGAGCAGCTTGGTTTAATGTGCTCATCCATTTGATCATTGTCTTTAGCTTTATTTTTCTCAAATGATTCAGCTAAGATTCTATAATCATTAGCCATGTCTTGCAGTACAGACATAAGCTCTTCACGTGTAAATTCATTTGAGTCAATATCGAATACCTCGTCTGTTTGACTCATTTCTTCATCTGCCATTAGACATTGAATATCTTCTTCGCTTTCGCATGAAGAATATTCGGAGCTTTCTGAATCTGAATCAGTCTGCGCCCACTTGATGTTTCCTTCCTTTGCTACTAGGACTTTTTGGGACTTCCCATGATGACTTTTACGATCTTTGTAGTGCTTCTTTTTCTTGTCATCACGATGCTTTTCTTTACGCTATTCTTTCTTCGGTCTGGTGTAATCTGCAATAAAGTGTTCGATCTTACCACAATTGTAGCAAGCCTGATCATTAACAGCATCATCTTTTCTTGATTTATAATGATGAGAAGGTTTAAAATTCCTTTTATTCTTAGACATAAATTTACCAAATTTCTTGATAAATAATGACATAGCATCATTACTTATCTGTTCGACAGATCGATCTGTTGTGGGGGTGGTCTGGTCTGGAATGGCTGCCAGTGCTTTGTTTGGTTGAGAGATGAATGGCTCTGCTTCACCTCTGGTGATCAGTTCGAATTCATAAGCCTTAAGATCTGCGAATAGATCATGAAGTTCAACTTTGTTCAGATCTTTAGATTCCCTCATTGCAATGGTCTTTACATCCCATTCTTTTGGCAGGGCTCTCATTACTTTCAGAGCGATCTCTCTGTTTGAGTATTCCTCGCCCAGACCATTCAGTTCATTGATAATACCAGTAACTCTTTCATCAAACTCATTTAGAGTTTCTCCAGTCTTCATTTTATGCTCTCAATACTTTGAAGAGCAACAGCCAGCTTGTTTTCCTTGGTCTGGTCGTTCCCTTCACATAGCTGTGCTATTTTCTCACAAATTTCTTTGGCAGTAGAGCACATTTTGATTTTACTGAACATATTCTTGTCAAACGTCTTGAACAAGATATCTTTGGCAACGTTGTCTAGATTTGCTTTCTTTCTTTCTTCATTCGTCCAGAGAGATCTGTCATTTTCGACCATTTGGGGTTCACCACCAGTAATGGAGGCTGCTGTATTGACTTTCAGAATTTTCATTGGTCCATCAGTGATGACGAACCACATATCATCATCATGTGCTGCCAGATGAGCTTGCATTCTGATTCTCCAATCATCATAGTCTTCTTTTGAGAACATGTGAATTTTGTTGAATGATGCCATCAGCTCAAGTGTCTTTGTGATGATTAAGACGACCTGCTCTGATACCACTTGTTAGGATCGATCCGGAGTGTTTAGAGGGGGGGGGGGGGTGAATGAACACTCCTATTAAAAATTAATCCATTGTGATTTCTTTCGGATTAGTGAAAGAAATCTGTTTCTTAATCAACTCTTCTGCAGAACAGACCACTGAATATTTTAGTGCGGAACGGTCTGTTCTTATATTAGTAAGAACGACTCGATGGCTTGAATAGTATAACGAATGCAGAATGATAAAACACCGAATATGTTTCTGGAAGTTCGAAGGTGGTGTAATCCTTCTACGTCTCTCCTTCTTCCAATTAAGGAAGGATTCCACTAGAAGACTTTGATTTATACAATCCTGTTGTACAAACCCGATTCAGCTGGATTTACCTCACTACCAGACTGAAACTCCTAGTCTCTCGATCTGTTCAGACACACTCTGTCTGACAGTTACAATTGATTCTCACTTCTCTATCTTAGTACGGAATACAAAAGATAGACTTTAGTCTATGCACACAATGATCCTAATATGATCAAATATTACAATATGCTTGTGCTTATGAAGATTTTCAGCTCGAGAATGTCTGAGCTTGTAAGCTTGTGCTGTTTTGCTTTCTTTTGCGTTTTTCGATTTGATCAGACTCTCTCTTGAGCTCTTCTGTTGCATCCTTATATAGTTGCATGTACCAACGACATTATTTTCCTTAATGTGCAACTCTTGACTCTGCTTAAATTCTGAGTAAGCTACAGTCTTCTTCTTTAGGGTACTTGCCATTCTGGTTCATGCTTTCGGCGACTGTCAGGTAAGCTCTTCTTTGTCTTCTTACCTTTTATGGTAATCTTCAGTCCTTGGTCTTTTTCAGCATTAATTGCAACATTAAATGCTTCAATAAATAGCCGTTAATGATTCGGACTGAAGAGTAATTCTTATTCAGCCTTGACTGCTCTGATCTGATAAAGGTTGATATCGATCTGAAGCTTCGATCTGGTCAGGCTGATTTTCATCGATCCGATCTGATTTGCGATATACCATATCAGCTTGATCTGTTTTGAGCGATCGATCTGGTCAGTCTGATTTCACTCGATCCGGTCTGATATGTTTTGTCATCGTTAAAATCCGAAACTAACATCTTCAACTCAATAAATTCCCACAGACGGCGCCAATTGATATCACCTAAAATTACGATGTCTAGCTGATATCAATAGAGAGGTGGGTTCACCTCTCTTTCTTATCCTAAAATTCAAAATAACAGCAAGGATGTCGATGGATATCCTCTAAGATGACCTGAAAATATGAAGCAACAGTGAGAAGGGTGCCGGAAGTTTTTTCGGCGGGTCCCCTCCGACGCTCAAGTCAGGCGAGAGAATATGAGGAAATATATGCGGGTAGGTAAAGGTAATTCTGAATTAATAATTGATACCCTAAACCTGGTATTTATAGGCAGAGATCCAAGAGTTATCATGTAGCAAGGACTCCTTTATCCAAATCTTCCCCATATATGTTAAAATCCTGTGAATACAATCAAATCCCTGATATTGCTCAGCGGATCTAGGACTTACCTAGTTTAGGGGATTTAGTTTCCTTCTTGTGCACACGTATTAAGCCGAAAATGAGAAGAGCTCGGACCATGAGCTCGGATCCCAAAAGAGGTCGCCAGGTCGTTTGGGGAAGGGTCAAAAGATGGGGCAAAACAGGTCGGCCGAAACAAAGAGCGGAGAACAAGAGGCGAGGTCTTTTGATAAAGGTCAAGTAACTGCAACCCTAAACAGGTCGCTTCTTATTTAGGGGTATAAATACCATTTTTTTATTATTTATAAGTATTTACAATATTAACAACTGTATGTTTAATATACTATCGTTTTAGTTCAAACAAATAAAAAAAATAAAAGCCGTGACGACGTAGCTTGTGCATGGCACAGATATCCACATACGTATCTGATTCTCTCTGCACAACACGATAAAGACACACAGTAAATTATTAATTAATTAATATTACATATCAGTTAAAGGTGGGAGGTACATTTTACAAGAAATCATGATCTTATCATTGCTTTCCTATATTGAGCAAAGTAATTAAAAACATATATTGATATATTTGGTTGGTCCCCCATTTACTTAGCCATCATCCTGTTCCAGACTTTTCTCTCCTTTTAATGAGAAAGCGAAAGGGAAAAGGCAAAAAGCTAAAAAGTAAGTCGATGTTGGGGGATGAAAATATTTATATACATCGAATATTTATAAAGACCGATATATATAATATGTATGTATATGTTTTTGTGTGTTGTTATTTGTAAGATCGAATGTATAAAAATGGGACCAGAGGATGAGACCTAGCACGATGGTATGATCATCAATTAACTTATAAACGTCCAAATTTGACAAAAGTTTTAACTTAAATGGTTGTCAACTAAGCTCCGTATAAGATGCTCATGTTTGAGTCTCCATTCCCCCAAAATTAGGATTTTTTTTAAAAAAAGGTACAAATTTGTTTTAAATATTGAGGACCAAATAAAAAAATGAAACTCGAATATACAAATCAAATTTGGACCATTGGATCTAGTATAAGGACATAATCCATACGTTCGATTGAGCTCATCCGATGCTGTGGTTGCGTGACAGGGGATTGTATATATATATATATATATATATATATATATATATATATATATATATATATATATATATTTTGTTTTTCATATTCACGTGTCTACTAGGTATCATGTAATTGAATCTACAAAGTTTTGCGATTGACTGTGTATTATATCGCTTGTGATAATTGTAATGACTTGTGTAGTTAGTTACTAGTCTTTTGTAGTTTTACCTTATAAGTACAAATTCTGGAACGTTAATTTTCTTAAAAACTTATACACATTCTTGCAATTGACTGTGTAGTTATTTACTAATCTTTTGCCTTATATCACAATTCCGTAACGATAATACATGTGCCGATTATAGTAGGGAAACTTTTGCATGGTCCGGAAATGAAAATAGGCCTGGTCCATGCACCGACAAACATAATTTCTTGCCAAACATAGTTGAATATTTTCGTGTATATTGATACATAAACATGTGTCCACACCACCATTATAGTCTTAGCTGGAATTGTAAACATCATCATCAACAACTAACAAACTTTTAATTGATTGTTTCTCCTAGAGACCTTCAATGCGAATCTTCGGTATATTTTTTTATCTCGTAACAACAACTAATCATTTTATCTCAATAGATTATGGTAGATTAGATGAATCATAGAAAGGAACAAAGCGGGGTCACACACATGCATCAGTCTTCTCTAAAAATGCATTACGGAAACTGGAAAATGCCTAACATGAGGTTGGTCATCAACTGAGAATAAGATGAAGATCTTTATTGCAATAAATCAAAATTTCTTCAACATTACATTTACATATTCGTCGAGCTTCTTCTTCATGATATATATCAGAATTTGCAAGCAAAAGAAAAGTACAAATGGACATTAAAGTAAAGCTAATTAACATCACGAGGGTTGCCAATTTCTTGAAAAGATCTTGAGTCCAGGAGCAAGAATAGCCCTTGGATCAAAACTGGCTTTTCTTTGCTGGAACCTCGTCCATTGATTTCCAAAATGCTGCCTCCACCCCTCCTTGGTATCATTGTAGTGTGGAAGGTACAACTTGAAATCGAACCCCTTCCGTTTGCAAATCTCAACAATTTCTTGATTTTGTGAGATCATCTCATCTACGGACGATGATGCTTTTCGATATGGAAACGAGAAACGTAGCAGTCCCACTAAATAAAATATATCGCCTTCCGCAGGTAAAACCACTGATTTACGACTATCCCACCTAATACACGAGTCCATAATAATTCAATTTTTGTGTAAAAAAACAAAATAAAAACTCCGAAGAAAAAAGCTATTCCAATATTATTACAATTTATGTCGAGAATTGTCCCATATTGGGAGTTTAGAAGCTATGAAAACTCTTTTGGAACTGCGTGTATTATTCTTAACATGATATCAAAGAAGTAGGGGTGGATCGGGTCGGGTATATCGAGAATCGGGAAATTCGGGTCGGGTACCCCATATGCCTTACCGATTCCCGACCCGAATTGTTCGGGTACCCTATTTTTGGTTTTTTTTTTTACTTCTACAATACACAACAAACAATTTTTTTTTTATTTCTTGGAACCCGATCGGGTTCCAAGAAGGTACCCGATTCCCGACCCGAAATTTTCGGGTCGGGAATCGGGTACTGTCCCGAACCCAAAAAATTACCGTTTTTTTCATTCTCGTTAGGGAATAGCCGATGGGGTCGGGTCGGGTCGGGTCGGGTCCCCGAATGCCCACCCCCACAAAGAAGGTTCTCATGGCTACTCCGTCCATGTTATCAGTCCACGTGAGGAGACGTGTTGAGAATTATTTCACATTCAGAGTTTAGATGTTATGCTAGCTCTTTACAAGATACATGTGCGCTCTACTCATGGCCAATTGGTTTTGAGTTGGAACAACATGAATTTTTAACAATTTAACATAAAAAAATTATATTTTATATTAAAATTTAAGGTACCGACATACGCCGCATGCCAAGAATTGCTAGGGAGACAATAATAGTTGACAATCAACCCTCCAAAAAAAACTATCTGATTTCAATTCAATTTTTAACCGTGAAATTTCAACACTCTACATAACATTACATGGTTAGCTAATTTTCAGAATATAAGCTAATGAAATGGACTTGAGTGATGTTGTATGGGTGGGTTCCGCCAATAAATATGCTTGTCGTTCCCTATAATTATATTAGCTGCCCCTCTTGAACTCTCGCTTTCTCTAGAAAGTGTATCACCAAATTGCCCCCGTCGTCTTTCTCAAAAGCATGCATATAATAATAATAAAATATATATCTAGTCTAATAATTACCCTTTCTTTTCGGGAAATCCGACCATACATTCATACCAAACACACCCTCAGGGTATTACATGACTTTAGTGTCAATGGTCAGGTCGAATTTCCCTCTTTTCTATGGTTGGTTCGCTGCTATCTTAAACCACGCCAGCCCGATCAGGTCGAATTTCCCTCTTGGTTTGCTGCTATTTTAAACCACGCCAGCCCGATCCAAGCGGACTGGTCCTTCCACGTTGCCAACCCAATCCATAGTAAAATAACTATATTAACTAGAATGAGAGATGGTTTAATAAAATTAGTTCCCAATTTCTCTAAATAATTCACCATTTCCTTTTTATTATAGTTTTAATTTACTTTTTTTTATAGCCTAATCTACATTTTTCATTAACAATTTCTCTCTCCACTTTATTTTGCATTTAAAAATATTAGATTAAACTTTTGTCATTCACTTTATACACAATGTGTGCATGCATATGAATTTGCAATTCATATATCAAATTAACCACCAAGAGTTCATTTTCGATTTGGATTTAAATTTAAAGTAAATATTTAATCGTGGGGTCAGTTTAGAGGGGTAATGAGATGCTATGATTTGTGATAGGAGCACTCCAAATCACAAGTCCTCATACCACAAATGTTCAAAGCACTCAATAAGAGAAAACTTGATGAACAACAAATGCTTTCAATTTTCACTTATTCTTTTATGTAGATTTCGAAAATCTTATTTTTAAAACTAGTGGGGAACGTCATATATATAGTAAATAAAAGATAGGAGTCCAAAAGTCACCATTTGGATGCACCCCATCAAGGAAAAAACGCACCCCAGTATGAATGGACACACCATTCTTGGCAACAGACACAGTGCTCGATCGATCGAACTACTGTTGCAAACTGAACGAAATTTTCTGGTCATCTCGATCGATCGAGCATAGTGCTCGATCGATCGATAATTTAATTCATTTTCTAACAGCAAGAACTAACCATTCGGATAGTCGAGATACCAATTTATGATGATCAAACAGTACACGTACCAAAAGGTAAGTAGTAGAAGGTGTACTTACTTGGAACGTAGTAGAGGATAAACAAGCATAGGGCCACCGATACCATGCTTCAAAATGTTCTTGAAAACAACAGCATCGAAATCGGCAATGTGAGCTTTGGACACAAATAGATTGAGCCATGCGTGTGGGGCGTCCCATATACCACTGGATTTGGCCACTTCCTCGGCTCGTTTCACCCGCGATAAAAATTCCACGTAGCTCACATTCACTTCCACCCTCAATTCCCTGCAATATCTCAGCCTTCCCACCAATCTCTCCACCCTCTACAAGTAATAGATATATTGATTAATGACTGTAACTAAATTTATGACCCAAATGTATTGTACATGAAACCAAACATGACCCCAATAAAAGTCCGTTAAGCTCCAACCAAATTTCTGACTTACCAATGTTGAATTAAAATTTGAAAGTATAATAAGAAATGATTCTGATACCATTAATATAATGGGTTGCGACTATTAATGGGTTGCCAAGTCACGTGGACACATCATCATATTTCACTGCATCATCCTATTTTTCTAGTCAATTCAAGAACGACAAGAGATACATACAGGTCATACTTAATAAAAAGAGTAATGTAACTAAGGTAAAAAAAAAAATTGCATTTAGATGTAACTAAAGTAATGGTAAATTTTTACTATACCCCTTATTCCTTACAAGAGAGAATACACACACTACATATTAGGGTTTTTTTTAACCTAGCCTCTCCTCTACTCTCGGTTTTTCCTTCTACTTATTGTTCACTTGGGCATCAGAGGGGATTTCCCGGCGCCCCCAAACCGATTTGTTCATGATCTTGAGGCACCACAACTATCGACTTGGAGGAGAAGATGTGGGTTGTATTTTTTGCTCCATTATTGTAACACAATATATCTATATATATATATATAGATATATAAGGGGACACCATTTTTAGGGTGAAATTTTGGAATAAGTGGAAATGGGGGGACCACAAAAGTCACTAAAAAGGTACACGATGAAGAGCAAAAAGGCAATCTAAGGGATGATTTAAGTTCACTATTTTGGGTTAGCTGACTCAATGTCACTTCAAAGTGTGGTGTCAAATTACTCTGCACACACAAAATCTAATGGAAGATACATTACGCCAACCCACTTCCCCTCCCCTGCTCTCTCCGCCGCAGGGAAGCCGGACGTCATTCAAGTTACACGTGTAATTTATTGCATCGCCGGTCAACATATCAAATTATCCTCGGTCAACTATCGACTTGGAGGAGAAGATTGTTTTTTTGAATAAGTAAAAATATTTTTTCATTGCCTGGGTCCCACTCAACAGAGCTAGGACAACGAAATCTTCTAACGTACCGGATGAGATAAATCCATGGCATTACCAGTAAGGCATTACCTTGGGACAACAACTAAAGCACTTCTTACATAGTCCCAACTCCCAATGTCAAATATTTACCGTGAGATTTGTTAGAAAATCTTATTAAATAAAAAAAAAAGAATTTAAATACCATTTCTTACCTTGTCAACCGCGGAGGGCCGGTGGTGATTTTCGTAATGCAAGGCCAGCTCAAGGCAGTACAAAACCGGACAGGCGGAGGGCGGGATAAGGGTCGTGTGGAATGGATTGTCCGGATGCAACTGAGCCGATGGCCACCCGTTAACCGGGTCGTCGCTATTGACAAACACGAAGCCTTCAACGTAATCGAACGAGTCATTTGCCTCGCCACTCACCAGAAACTCAGCATCGCTAGTAAAATCACTGAACTCGGTGTACACCAGCCTTATCCATCTCACCTTTTTCCAGAAATGAATTAAAAAACATTGAATACCCAATCGAAATGAATGTTAATTCAGGAATTTAAATGTGAATAAATACCATATCTGGGGCAGGTTGAAGCAAGATTCTAGCCCGAGTGATGATTCCGAATTGGCCTAGCCCCCCAAGTACACTGAAGAAAAGTTCCGAATTCTGGTTCGGAGAGCAGACCAATATGTCGCCGTTTCCAGTTACCACATCCAATTCTGTTACATTTTCCGTTTGGGGTCCGTAACGGAAGGCCTGCCCACTTACGCCGGCGTTTGACAGCGTCCCTCCAACCGTTAAACCAAGGTAATCAGTCCACGACCGAGGGGACAATCCGTGGTCCAAAACGCAGCGTTTCAGCACCTCCTCCCACAATGCGCCGCCGGTGACGTCGACATGCGCGCCGGAGTAGTCGACATGGATTCTGGGTTCCATGGACTTCATGTCGATTACCAGACCTTGGTGGGCCATGGCTTGACCGTTAATGGAATGGCGGTTACCCTGGGCCGCGATGGTGAGGTGTGGTGATCGTGACGCCAGTTTTATCACCCTTGCGAGATCGTCGGCGGAGGCGGGGCGAATCACGGCCAAAGGCTTGGAAGATCGCAAGCCGCCAAAATCTTTGCCTGCGGCGGTGGTGTCGAAGTCCACGGTGCCCTGAAGCTCCAGTCCTTTGAAGAGGGAAAACCCGGCGTCGTCTTCCTCAGTGATGTCCAGCTCCGGTATGGATTCGACGTCGTTTTCGTGCACAAACCGCTCTATGTAAGCTATCATGGTCGCGGGTGAAATGAACTCAGTCAAGAAAAGTTGAGAAGAAAGAAATGCACAGGCGGGGAAGAATTCTTGTACTATAATTACTATCTATAAGATAGACAAAGAAAACAGATGAATCAAACAACACAGCAAGAAGTGTAATCTAGAAGAAATCTTGGAGTATTAATGGCGAAATCCAAGAGTTTAAAACAGTAAATTTGGTGGGGAGATCGATGAGGAAGGTGGGGATTTAGTGGGATTTTGGGTATATATGGTGGAAATTGGAATTGAATTTGACAAAAGAGGGAAAAAGGCTCTCAATATTGTTGTTGACGCTGTTATCCAATGAGTTGCATCTGTCTGCCACTTTCTTCCTCATTTCAATATTATATTTTATTAATAATCAATATAATACTGTTAAAAAATAGTGAATATAATAATTATTTTACATATATTATGTTTTGGACAAGCATACAAAATTATATTCTACCTACAGATATCGGAATTATTATAGACTGTAGTCACATTTACATTTATTCGGAAAATTATTATATGAATCGGATATTACAAACATCAAAACACATCAATATATAGTAGAATTCTTGTAAAGTGATACCGTTGAGATCGGAGAAAAGTATCTTGAGAAGTTATCACATAATAGGGTTTATGTTTTTTTAGCTTCGAAATGATTAAAATTGGGGTTTTAGCCACTAAATATATATACACCAAAAAATTACTTGTATACATTCAAGTCACCAAAAAATATCAATAAATAATCACACTTATTATCTCATAAAAAAATTCATTAATTTCTTGGCATCATTAATTTAAAAGATTTACTAACATTCATTTAGTAATGAGACTTCTACCCCAAAAAATTACTTATAAATTAGACTAGCATTCTATAAATTTATCAACAGTTTTCATATATATGGCTCCTAAACAATCTCCACGTGCTACCATGATCGACAAGATTCACAAAGAACTATGTCAATACAAAAAAGACAACCCTAGTGTTACTTAAAAAGTCTTCAACAATGACTAGATGAGAAGCATATTCTCAGTGTCACCCAATCTACCATATCTAACACTCTTCATCGCAGTGCGTAATTACTCAATGTTGACCACTTAGACGAGAGTTCAAAACGCCAAAAATCAGTCACCTTCCGGCTCATGGAAATAGCGCTACTAGAGTGATTTAACACCTACCAAACTAAGATAAACATTAATGGTGATCTCGTGAAAGAAAAAAAAAGTGCGTTCTTCCTAAATCAAATTGCATCCCGATGCAAAATCTTTTGATTTCTCGAACGGATGGTTAGAGAGATACAAGCAGCGTCATGTAACTAAATCTTTTCGGCATTTTGGGGAAAGTGGAACAGTAGATGGCAATGACAAATTTTCCCTTGTGGGTGATTGGAAAATACTTGAATCGACGTTGTTTTAGGCATATCAAGTCGAGAAAATCTTGGGTGTCAATATCGAGCAAATCAAAAGGCTTGGATGACACAAACTCTGCTGTTGCGCAAGAACTGAACAAACTAATTCGGATCTTGCACTGTAGAAATCCAATGGATGCTAATCAGTTACGTAATTTTCCAGCCGAGCAACAGATATGCTACACTCCAACGAAACAAGATATTGTCGATACAATTCTGAATTAGTTAAATGAAAATGTAACTGAGATGGATGATGATGATAGTCATGAGATACCTAAAATCTCGAGCCTTAGCGTTATTCGAATGATACACTAGATTGAGATATTTTTTGTTACAACAAGACGATAATCATAAGGACCATTTGAAGACAATTCATAAGATTAAGGATGATGCAAAAATTATCAAACAAGCAAGCCTATCAAAATTAGTATCTTAAAATATTTTTCAAATTCGTAAAGTATGTAAAAAATATATGTATTTATTTGATATTAGTTGGGATAGAGATTTAGCACTAAGATTTTCTGAAACAATATTAGTTATTACGATAGAGAGGTTATTAAATTTTAGCACCGGTTCCGACTTAGGACCGTGACTTTTTATCAGTTTAGAGAGATTATCAATTTAGAATGGATCAATTTAGAGAGGTTCTACTGTATATACATATTTATACTTCTGTCTTGATATTTATAAACATACTGCTCGTTTAAAAAAATTTCCCATTTATACTCCTTACTCAAATGAAAAAAAGACTAAATTCTAGGAATTGATTGGTTACATTTTTAGAATTTAAAAAATCTATTTATAAATAATTAGTTATGGAATTTGAAATATGTTTGGTTACACTTTCAGTATTTTGAAGAAAAAAAAATTGTAGATGTATTTATTTAATTGTGGAATATAAAGTATGTTTCTAGAATCAGACTCTTTTATGCAATGCCATAATACGTCTCATCGTTGAGTTTTATCTTTTAATAATAAGTATATTACCACTTTTATTTAAGGAAACTCCATACTATTAATTTACCTGTACTTCATGGTGTTTCCCATTTATTTTAAAAAAAAAAATATATTTTAGGGTTATTATAAAACTCAAATACAATATAATGTTAGAAATCTAATTATTTTGGGTACTATGAAATGTTGAATATAAAATAAACAAGCATTCCCTAAATATTTCCTTAACTTAATGCTTTTCATGAGTTATATATCTAATATTTCATTAAAATGAAAAAAAAAACCTTTAAATTGTTTGACTAATTTAAAAAAAATTAGTATTTTTTCCATTCAAAAAATATGATAATATTTATTTCCCCATATATAAAGTCTGAAGATCTCTATCGCACTATTGTTAATGCCTAAGAGAAATACATGTAGAAAGAATAAGCATATAATAAAATCACGGAAGGAAGATAATAATTTGAATATTTAATTAATTAAAGAAATATATAAATGGAAATTGTATTCTTATTAATTACAAACATCCCATATGGCAAAAACCTTCAATAAAACAAAGTAAAATAAATTATATATTCAATCTTTTATTTTAATTTAATAAACGTGTGGATTTTGGGACTGACCCCATGAGAAGAAACAACAAAATTGTTAGCATAAATATCTTATAAGCCAAATATTAGTCCGATAACGTTATGAACACTAGCCCAATTAGATGTCAATTACAACTATAAATATGTCACACCTATCTAGGGCTGAAGAGAATCAATCAACCAATCATATATGATAAGTGTGATTTTTGCACTTAATTTGATATAAGATTAGGGGCGTTTTTGTAGTGATTCTTGGAAAATATTACTCTTTTTGGTTTATATTTGTATATTTTAGGAATCCATGGCCAAATGCATAAAAGTGGAGGAAATAGGCTTAAAATGATGAAAAATGACCAAACTGAGCAAACCTGAAAAAGGAGGGGCAAAAGCGTAATTTGCTGAAAATAGAGGAAGCGATCGATCGCCTCAAATGAGGCGACCGATCGCCTCGAGGCAGAATGTTATGGCGATCGATCGCCAATTACTGCAGATCGATCGCCAGGGCTCGAAAAATTCGGGATTTTGTTTCCATCTCGGTTATTTGGTGTCCAAACTTGGTGAAACTCTTCCTACCATAAATATGGATTATCATGGACGTTTTTGGGATTTTTTTGGCTCATAATTGACCTACAACAAGCAGCCTCCATCACTCATCATCCTCTCCAACCATCCATACACCATAACCATTGAAGAGAAGACTCATCGGAAGAGACGGGACGACGGAGCAACGCAAGGAGTCAACGCCTTTCGTTATTTCCGTATTTCTAACTCTAGTTCTATATTTTCATTAGATTTAATGTTTAGAATGTTGCAAAACATGTTAATGCATTGTTATTTGATGGAGATTGTTGGCTAGGTTTGTTATCAAGACTTAGGGGATCCTTTGTATGAACCCATGATTTAAATTGATTGATTCTTATTATCTAAGTGCATAGATCATTGTTCTTCATGCTTTTAAGGGTTTGGCCATCCTTGAGTGATATTAAATTACAATTGAGATCGAGAGATAAAATTGTGATTCGATATAGTGATTTATGCCATGGATTTCAGGCTGAGATCGAGAGATAAAGTCAAATACATGTGTGATAGCAATAGATTTACCAAAATCGAAGGTTAGAAGTTTTCGTAGATCGATTTACAATATTAATTGTTCAATAATGGTACGAGAGTGACTTATTGTTACGTTAGTATTAGATTTGTTATAGCCTGACCAAGGTATAGCAAGCGAATTAGGAAAACTCGTCACCTTAGATTGTTGAATATAATTCTTAACTAATAAGCGAATTGTGGGGGATTACATAGGTGAACAGAAAGTCTTGATAATTGTCTCTATTGATTTTATTCTCATTCTATATTCTTTGTTTGGGTTAATTATTGAGTTAGTTAGTCAAATTAGTTAATTAATTATAACCAATTTTCGTAGGCTAAATATAGTT
Organism: Haberlea rhodopensis; assembly: GCA_907163345.1. Lineage (NCBI taxonomy): Eukaryota > Viridiplantae > Streptophyta > Magnoliopsida > Lamiales > Gesneriaceae > Haberlea > Haberlea rhodopensis. The sequence goes on from CAJQUN010000110.1 coordinate 1,298,180, forward strand.
AAACTAGTGGAGTTTGGTGCTTATTTCCTAGTCCTCGTGGGTTCGACGATCCGTACTTTTCATATCATTATACTAAAACTTGACACCATGCACTTGCGGTATAGAATCGCTACACTGGAATTAATTAATAAGAGCGATCAAGTTTTTGGCGCTGTTGCCGAGGCTAGTTTTAATAATATCAAACGAGATTAGTTGACTGTAGTTTAGTCATTTGTTTTTTTTTTAATTTTATTTTCGTTTTTTTTTCTCTTCTACTGTCTGTGTTCTTTTTGGTTGATTGTTACAGGTTGTCATCTCTTGGTGCATGCTAAGGAGTAGCAAGCCTACACTTGAGCCTTTTAATCCCGAGATTGAACGCACTTGTCAGAGGAGGCTAAGGCAAGCAAGAGCACATATGGCTAATACCGAGGAGATTCCGGTACCACCAGTAGCAAGATCACTCATGGACTACGCCCACTCTGCATTCCATGGATCACTGTCGAGTATCACGAGACCGACTATCCAGGCTAACAACTTCGAGATCAAGCCTGCTATCATACAGATGATCCAACATTCGGTCCAGTTTGGGGGAGCTGCTACAGATGATCCAAATGATCACATCTCCAACTTCTTGGAGATTTGTGATACATTCAAGCATAATGGTGTTACTGACGACGCCATCAGGTTACGTTTGTTTCCCTTTTCTTTAAGATAAAGCTAAATCCTGGTTACAATCGTTGCCTGCAGGGTCTATTACCACGTGGGATAGAACTGCGCGATTGTTCTTGTCAAAATTCTTTCCACCATCCAAGACGGCTAAGATGCGGAATGATATCACAACCTTTGGCCCAAAAGGATCTAGAGACACTGTATGAGGCTTGGGAGCACTTCAAAGATCTACTGCGGAGATGCCCAATCATGGCCTCCATATCTGGCTGCAGGTACAAACGTTTTATAACAGTTTATTTTCTGATAACCGTTCTATGATTGATGCAGCGTCAGGAGGAACTGTGATGAGGAAGACGCCCGAGGAAGCTTATACACTGTTGGAAGAGATGGCTGCTAATAGCTGTCAATGGCAGTCTGACAGGAACGTGCCAAAGAAGCAAATCGGAGTACATCAAGTGAGTGAAGTTACTGCCATAGCTGCCCAGTTGGAAGCGCTGAACAAGAAGGTGGATAGTTTGAGCATGCATGCAATGCAAGTTCAAACTGTTACATGCGAACTTTTCAAAGGAGGACATCCGAGCACTGAATGCCAAGTAGGTAATCCTTTCACTACAAGTAATGAAGTTGTTAACTTTGTAGGGAACCGACCACCACAGACCTACCCCTATCAAAATACGTACAATACGGGGCCGAGGAACTATCCCAACCACCACTGGGGTATGCACCAAAGCCAAGTATGGAGGAGCTGTTGACCAAGTTCATCACGACGACGGAGACTAGATTCCAAAATCACGAGGCGTCGATAAAGAACTTGGAAGTCCAAGTGGGACAGTTAGCAAAAATCCTAGCCGGACGAGCACAAGGATCACTACCTAGTGATACTGAGACTAACCCTAGGGAGCAAGTCCATGCAATCACGTTAAGAAGTGGAAAGGAGGTCGCTGAGAAGAAGGATGTACAAGTTGAGTTAAGAGGCGAGGCGGACATCAAGCAAGAAGAGGTGCAAACACGCGACAAAGGTAAGTCTACTAAGACCCATACACCCATCACACCTACTAAGGTAGAGATCCCACTCCCATTCCCCGCTGCGTATAAGAGAGCAAAGATTGATGCTAAATTTGCTAAATTTTTAGAATTGATTAAGAATCTTCATATTGAGATGCCTTTCATAGATGCTATTAGGCACATGCTGAATTATGTTAAGTTTTTAAAAGAGATTCTATCAAAAAAGCGGAAACTGGGAGAGCATGAGATGATAAATTTAACCGAGGAGTGTTCTGCTGTCATTCAAAATGATTCACCTCCAAAGTTAAAGGATTCAGGGAGTTTCACTATACCTTGCAAAATAAATTATAAATCTTTTAATAAATCTTTATGTGATTTGGGGTCAAGTGTTAATTTAATGCCTTTGTCTGTGTACAGGAAGCTGGGCTTAGGAGAGCTAAAAGCAATAAATGTCTCACTGCAGATGGCAGACAAGTCCATCAAGTACCCTCATGGGATAGTGGAGTATGTACCGGTCAAGGTTGACTAAATTCACCATTTCTGTGGATTTCATGGTGCTAGACATAAAGGAGGAGGCGGACATGCCATTGATATTAGGAAGACCATTCCTAGCTACTGGAAGGGCATTGATAGATGTCCAAGAAGGGAAGTTGATCCTCCGAGTAGGGGGAGATCAAGTTACTTATGATATGTTCGAAGTTGTGAACACTACACGCACTGAGCACCGATGTTTTAGTGTCAATATAATTGATCCACTATCTGTTGATGCGATGCAGGTTAAGAGTGAGAATAAGGTGGAGGTCACATCTAATGGCCGACAAAGAGGAGGTAAATTTGGTGTAGGAGACTCGGTATTAATGAATAGGAAAAAGATGAGATTTTTTTCATGGGAGTCAGACGCACCATGGGCTGGACCATTCAAAGTTGTCGATTTTGAACCATTCGACACCTTCAAACTGAGAGATGACCATGGGGGACTATTCACTGTGAAAGAGAAGTGGTTACAACATTACCACATGGAGGATGAAAACTCTTTCCCCACTGGCCTTAGCGGCACTTGAGCATAAAGGGTAAAAAGTCCAGCTTGGGACTATAAATCAAGAAATCTTTCATATCCCTTTGCTTTGTTTTTAGTTTATTTTGGTTTGTTTTGTTTTTATTTTTTGATTTTGGCGAGACTCCATGTGTGATGTGATTTGTCCAACAATATGCCCCACGGGCTGACGAGGAATTGGACAACGATCACTGACGGTCGTTGTCAAAGGTAAATGCTTTGTCTCATTTTCCATACTTATTACATTGAGGACAATGCATGAATTAAGTTTGGGGGAGTGCATTACTGTGTTCATGCTTCTTATTTGGAAATTGATTGTTTCTTGAGCACCAACAAATTTTTTCTTGAAAACGAGTTCAATTAGTAAGATAAGAATAAATCATAGTAGTTGTCTCTAATCCATGATGATATTAATCTCACTTTGCATGTCAACTTAAGTTTTGATTGTAAAACTTGTTTGTGAATATCTTGTTTTGAGTAGCATGTCAAAGATGATGAAAATATTGAGCACATTTGAGTCATAATCTTGTGAATTGTATTTGGAGTAGTAAGAATCTTTGTGAACTTGATGAATTGTTTTGAGCATCTTAGAGTACGTTAGAAACTATTTGATGATGACACTTTGAGACGAAATTTTATAGTTATGAACTTGACTTGGAAATGATTTAGGCGATTTTTGGACCGTTTGAGCCTTTCAAACTTACCATGTTTACATCAATATCTAGTATTCTAATTTGAGCCTAATTGAAAAAGAATGGAGTATGTTTAACATACTATTAGCCCCCATTCAACATTCTTTGGCAAACTCATTATACCCACCTAATTGAACCTCAATTGAATATTTTTATCTTCACCCTAAGAGAGTATAATGATTCTCATTAGATGCACATGAATTGCTATATTTTGATGAGCTTATTGTAAAAAAAAATTGATGATTGAGAACAGAAAAGGATAGAAAAAGCCTTGAGAAAAAAATTTATCCAACTAAGACCCAAGTGGCCAAGGCTAAAAGAGAAAAAGAAGAGAAGCTCAAGTTGTGCTAACAATATGAACATTACATGCTTATACTCTCTTCTTTGTGCTATCCTATCCTTTCTTTGAAGCCAAACACCTAGGCCTAACGCTACAAGCTTAAAAAGACCTATTGATCCAAGTCTATAGAGTGACTACATTAGTGGAGAAGTTGTTTGAAAATAAGTCTATGGAATGCTCAAGGATAATCTTAACTTTCATTACCTAGCATGATTTGATCTATGAAAATTGCATGGAACTTGAAAGTGACAATAGCACACACGCACGTTCTGATTCGGAGACATGTTGTTTGATCTAAGGGAAACACAACTTGTTGAACATTTTTGATTGACTTTTGTTTGTCTGTAAGTGAGATGTCTGAGCTAAATGATTGACTATGAATTGGTTTATTTGAATCTTCAATGTTGAACTTGACTGTTTGATCTTATTTCTTGCTCGAGAAGATCAAGTATAAGTTTGTGGGAGTTGATAAGTGTGATTTTTGCACTTAATTTGATATAAGATTAGGGGCGTTTTTGTAGTGATTCTTGGAAAATATTACTCTTTTTGGTTTATATTTGTATATTTCAGGAATCCAGGGCCAAATGCATAAAAGTGGAGAAAATAGGCTTAAAATGATGAAAAATGACCAAACTGAGCAAACCTGGAAAAGGATGGGCAAAAGCGTAATTTGCTGAAAATAGAGGAAGCGACCGATCGCCTCAAATGAGGCGACCGATCGCCTCGAGGCAGAATGTTATGGCGATCGATCGCCAATTACTGCAGATCGATCGCCAGGGCTCGAAAAATTTGGGATTTTGTTTCCATCTCGGTTATTTGGTGTCCAAACTTGGTGAAACTCTTCCTACCATAAATATGGATTATCATGGACGGTTTTTGGGACTTTTTGGCTCATAATTGACCTACAACAAGCAGCCTCCATCACTCATCATCCTCTCCAACCATCCATACACCATAACCATTGAAGAGAAGACTCATCGGAAGAGACGGGACGACGGAGCAACGCAAGGAGTCAACGCCTCTCGTTATTTCCGTATTTCTAACTCTAGTTCTATATTTTCATTAGATTTTAATGTTTAGAATGTTGCAAAACATGTTAATGCATTGTTATTTGATGGAGATTGTTGGCTAGGTTTGTTATCAAGACTTAGGGGATCCTTTGTATGGACCCGTGATTTAAATTGATTGTTTTTGATTGATTCTTATTATCTAAGTGCATAGATCATTGTTCTTCATGCTTTTAAGGGTTTGGCCATCCTTGAATGATATTAAATTACAATTGAGATCGAGAGATAAAATTATGATTCGATATAGTGATTTATGCCATGGATTTCAGGCTGAGATCGAGAGATAAAGTCAAATACATGTGTGATAACAATAGATTTACCAAAATCGAAGGCTAGAAGTTTTCGTAGATCAATTTACAATATTAATTGTTCAATAAGGGTACGAGAGTAGCTTATTGTTACGTTAGTATTAGATTTGCTATAGGCTGACCAAGGTATAGCAAGTGAATTAGGAAAACTCGTCACCTTAGATTGTTTGAATTTAATTCTTAACTAATAGGCGAATTGTGGGGGATTACATAGGTGAACCGAAAGTCTTGATAATTATCTCTATTGATTTTATTCTCATTCTCTATTCTTTGTTTGGGTTAATTATTGAGTTAGTTAGTCAAATTAGTTAATTAATTATAACCAATTTCGTAGGCTAAATATAGTTAAACTAGTGGAGTTTGGTGCTTATTTCCTAGTCCTCGTGGGTTCGACAATCCGTACTTTTCATATCATTATACTAAAACTTGACATCGTGCACTTGCGGTATAGAATCGCTACACTGGAATTAATTATTTAAAATAAGAGCGATCGATATACTCTCATAGAAATGCTGACACAAAATTAGAACTGGTGTTGGCTTGAAGATCTGGTCAGGTTGATTGGACTCGAGGGATCATTGCCGTCAGACGGAGAACGGTAATATCTTTTCGCGCATTTTATTTGATATTTGCATGTTATATATGAATCAGACGCGATCGTCCATCCACGGGTCTAGATATGTTCATTTTATTTTCTGCTGCATTGGATTTGGCACAGGGGGAAGGAAACCCACCAGTGATATCAGAGCAGGCTGCGCTTTGATTCATGTATTAGATAATTAATTTTATTAGATTGTATCATATCGATTATAATCGTGTTTGAATTTTCAGAAATCACGGAGTTCGGAAAAATATAGAAAATTGTTAGGATCGGATAGTGCTTAGAAGGGGGGTTTGAATAAACACAAAACTCAAATTCTATTTTTTGATACAACAGATTGTTAAGTACTGCAGTAGCTTCTCAATTATTTGCAAGTCAGCAGACATTGATAATAGTGTGAAGACGTCCGTTGGACTTGTGAGTTATAGTAACTGAATGATAAAACACAGTAAGTAAATGTGTTTCTGGAAGTTCGAAGCACAATACTTCTACGTCCCCCCCTTCTTCCTTTGCACGAAGGTTACACTAGAAGACTTTGGCTTACATTTTTTTAGGATACAACATTCTTAGGCACTCACAGTTTGGCCTAAACTCCTAGCGACACAACTTTGATAAATGTTTAAAGTGTGTTTAAAACACTCACACAGAGTTACAAATCTATTAATTTTTTTTGTTCTTTGAGCAGCTGTCTCAGTAGGCTTTGATCTTCAAGATCACAATAATGCTGCTTTGCTGCTCTTGCAAAAACTTCAGAATATCTCAGTAGAGCGTTGTATATTTTGCTTGAAAATGAAGTTGTTTTATGTCTTTGATTTGTAGCGGATTGATTAGCAGCACACTTCACTCTTTACTTCGACATATTTATAGACACATTGATCTAACAACAACTTTTTTCAATTGGAAAGTTCTGCTTGAAATCAGCTCACTGGTTTTCTTCCAAATTCTGTTTGTCTTCTTTCCAATTTTATTAATTAACGACTCTTTCATTCTGACGCTAATGATGGCGCTGTTATCATAGAGGTGCGGCGCTCTGTTGTACGTTTGTCTGATTGAGTTATACTTGTTTTGTCTTGTTGCTTTATACGTCCACTGTCTTCTCCTCTGCTGTCCATCTGCCGGTTGCATGAATGGCTAATTTTTATTTCATCATCTACTAGTACTCTTGTTATAATAGACTTTCACTCTTCTGTATCCGGAGATGATTCATTATACGATAGATATCTCTTCACTTAGTAGATATCTCTTCAACCGGTATATGTCTCTTTATCCGGTAGATATCTCTTTATCCTGTTGATGTTTGTGATCACCAAAATTTAAAAATATTTTCCCAACAATTTCCCCCTTTTTGGTGATGACAAAACTTAGCAGTGTAGACTCTTGCTTGATCATAGAACATCAGATACCTGTTAAGACTTAGAAACATGGCAGTGGAGAGTCGCAAGTATTGTTAGATAAATAAGCAGATTACGAGTGGTAATCAAGCTGAACATTAACAAAAAGAATATCATTTTTATTTAAAATAAATTCTGAATACATTTTTACAATTCTTACAATAAGCCTATGTCTACAATCCATTCAAGTGGGTAAATACAACTTGAGAAATATTGTCAATATGGAATGATCCGAGCTAGCAAGTTTTAGAGTTGTTGACAAAGGGAGGGGGAGAAAAAAATGCATACAGATAAATTATTACAAAAAGAAAACCTAGAAAATAAACTACGTTATCTTCAAAGTAATCTTCTGTGTTCCCCCTTTTTGTCATCAGCACCCATGGATCTGCTTTCCAAATTCCAGGATGGCAGTGAACAACAGAACTTGGAGAAGAAGTTGGAGCTAGCAGAGATGGGTTAGATCAGTAATCAACCAATGTAGGGTTGATTTAGATAAGTAATGAACCTATGAATGAGAATTGCAGAGAAGATGCAAGAACATTAAGTGGGGTTTTAAGATAAGCATGTTGCAACGATATGTGCTGAAAAAGTGAGCATGCTATTTATAAGTAAAAATAACAAACGGCCATGTGATGAGTCATGTCAATCTTAAAGTGATTCAGATAAGATATATCGGGAAAGTATGATTTTATTGAAAAATTAAATAAAGTAACATAAGGAGACAAAGAAAATGTTACAGAGGGCGTCCTAACCAATGCTTGGAGTAGTCACGGGGTGAGGAAGTAGTGTCAGAGGGTGTTTGTCGTGGACTGCGAGACCTCTGCTGGATGAATGTCGTGACTGACTTAGTTTGCTTGTGCCAGCAGAGGGTCGTCTTTCTGGGACTGATTCCCTTCCTCGTGACTGATGATGTCTGCTGGGTTCTGGTAGCCGTCTGATAGTGCGAGTGACCATGGGCAGACTGTTGCACAAATCTTGCAACCGAGATGCAAAAACAGCTTGCATAGATGCCAACTGCTCAGAGAACTTCTGATGAATGTCACCAATTTTCCCTCCGATCTCCAGTGAGGTGGCAGCATGAATAGGCTCATTCTGCTGATTGAGTTGAAGTTGGGCTTGCCCCAGCTTGGCGAGGGAGTCGGAAAAGGCATTGGTGACAAACTTCTGAAGGTTTGTAACTTTGTCGGACATGTGATTGACATCATGGTTGATATCCCTGAACTGAGAATCAGTGTGATGCCGTAGATTACTAATTTCATAACTAGCGTCTTGCTATTCATGTTCGAGTTTGACGACTTCATTAGCCAGAACAGAAATAACACCTGACAGCTGAGCTAGCTGATCAACAACACTGGAAGGTGCTTCCTCATCATTACCATGATCAGAAAAGTCAAAGAAGTCCTCAGGGGGGTCACTTGCTAGAGGTTGAACATGCGAGAAGAGACCAGCTTGGTCAGCAGCATCAGTAGGTATCGTTAGCTCAGCAGATACAACAACCACAGTCAGATCAATCGATGGAGCAACTCCAGTAGATACTTCGGTGGAGGCGACACCGGTCGGAACATTCATAGCAGAAGCTGGTATGTCTGCACTTGGACAATATGGTATTATCGACCCAGCAGATATCTTTATAGTAGATGGCAGTGGGTTTGGATAGGTGGGATGATGTGGAGGTTTGCAAGGGGAGAGGGACAGTGGTTAATGGTTCGATTAAGGAAACAAGGGTGGATTCAATGGAACTTGTGGCTTGGCCTAGTAAGAAAAATGAGGTATTATGGCTAGAGTGGTTGGGGTTGGAAGTGAGGATTCAGTGGTGTCAACATCCTCTGAAGTGAGGTTGACTTGAGTAATTGTTTATATTACTATATCTATAGTAGTGTGATCAACATCTATTAATGGAGGATGTTGATCAGACACAGTAGTGTGGTCCGTTGTAGCGGTGGGTGCAGATAATAAGGTGGTAGACGTGGAGATTACCGTGGAAACCTCTGCTGAGGTGATAGCGACAAGGTTCCTATCAGTGGAAGCGATTGGAGCGACTGCCAGTTGGAGAGAACATGAGTGCAATCCCATTAGGACTTTGAGATCATGCAGTGTCTGCTCAACCATAGAAAGCTTGGGTCCCAAGGAGTTTATCACGGCCATGTCATGGTTGGATGTACCTGAATCAGACTTGAATTCCTTAAGACGAGACTGGACGAGAGCTTGGAGTCCATTGATATAGTGCATCATCCTGAAGACTTCCCTTAGTTTCAGACACTGTTCCACGTCTGGGATCTGAAGGTATTCAAGAACGAGATTCTCGTCAAGCCTGGCTTGATTGAGAATCGAGGAAAAGTCATTAATTCTATTCTTCAGACGAGCTTTCACCCATCTGTCAAATATTTCCATTCGCGGTTGCATCTAGGCTTCAACTTCTGCAATGACCAGATTGATTTCAGTCGCCACTGGTGTGGATACAGGTTCTATGGTAGATTTGCCTCTTCCGGCAGGAGTATATGGAGGGTAGCAGTAACTACAGCCTATCTTTGGCTGTCTGAGGCTTAGGGTAAGCGAACCTGCCCCTCGTCAAGAACTTAATGAGAGGTTGATGGGGTTGACATCGGTAGATGCTATCATGGTTGGAACAACGACCAAAGGTGCTGCAACTTCAACTGGTTCTACAGTTGAAACAGTTTCAGGACTGATATCCTGATCGGTATTGATTACCTCAGCTGGACTTTCAGCAAGAACAGTAGTGGCAGTAGGTACTTGCTTCTTGGAAACAGCCGGGTTCCCCCTCTGGGTCCTTGACTTCTTTGGGACTCAGTAGATTTTGTGATAGAATGCTCAATAGATTTTGTGATAGATTGCTCAGAATCACTCACCACCTGAGTATTCATCCTCTTAGTGGTACGGACTTTGGACCTTCCATCTGCTTCACTGAGTTGCTTTCAGGTGAATTTGCAAGTATTGGGCATTGATAAAACGAGCTGGATGGATCCGACTTAGTGGAAGAGCGAATTCAGAGTGACCCTTGCCGCGGTAACTAACTCAAGCAAAACTTGAAATAGTACAACCAACCAGTTGATGTCACTTCCTTTTATGATAGCACACATTACCTCGAACTTTTCGAGGTTGATAACGTCAAATGATCCAACTTTGCATAGAAGCCCCTTAGTTATAATATCGGCAAGCTGTCGGAAGCGGTTCTTCATCGAAAGCTTTTTGAATGGTGGACGCTTTAGACGAGCATCAGATCCTGAGAGCACTGTACACATTTCGTCTCGTACAACTACTAATATGATAGACAGGTCAACGAGTCCGGTAGTAGGGAGACTCAGTTGAGTGGCAAAATCCTCCTGACTAGTTGTTACAGTCTGGCCGGAGATTGAGGATACCACTGAGTTGTCGACCACCCTTGAAGTAGCATAAAACTCTTGAAGACTCGATAGAATGTAGGTGGAAGGCTCAGCATGATCAGTAGCCCGGAGTTGTCCAAGTATTCAAATACCCTTCTCTGCATCGACGATGGTGTAGACGGAGTTGAAGTCCACATGAACGACGTTTGTAATAAAACTAGGTTGGCTGGTCTTCGACATCGTGATTGGAGAAGTGGTGAGGAGTTGGTTATCTGAAAGAGAATTTCTTTGACAAGGTGTTAGCGCAGTAACTTTTGAAATGGTAAAAGAAAGAATTAAAAATGGTAAAGGCGGTTAAAGAGAAAGGGTAGATATAACGTAGTACAATAGATGAGCAGACACATGGTGCTTCATTTAACAAATGAAAATTTTGAGATAGAAATTGAAACGGACACAATGTGAGCGGGACCGAAATTTTATCATTAATACAAAATAAAGATCTGAATTCCGACGTTCCAATTGGTAACTAATTAACGAAGGGTATTATGGGCAAAGCATATATGGTAATGTCCACTGGTATGCAGAGTCTACTGTAAAGTAGCATCTAATGCAGCAGATAATTGTTTTACCAGCTAAGCAATAGTAAACCTTTGAAAGACACACAAGTGCCCCTGAATTAAGATTCCCCCTAAATTCATGCAATAACTGAAACGTAATCCCCCTGAATTTATCATACATAAAAAATAAGCAGATAACATCACTTAGTTATATCAATTAAGCCAAGTATATTGCGAAAGTATGAGAACTTAGCGTCCGGTAGGGGTTTTGTGAAGATATCTGCTGCTTGTTGCTCGGTGGATATGTATTCCAGCAGAATTTCTTTCTTCATTACGTGATCGATGAAGTGATGACGAATATCAATATGCTTGCTCCGAGAATGAAGAACTTGATTGTACGCAGCAAAGAGGCGGTTTGGATATGAAATTTAATCCAAGAGTTTGATGTAATTTCTAGTGCGATTGACACAGTCCATGTATACTGTGACAACAGTTGAGCTATTATGAATAACCAAGATCTCATGAATATCCAAACATTTATTGAGAAATTACCATATAATGAGAGAGATGACAGATGCGACATTATTATCGAGAGAAATGCTTCAATAGAAAAATATAATGAATCCACTGACAATGCATTTACAACTATTGGGGTCTGTCAGACATCTTGGAAAGATGGTCTTGAGACACATGAATAGTTGGCTTTGTGAAAGTGAAAGATATTGTTGTCATATGTGATTAAGTAAATCAATAGTTGATTGATTGTACTTATAATCTTATTATGACAAATTTTTGTTTGAGTATTAATATATACGACCCTTCTTCATCTATGTACCCATGCATTTTGATGCATTGATGAAGTCATTGAGATTGCTATAGTCCATAGAATGTGGTTACTCATATGATGGTGACCATGAAATTTTTAAGGGTTCAAAATATAATTTTTTAAAATAATTTTTTATTAAGGTAATAATTTTTTTTAGGAACAACTACCCCACTCCTACATGTACGTTCGCATCTACATACATTGATTCATACAGTCAACTATTTGGGCTAGCAGTAATACAATCTCGTGCCCCACTCTTCATTTGAAGACGTATGAGTGTATCTGATAGTGAATTCAAAGTTCTTGTGTTGTATTGTATTGCATCAGATATACTTTGTTCATCAATAATATCATTCTCCCATGGAAGCAGATATTTTTGACCGAATTACGTAAATTGTCTTGTTATTTTCTTGTTGGTTTATTTCGATTCAAATTACTTATTGATTGTTTGATTATTGTTGTACGTACTCCAATGGTTTAGATACTTGGATCGAAAAATCGCACGAATAAACTATCGTTTACACTGTGCATTTGCAAGATTGTATGTTTGCCTATATTATTCTCCAATAGTGGCCACAAACATGTATTTCCCTTATTTGAGGGTTCGTTCGCGAGAGTAAAATAATATGTTGGATCGAGCGCTTACCGTTTTACCAATAATTATAGCTAAAGGTAATGACGTAACATCAATCTTTTCAACATATATTGGCACAAGTGCCAACGTGTTTGATCGATCACAAAGCATATGCAATTGGTTGAACCACAACAATCCATCGTCCAATAATTACACTCTCTACAACTCATGGGAATCGAACACGCGACCTTAGCTCTGATACCAATTGTTGGATCGAGCGCTTACGGCTTTATCAATAACTATAGTTAAAGGTAATGACGCAGCATCAATTTTTTCAATCATACACTGGCACAAACGCCACATGTTCGATTAATCACAAAGCAGAGGTAATTTTGAACCCAAACATAATATTTAAAAATAAATATTTTATCTATAATAGATGGGAAACATATATATATTTTTTAAAGGAAAATAATGATATTATATTTAACATCGAAACGGCACGAATTCATTGAACAAGCGGCACGAATTCAATGAATACAGCCATCTCGCGATGATTGACTTCCCTATTAATTAATTAGTTAATAATTGAAACTGTTAATGATTATTTATTGGTACAGTTTGGAGTTTATAAATATTTAATTATGAGAACCATTGATTTTTACAGTTTTATTTAATTATATTCTAAATAATTTTTAATCATTATTTATAAATCGTTTTGTTTTCAATCATTTCTGTAATAAAATTGTTTATAAATACCTCGAATTAATTAGCTCATTTAATAATTACATTGCCAAACAGATTTTTTTTTATTTCTAAAAAAAATCATCTCTCTGATAGACAAATATAAGAATAGAATTAAAAAAACTACAACACTGTGGCTCTTATTCGACTGACTATTTATTACTAATAATTATAAAAGAGTTGATTTACCAATATTAAGATAAATATCATCTGGAACTCTGTAGTATATAAATTACACATAGATCATCTCACGATTTTGAATAATTACGAATTCTTTCGTCTATTTAAAAAGTAACATCCATCATTCGTTACAAACTAGAAGAGATGAATTTATAGTGTAGTTATTGGACATGGTCCATCCATTATTATGCAATTTAAAATAAAGAATTTGTAATACAATTATGCTATACGACGGGCTTCTATTATTTTTCCATATATATACAAATAAACATGGTATCTATATGAAATACATACATAGATGTACATACAACAATATATTATACCCTAAATATCTTTTTCATATAACATAGTCTAAATTCAATGTTCATAAACTATTAGAATTAAAAACAATTTTAATATATGCTTCGAAAAACCTCAATTTCTCCTTTATTATTACTGTATAACAAATTGATATATATTTTTTAGTAGGGGATGAGCTAAATCAATTTTTGCGTCAAGCGTGACTCGACGGGCCATTTTTTTTTCTAAATAAAAAATGAAGTCCCACAAACAGAAAAGATTTAAAAAAATCCAAACATTTTTCAATATCATTTCATTCATATGATACACTTTTATTTCAATTTGTTGTCTTACTCGGTATTTCTATGAGTTCATAGGTTGTTCGAGAAATTTATAAACTCTGAAAAATATTTGATAATTTTATTTTAAAATAAATTTAGCCGAAATCTTCTTAAGTATTTTGTGTATCATATATATTTATTAATTGGAATGAAATCATTTACAAGTAAAAATATTTGTTATAATATTTATTATAACAAAACAATTAAACCCCTTTTCGAAAATTTAATTTAAAATAATTGAATGAGATCAAATTTTAGTGGTTGACATTAGATTATTATGCAATTCTAAGACATTCATGTACGACAGCATCTTACAACCATGACAATATAAATAGTGAATTGACTTATAAACTGCCTATGATTGTGTGTTTTGTTTGAATTTTTTGTATGATGATAATTGTTTATGTATTAATTAGGGAGATATTTGAATTGTTGGAGGCCATACTGGTAAGCGCTTGATCTTAATAATTGGTATCAGAGCGATGTTATGAGTTCGAGTCGTCCAGGAAGCAATTTATGGAGTGGGGATTGTGTTGGGAGTAGTGTACCCAGCAATTCTTCTGTGCGTTATGGACGAATGTACGTCCATCTATCATCTAAGTCATAACAATCATGACCCGCACCCACATGGTTCATTCGATAAGATTGACCATTATATTCGTGTTCTTCAATGTGTATATGTGAATGTCACTCGACTAATTTATGATATTCATAACTGAAGGTTTAAATGATCGACTTTTCAATTGGATGAATTCTGAAGAGGTTTTTCTAATTAAAATTCTGATTTCTGAAGCATCAAGTATCAAGACCAGGTCGACCAATTTGTTTATGGGAAAGCACAAGTTATTCGCTCATGGCATCTTTAGGCTGCTAGTATTGAAAGCTTCCGACTCTATTATCCCATGCAATTGGGATTTCAATTGATACATTGGACTGGAAATTGCTCAATGTTGCAATTTGCAAACCCGTTGTGGATTAGATATTGTTTCAACAGATGTGTGGACTTGTGAGGTCTTGTTACATATCAACAGACTAGGAGAAGAGATGTTCGAAAGACATACAACACACATACAATCGAAGTATCTACGAGCATGCTCAATTGAAGAATTGAAGGTGAAAAAGCTGGCAAGTGTGCACAAAGTTTGAAGCATCTTACACATGAAATAATTAACTATTTGCATTCTAAAATTATTTTGGTTATGCTTTTTAACCTGTGTTCATGCTTGTTTGAGATATTAAAGTTGAAAAATAACTTGGTAAAATGTTTTATTTTATTTGTGATATTTCATAATTTTGTTTTGCAAAATTACATTCAAACTCGTACAAAAAACAAAGGCTAAGAAAATGTCTGAAAATTGTAATAGTTATATTTTAAAATCATACTCGAACAAATGTCAATTTTTTAAATAGTCGTGTTTGCGATACTCTCATGGTCATGGATTTTCAAGATTAACAAACAAATGGATTGGACCTCATCATTTATGTGTTTCCATAAAAAATTCTTATTGAATAATAAGATCAAAGCACACCAACCTAATGATATAGTGAATTTTCTGGCTGCCTCAAAGTCAGAACCTCTATTGGTTTTGGTGCGATTTAAATTGAACCTAAGGTCACTACCTATTGAAGATTTTATCAATATATTAGGAGATATAATATAATATACACTTTCCTTATTCTAGGAGATATAATATATTATACACTTTCCTTATTCTAAGAGATATATTATATTATATACTTTCCTTGTTGTATTTAATATAAAAGGAAATTACTCTCCATAAAGGTGATTAGTGATTTCAGAGCCACTAATCTAGATGACTACTCTGAAATATCCTCCGTCATGGATGATCAAACATCGCACAACCTTGCTCCAACATCCCATCCCTCATTTGACAGCCATTCACTTCAAATTACCCAACACAAGTTGAATGGATTGAATTTTAGAGAGTGGTGTCAATCTGTCATTCTCGTAATCAAAGGGAGGGGGGAATTGGTTTTTTAACAGGCGCGAATAAAGTTCCAAATGAAGCCGACCCAACGTTAGGTACTTGGGAAGCAGAGAATTCCATTGTGATGGCTTGGCTCATAAACTCTATGGAGTCCTCTATTGGCCGCACATATCTCTTCTACAAGACATCCAATGAGATTTGGGAAGCAGTACAAGAAATCTATTCTGACCTGGAAAATACTTCTCAATGTTTTGAGCTTCGGTCAAAAATTCGAAACACCATACAAGGTAGTTTCAATGTAATCGAATACTTCAATACACTGATGAAGTTTTGGCAAGAAATTGATATGTTTTACGACATGGGTTGGGCCTGCTCATCGGATGCGGCGAAATACAACAAGATGTGTGAAAAGGAGAGGACTTTTGATTCTTACAAGGTCTTAATCCAGACTTGGATGACGCTCGAGGGCGATTGATTGGCACAAAACCCTTCCTGTCTCTTCGAGAATCATTCGATGAGGTACGAAGAAAGGAAAGTAAGCGTCGGATTATGCTCAATTCTGCGCGACATGATGTTTCTTCCTTGGATACTCGTGGTTCGGCACTGATCGCACACAAACCAGAAGCCAATCGTGACTTCCGGCACTCAATATGCCAAAGAAACACGACGGGCCCACGAGTCTCAACAAAATGACCGGGTTGTGTGTGATTTCTGGGAACCAAACCACACCCGCGAATATTGTTGGGAAATTCACGGAAAACCCGCTGATTGGAAATCCGGTAAACAACAAAGACAGCCCAGATCAGCAAATCTTGCTGATTCCGCCTCTAGCTCTGTTTCCGATTTCTCCAGTGATGATTTGGAGATGCTTCACCACCTTCTCAAACAAACAAAGGCCTCCATTGGATATGAGAATCACACCTCCAACACACCTACAATAGCAGTAGCAAACACAGGTA
The DNA here is from genome assembly GCA_907163345.1 of Haberlea rhodopensis. Lineage (NCBI taxonomy): Eukaryota > Viridiplantae > Streptophyta > Magnoliopsida > Lamiales > Gesneriaceae > Haberlea > Haberlea rhodopensis. The sequence goes on from CAJQUN010000110.1 coordinate 1,315,036, forward strand.
TCATCCATCAAAATCTTATGTCACAGACTCAACACAAGGAGTATTGGATTGTTGACGTAGGTGCCTCGGACCATATGACTGGGTCCATCGATGTCCTTGATAATTATAGCACATGCAATAATAGAATTGATGTTTGGGTTGCAGATGGAAAAGTTTCACCTGCTGTAGGGAAGGGAACGGTTTGCTTGCCTAACATGACATTGAAATCAGTATTATTTGCACCCAATTTGTCACATAATCTCTTGCCAGTCAGCAAGCTAACAAAAGATATAAATTGTTTTGTAATTTTTTATCCTTCTTAGTGTGAATTTCAGGAAAATTCTTCGGGGAAGATGATTGGAGTTGCTGAGAGGAAAGACGGATTGTACTACCTCACTGGAAAGACACATTCTAGCCTCAACAAGCCTCACAATACCCTATCTCTGTCAGTTGTCTCTTATTCTGATGTTATGCTCTGGCATCAACGTCTATGACATCCTAGTTTTTTATATATGAAAGCGATGTATCCTCAACAAGACTAATGAAGGATCTGAAGATTACTATCAATACACCCATCAAGTTGTATAGTGATGGTAAATCGGCTATTAGCATTGTGAGTAATCATGTTCAGCATGATCGGATAAAACACGTAAGAATAGATCAAAGCTTCATTAAGAATGAAATGGACGAATGAGGTATTAAGTTATGTTACATCTCCTCTCATGATCAAGAAGCCGATATTCTCACTAAAAGTCTTACAAAGCCATGTCATGAAAATCTTCTAGACAAGCTTGGAATGCGAAACATATATTCCTAAGCTTGAGGGGGAATATTGAAAATCTTATCATTATATTAGGAGATATAATATATTATACACTTTCCTTATTACAGGAGATATATTATATTATACACTTTTCTTGTTATATTTAATATAAAAGGAAATTACTCTCCATAGAGGTAATTAATGATTGATTTATTTCCTTGTGTATAGATGCCAAGACTTATATAAAGGTTTGTAATCTTCGTTGTGATTCATATATGAATTATTCACTGAATATTTTTTCTCAAAGTAATTGTTTCACCATAAGCAAAAAAATTTCAGTCAGACAAAGTTGGATTTTGGAGGTGTGAGATGCTCGTCTTTCTTGGCAATGAATGGTCGGTATGTTGGGTTTTCGTACCCCGGCGCCAGATCCAAACGCAGCGGAAATAATACAATAAACAGATCTGACCCAGGGAGATCGATCGCGCCTGATTCATGTATAAACATGCAAATATCAAATATATGCACGAAAAGAGATTACCGTTAACAGCGAAATCAATCTGATGGCGGTGATCCTCGAGTCCAATCAACCTGACCAGATCTACAAGCTCGACACCAGTGCTAGTGTGATGACGGCTATTCTCATAGAGTGAGTGTATTGGAATTGTTTAACCCATAGAAACAAGATGTTATATTTATAGTGACAATTAGTTAGCTAATTGGGCTAGGGTCCATAAAGCCCATCGGGCCAACATTTGGCTTGCTGGGTATTTATGCTAACAATCTCCCACTTGCCCAAAAGCCAACACAAAACTACAAACTCATAATCCAAGTAACTCAATCTAATTGAACAACTTGATGTACTACCAATGTACATAATTATGAGACATAAATATATCAAACGATTTAATTTTAGAACTTTCTATAAATGAAACAATTTCAAATATAGAAACTCCACTAAATTGAGGAGCTTTCAAAAATTAAATTCATCTCTTCTAAATCACTCAGTTTGAGCACTTAACATTTAAGTCTCAATTCTCATCGATAGATCGGCGGCCGGTTGATTGTGACCCAGCGAGGCTCAAGTGTATCATAGCAGTAGGATCACAACCTTTGTGATTTTAGAAGTCAAACAACTTCTTTGGGCTTACCCTGAATGCCTCATTGTCAATTAAACTCCTTTAATAGACAATGACCGAAATATAATTCCAGCAACAACCTACCGATCGTGGGTAGCGCCTAGCATCTGCGCTTCACGAAGACCTAGATACAAATGACTAGCAACGTACGAGAACCTGTCAGCCATAGTTAGCGTGCAGTACATTTCTTTCATACAACATGTCCCGATTGAATCTAGGGCATTGGTTGATCGAGACCCATTATGATTTCAATAACTATGTATTTGTTTCACGTTATATGATTCATTGTGTGCGTATATGAAAAACTCATTTTTCACAAGCACTACCCACTCTGGCCAGAGATTCCTCGAATCATATATAGAAAAACACATAGGACATCCTGGTTCATCAAGACCAGTGGTGAATCCCCAAAGACAATCATATGCCTCTGACAGCATCACTGAATACCCAAAATAATGACTTAATGACCCACATGTAATCAGTCATTAAATCAAAGTACACAGCTATCTATCAAGACCTCAATGACGCCTCGGGTCATGAGGAGTAATGGTGCACAACTATGACTAGAAATTCTATACTCGACAAATGGTAACCACTTATAGAATTCCGAGTAGGGTCGTTCAGTGAACTCATTCCTAATGAGCACCTATTCATGTGTGCTGACTTATCCAAGCCAACGCCGATGAAACGCGGCGCACTACACTAGACACATCATGGATACCAGTCTCTAACGAGCATATATCGATATCCCATTCTCGAAGGCTCATCGACTAGGAACATTTAGAAATCGCAGTCGAGAATGTATTTCATGGTCACCATCATATGCGTAACCACATTCTATGGACTATAGCAATCTCAAGGACTTCATCAATGCATCAAGATGCATGGGTAAACAGATGAAGAAGTGCCATATATATTAATATTCAAACAAAGATTTGTCATAATAAGATTATAAGTACAATCAATCAACTAATGATTTACTTAATCATGTATGACAACAATATCTTTCACTTTCCCAAAGCCAACTACTCATGTGTCTTAAGACCATCTTCCCAAGATGTCTATCAGACACCAATCATTGTAAATGCTTTGTCAGTGGATTCACTATATTTTTCTGTTGAAGCGATTCTCTCGATAATAATGTCGCGTCTACCATCTGTCTCATTAGATAGTATTTTCTCAATATATGTTTGGATCCTGGTGAGATCTTGGCTATTCATAATAGCTCAAATGTTGTCACCGTACACAGAGATTGTGTCAACTGCACTAGAAATTACACCCAACTCTTGGATGAAATTTTTTATCCAAACTGCCTCTTTGCTGCATCGTATGCTGCAATGTATTCAACTTCAGTGGTGGAATCCAATGTGGTGTCTTGCTTGGAACGTTTCCAAGAGACATCACCATCATTGAGCTTAAATACAAATCCGAACATCGATATGGTATCATCTACATCCAATTTAAAAACCAGCATCAGCTTAGCTTTAACTTTTATTTCTCCACTTACAGATCCAAAAACCATGAACATATCATAAGTTCTTCATAAGAACTTGAGGATTATTTTCACAATTTTCCAGTGACCTTCACTGGGATCTGTCTGATGTCTGCCCATTACTCTAAGAACATACATCAGACCAAGTACATACCATAGCATACAATATGCTATTAAAAGTAGAAATATAAGGTACCAATGTCATCTTTTCTCTCTCCTCATCAATCTTATGGCCCATTGACTCGAGAGATGAATACTATGACATAATATGAAGTAACTCATTTTTCGACTATTCTATGCTAAACCCTTTTAGCACAGTGTTTATGTACGTAGATTGAGAGATCTCAAGCATCCTTTAGATCTATCCCTATAGATCTGCTAAGCACGTATGACGTTTCTCCCAATCTTACATGGAGAAATTAGTAGATAATCATGGTTTAATTGATTAATCCAATACCATTCACAATGAGCATGGTATAATCGACTTAAAGCATCACAAATGTAACCGTGCTCTCACTAACCTTTTTGCACACACATGCCACTTCCGGATTTATAACAAAACCAAACACTTTGATGATGTTATCAAAATGGAAGTTTAAACTTTGGGATGTCTTCTTAGGCCTATAAATGGACCTATGGAGTTTGCAAACATTTTGCTAACGCCCATAAGTTGTGAACACCTTTGGCTGCTACATTTCTACCTCAATGTCACCATTGAGAAATGTTGTATTCACATCCAACTATCATATCTCATATTCATAATATGCAGATATAACTAATAAAAATCCAAATAGACTATAGCATCACAACTGATTAAAAGTTTCTCACAGACAACTCTTTGCCTATGAGAATAATCTCTTCACATCAGTTAAGCTTTGAAGGTCGCTACCTTCCCATCCACTCCAAGCTTTCGCTTGTAAATCTATGCAGCCAATGGGAACAATTCCCAAAGAGGATATACTAAGGCCCATACCTTATTGGAGTACATGGAGTCTATTTCAAATTTCACGGCATCTCGCCAATATCCCAAAACGATGTCCAACATCGTCTCCTTGAAAGTTCTAGGATCACATCCATGGTCAAAATCATTTTGACTACTTTCTAGGAGTAAATTCAATTTATCAGGAGTTCTTGAAACATTTTCAAATCTCCTTCGTGCGTGTAAATCAAAGGTTATTATTGACTCAATTAATTTCACCGTTTTCACTTTTCTAGTGGTTTGTGGTTCTTGAACCCTTTCAAGTTATATTATGTTGTCATCATTTCTAATAGAAACATTTTCTCTAGAAAGATTGCACTTGCGAAACAAACTATTTGCCTGCAATTGATAATATAAATTTCCACAACATAACATAAGATGGATCAACTATCCAACTCATCTCCCACTGGCTGCTTCACATAAGCAGAACAATCTCAAAATAAAAATTTGGATTATTTTTCAATCCATGTCGTATATGGAGTTTTGGTCACTGCATTGGTATGAATTATATTCAACAAATATGTAACTTTAGAGAGTTACTCAGAGAGAATCACATCCTCTTTAAGATAACTCAACATCATCTTGCACTAACATTTAGTGCTCCACATAGGTCCATATGAATCAAATTCAATGGACATTCAGCACATGCTAAATATATGTTGGATTTAAGTTATCATTCCTTTTATATTCTTTGAATATAATCATACTAATCATTCATAAGTTCATCAGATTCAATAAAACATACATTCTTAAAAATAATGCAAATCACATTCGCATATTTAAAAGAATATCATTCTCTATCAAAATAGGAACAATGTTCATGATTAAATCTAGAACAAATAAATATATGCTCAAACCAGTTCCTAACCAGTTCAAGATTTTATATTAAATAAATGTTTCAAACAGCCTTTGCAACAACTCTTGCTACAATGCTTAGCCTCAGGCAGGTTTCACCTTCCTAGGGCTCTCTACTTCTTCACATCACATGCAACTCTTTGCAAAAATGCGAGCACAACTGGCATCATAAACCAAAGAAGTAGAACCAATAGAAACATTTAATTTTAATATATAACATACCCTTTCTAGAACGCTTCTAGTCTAGGTATTCCTTACAATTTTGCGCCAGTGACCAGCAGTGAAAACATAGATGCCTCTCCTTTCTTAGTTGCTACTATATCCTTTTTCGTCTTTTGAGGTTGGGAACCATTTCCCTTCCTCTTCTTTATCCTTGAACTCTTCCTACCATTGGTAGAAGATTCGACAAGAAGAACACATTTCTCCTTTTGAATCAAGGGCTCATGAGTTTCCAACATTTTGACTATAAGATCAAATCTATAGCCAGTTAATGAGGATTTGTCACATTCATATTTTCCAATTTCTCAACAAGAGATATTTTTCTTACACCATGCTCATAGACCGAAGCCCCATCTCGCATGTGAAATGAAAATAGCTCTTTTGAAATCGCGAGTCTCAGTAATCGCGTCCGTTCACCAAACAACATTTGTAGGTGTTGGAAAATATCAGCAATGTGAACGAATTTCTCATATCTGTGTTGAAACTCATTGGTGACATTGATACTATCATATAGCACATAGTCTAGAGATCATCGTCCCATCACTTCTCAAGTGTGGCAATCTCTTCATGAGACGAACCGGGAGACACTTCAACAGGAGGCTCCCACCAAGGGTATATAGCAATCTTTTAGAAGCAAGCATTATTTTAACATTAATAGTCAATCAGAATAATTTGGTGCGGTTACATTGTTTGTATCGAGAATTGATGCAATCGGATTCACGGCAATCACAATACTGAGAATAAACAGAAAATACATGCAAACCGTTTGATTATTAATTAATTCAAAAACTATGGACTTTAGTTATTGAATGCTCCCACTAAATTTTTCGAATTCGTCACCCTCATGACAAATGAACGGAAAATCGTATTTTCTTAGTGGGCTTGGAGTCCAACTAGCTCATGATAGCCCCGGGCGAGGGTCCAGCCGACCTCATGATACTAAAGGTAGCTCACAATTGCATCATATGCAACCCCCAAGATATTCGTCTCGTGATTGACATAACCCTACGGAGGCAGGCCAATTATGTCTTCTCACGTCAAACTAACCCATCCCACGGATGATAATGTCCGCCAATAAGACCCCACGAGGGTGAGTAATCTTAAATGTTAACATAACCCTATCCATAATTAAGTGGCAGTTAAACACAAAGCTTTCCCATGCCAGATATCCCCCACGAGGGTGAGACAAGACACCTGACACAAGTAGCGTCTCATGGCTTAACTGTTGATGGAAGACAGGAAGCAACAAACTCCTTTGAGCTCCCTTTACAGTTTGATATTAAAAATTTTGAATCATATTCAAAAGAGGGATTTAATAATTTTCAAATCTCATCCAGTACTTGTTTGTTTGTTTGTCGGATTCATGCAACTATGTTTTATTCATGCAGTCATATGTACTAATAAAACATACAAACAAACATTTATCATACATCATATGCATAATAAAAATAAATATGGACGATTACGGCCTTTTCCTAATTGATCCACGTGAGTCATACGTGGATCACAAGTCTGTCTAAGGTGATGCATGTATGTAATGCAATCATATTACATTTTTGCTTCCATTATACATGTCTTGATTCTTGATGCTCCATCTTCAATCTCGATCTCCCACTAATTCTAAAGTTTTTACATTTAAATCGTGCAAACAAGAGAATATGGATACAAATCCGGGGTGGGATACATCAGAAAATAGAGAGAGCGGGCTCGCAGGCCCGATAACCAAAATCACAATAATAATGAAACAATAAAAAACCTAAACATTCACCTAAACACTGTTGGTCAAGGCCCATAATCATCCATCATGCAATCACAACATATGTAATTAAACATTAAACTAACCAATTACATCATATGTAATTGGACTAATTACATCACATGTAATTAGGGCACAATAATTAATTTATTCTATCGTTTCCCACTAATCAAATCATTAATTGAAAATAAAATTAACAAATTAAATAAAACCATTTTATTTAATTTCTAATTAATTAAATTTCAATTAATTGGTAAAATCTCTATTTTACCTTTAAATCATATTAATCAAAAATAAAATTAACAAACTAAATGAAACACTTTCATTTAATTTCTAATTAATTAAATTTTAATTACTTGGTAAAATCACTATTTTACCTCAAATCATAATACTAGCCAAAAATAAAATTAACAAATTAAATGAAACATTTTCATTCAATTTTCAATTAATTAAATTTTCAACTGAATGTAAAATCTCCATTTTACACTTAATAAATTAAAAATCACATTTTTAATAAATTAAGTATTATGATTTATTATTTCAAAAATAATATCCGGATAAAACATCTAAAATTACCCAAAAAAAAAAATTTATGGACTCCAAACAATTTGGATCCAAAAATTAAAAGATGCAATTTCAATCCAAAAAATTATCCTTATTTTCAGATTTATCAAAAATATTTTTTTTTTTCGAAATTCACTATTCACCTTCCTTCCCCCACAAAAAAATCGAAATTAGGGTTTTCCAAACCCTAACGCCGCCACCGCCATCGCCCATCCAGTCTGCACACACGCACGCCTCGTCGTGAACCTTTCACGAAGGCCAGAGCTTGGTCGCGAGCAACCTGCACGAGTTTCATCTGCAACATTTGCAGAATCCATGGCCGTGTGCAAATCCACTGAAAATCGCGATTCTTTACGAGATGGCACTGAACTTGGCAGCGCAGCCTTGCGCGAGCCGGCCACTCGGCGGAGAACAATTTCTCCGCCGTGTGTGCCGCCGCTAAACCCGCCGCCGCCAGCTTGTTCTCCACGGTGGTGGCTATCGGTGGTGAAAAAAAAAAATTTGGGACTCAGATTAAAAACTCATTTTTAATCTGATTTTCTATGTTTTTTTCGGATCCAAAATTTCTGAAAAATCGAATGCGTTTAATATCGATTTGAAACAATCTAATAAATTTAATTATTGAATATATGAATCAAAGCACAACCTGGCTCTGATACCACTGTTGGGTTTCCGTACCCCGGCGCCAGATCCAAACGCAGCGAAAATAATACAATAAACAGATCTGACCCAGGGAGGTCGATCGCGCCTGATTCATGTATAAACATGCAAATATCAAATATATGCACGAAAAGAGATTACCGTTAACAGCGAAATCAATCTGATGGCGGTGATCCTCGAGTCCAATCAACCTGACCAGATCTACAAGCTCGACACCAGTGCTAGTGTGATGACGGCTATTCTCATAGAGTGAGTGTATTGGAATTGTTTAACCCATAGAAACAAGATGTTATATTTATAGTGACAATTAGTTAGCTAATTGGGCTAGGGTCCATAAAGCCCATCGGGCCAACATTTGGTTTGCTGGGTATTTATGCTAACACGGTAAGCAAACAATTTCCCCATTGCCGGGCGCTGCAATTTCTCGTCCATTGCTGCTAATAGGCAAGCCTAAGTGGCGTGGACGAGCTATTAAGCCTTAAGATTTTTCGATTATTCTAAATTTGTTATATATCGAAGATTTTTCAAATTGTTCTGGAAAATGGGTGAACAGACCTACTATAGTTGATAGTCCGGATCTGGACTATGGCTTGGATGGGCTCACGCCCAGCCAAAACCCACAATTTGTTATTTTAGCTTTAGCCCCAATTGTTTATATTAAAGATAAAAGCCCACCCAAATATTACTTCATCTCCAAAACCCGGGCTCTACGTGGGAAATATATAATATGGTCCTTATTGTTTACCCCAATTTCCGATTTAGTCTTTTTTATTTTTTTCAACCTGATTTAGTTCCTACAATTTCATAAATTGCCCCAAAATACTCAACGACGTTAAGTATGTGTTTGCAATTGCTTATAAAAACTGCTTATCTGCTTTTCAGATAAAAAAGGCAGTTTTTGGGTGTTTTATTTGTTTGCTTATGCTATTGCTTCTCTAAAAATAAGCAGAAAAAACTGAAGCATAGAAGCAGGTCATGACATGCTTTTGACTGCTTTAAGTTGTTTTGTAACAATTTCGTAATTAATTTAAGTTTATTAAGCTGCTTTTTTTATTTAAATAACAAACACTCAATGCTTTTACTTAAAATCAACTTTTTTCAACTTTAAACAAAAAACAACATATAAGTACTTTGAATAAGCAATCACACAGCCTAAATGTCTGTTAAATTTAGCACTCATGTCAATTAAACCTATTTAAAATCCATTATTTCGAATTTTCCCCACTTTTTATTTGCACTGCGAACCCCCCCGCGGGCCCCACCCAAAAACCCATTGTCGACACACTCATTTTCCCAAAAAAATTGCTTACACTAAACCGATTTTCCTCTTTTGAAAACCCTAACATAAAGAAATCGATACGTGTGCTAAGCCCATTATCATGCACAATCGATTTTTCCTACCCGAAATTGCACTATTGCCGGACCACAAGCGATGCTGGAGCAGAGATGCGGGAGACCTTATCAGAAGTGAAGAATTTTTTTGAGGACAACCATAACCAGTATGCAGTAGCATAATCGAGTAAAACCCATCGGAAATCATTCAGAATCGGATTGTAAGTGTTACACTTAGATAATTTTTGGGATTTTATCCTAATTTCGAATACCTAAAATTTTCCCGAAAATCGATTATTGTCTAGCATTTCAAGAAGTAAACAATTTATGATTATTGTCTATTTCTATGCTTTATGGATATAGGTTGTCGATGGGGGATTGAGTGATGCTTATGGTTTTGATTTGAACAAAATAAGATTTTAGTTATGGGATGGCTTGGTCTGCGTGGTTTGCCATGAACTTTGTGATTTCTATTATGGTTTTCGATTTCTATGTGATGAATCGAGTTCTTGTGGTTGGGCCATGTAATTTTTGATTTCTCCAGTGTTTTCGAACTGAAACAAAATGTGATGAATTCGGTTCTGTTCGTTTATTATGTGCAGGGAAGATGAAAATGGGTTTAGTGTAAGCCATTTTTTGGGGAAAATTTGTTTATGTCGACAATGGTTTTTGGGGGAGGGGGGATTTAGGGTGCAAATAAAAAGTGGGGCAAAATTCGAAATAATGGATTTTCAATGGGTCTAAAGGACATAAATTTGTTAATATTTAACAGATATTTAACGTCGTGGACTATTTTGGGGCAACTTATGAAACTATATGGACTAAATCTGGTCGAAGAAAACAAAAAGGACTAAATCGGGACCTAGGGTAAACAAAAGGGACCATATTATATATTTCCCTAAAAAAAATTTATTGGCTGAAAGAGCTTTGGCGGCGTCCAGCAACCACAGCAGGGTTTCGATATTGTCTTCACCGTTTCGCTCTCCGGTCAAGGTTCTTGATTCCCCTCTGTTTTACTTAATGTTCTGTATACAGTTATTCTATTTATGTTATTTATATGTTATAATTTTATAATTTTGTTGACAGAGTACAAGGGAGATGATTTTCAGATTCCAACTGGATCTAGCGTGATTGTAAAAAGAGTCCCGGGAGCGGCTGAGCCATTGTCGGTTGTGTAAGTTCTGAAATCTGTATTTTGTTTATCTTTACTCTTAGATGCTGAAACTATCGTAAATGATGGCATTTTGTTAATTTATCAGTTTTGAGTTCAACATTGCCATGTTTATCCTTTCATGTTCTTGCATGCTTTTCCAGCTTAACAGGAGAACTTACTCAGAATTAGATTTTGAAATTTATTTTGTAATGCTGTCATGCTGCAGGTCACCCATTGAAGCTGTAAAGAATTTAGGGATGAAAGACTCCTGTCCTTTGAATCCAGCTGTAAGCTGTATTTCAGTCCTGATTGCTAATGTCCTGATTTATCCTTTTAAATCCTTTCATGTTGACACTGTTCTTGAAAGACTATAAGATAATCTGTGTATTACTGTATTATCATATGCACTCATGCTGACACTGAGATTCACAAACATGACCATTGCCCCCACTTTTTTCTCCGAGTAATTTCATCCCCGTTCTAGGTTTTCTTGTTATATGTTCTGCTGCTCGTTAAGCTCTTTAGTGCATTTTTTTTGCCATTTACTTTTTTGAGTGCTCATTATCTAGTTTATGTTACTTCATTTGTTTGATTCTTCATTTCCTAAATTATCGTGTCGCATAACTCAGTTCTTTCTTATATGTTGTTTGCCGACTTCGTTCATAATCATTGGGCACCTTTGTGTTATGCCGGAATCCGGATGAATCAATGGATATGTTTGACGACTTTGGTGCTGAATTGTGTCCGTTACCTGAATCAAACTTGCATCATTTTGATCTCGAAAGTCGAAAGAGATGAGAATAACACAATGGGAAACGGGAAGGAGGAAATTGAAATTTATGGTACATTCCCTCCAGCTCCCTTAATTTATGACAGCTACGGAAGTAACCGTTAGCCAATAGGTGGACGTGTGATTGCTTACACTATGAAGTTTTCATCCACTTGATATTTTATCTCTTGATTTGAATGGTACATGGGATCCAGGTTAGAAATTCAAAAGCTTGACTCAGATGTTACTGGTCCAGCAATTCCAGAAGGTTTGTTCTGCTCTAGTTATCTTTTGCTTGCCATCTTGTAGACTTGGCTTCAAATGGTGTAACATATTATTCATTTCAGTTTCTTATAAACAGTGAATATAGAAATTTTATACATGAATCCGGAGCCAAATGGCATCCCCCATCAAACAAGTATAGATTTGGGCTTCTTTACTAAGATTCTGACTGTTTTTATTCCCGCTTATTTTAATTTTATTTGATCATTCAAAGATTGACCACATCCGATTTGTCGGTCGCACAAAGTAGTATCTGCCACTAGAAATGAAATGCGCTCTTTGAATCACTTTCTTCAAGGAGCCTGTTGCCAGCATAGCCATTGTGAGAAATGTGGGTTGTTTTTTACAGAATTATTTATTTGATCGTTGCACAGAGTCTGCAAATATCTTAATGGTATCTTTTCACCATCCATGGGGAAAAAATCTCTTGAATTTATTCGATTTAGTCGTATTGTGTAGGTATTCGTTTGGTGCTTATTGAAGAGAAGATGTCCAAACTTCTTTTCTACCAAAAACAATATCGAAGATCTGCTACCAAATTTATCACGTCGTCAAGCGATTGAGTGACTCCTTGAACCTCATATACTTGATCCAGGCTTAGAGAAGACCATGCAGAAAGATGTGCCAGGTGGGATGTCTTTGCTAACTTTTTAGAAAAATGTTTAGGAACATGATGCGTTCCGTCAATGCAGATGGAGAATCTCGAATTGAAGCAAAAATGGATGTTTCTTGGTCTTTAACTAGAGCTATAGAATCATCTCTTCCAGAACAGTAAGACCAACAGTTACATGATTCAAGAGTTGGGTATTCTCGTCATCATGATAGTATCCAAAGAGGATCTGAAGCGTTCACGGTCGTGGCCGATTTTCAGGGTGAAAATCAACATGTTCTTCCTCAAGCTAATAATCTCGGTGAAGGTACTTTCCTCTGTCCCCAGTTAATACTGGATATTCCAACATGATGAAGCTGCTTTTTGTAAATGTCACCTTATTATTGAACTGCATCCACGAGTTAGTCTTGTTTTGTGACTAAGATTCTGACCTCTGAGTTAATGTTATTTCGTTCAGGTGGGAAGAGAAATTTTACGACTCTTGGACATAAAAAGGTGATTTTATCAACAATTTCTACTTTAACTAATTATTAATTTGAGTTTTGTTAAAATTTGGTTGCGTAAACTTTAAAATTTGGTTGCGTAAACTAATAAAACGTGATATTGGTCCTGTTTAGGGGATTTCTTTTCCAAAAATAGTACACGGATGGGTAGCAAAACAGAAACTCCCTATTTTTGTTTTTCGTGAGTTTTCTAGAAACAAAGAGGGTCACTTCCTACATCATTTGTCCTGGAATTGTAACTATGGGTAAGTTCCAAACAATAGTAATGTGATATTTCTCATCACGGATGGGTGACATATAGGAGAAATTACCCATTTGTGTCATATGAAATTCCTTGCTAGTAATCGCATATTCCTCAACAATAACTCTTCCCAGATAATCCATCGTCGAGACTTGTTTCAGATTATGTTGAATATTAATTAAATCATTTATATAGAATAAATGAAACATACAACAATAAAATGGATCATTCACCGAATCAGCAATAGTACATACCTCAAATCATAATTCTTCTTCAACCTCTATATAATAATCCTTAAAACTATCATCCCTTGCCATTCACTTCGCGTGGAGCAGTATAAATCCTGGAGAATTGCAAAACCACGAAACTGGCTTCTGGATGGGATGATTGTCACCGGTGAATTGGATAGTAACCGTTTAAATGGAGGAAAAAGTTCTTAGAAAACCTAGCATCCCTGACGGCTAGAGATGAACCTGGAATATCCAAAGATATGGCTAGGGTACGAGAAACTAGACGAGCAACGTGCTTTGAAGATAACTGCACATGTAAAGGCTTTTCAGGTCACATTTGTCGAAAATGAAGATAATCAAATACTTATTGTGAGAATTATCTTCACCGGAGGCCAGTGATGGTTCTGTTTTATTTTGAGTGAGGAGTGGTATATGTTTTACAATTGATTCTCTGTTAGAGGATGATTGTCCGTCTTTGAAAATGAGAAATTCGCTTATGTTTGATTATCAAGAGCAACATGGATTTATACGCAAAAAAGACGACTGGTAGTGGACCAAGAATGGGCAACAACGCCCACCATCATTTCATCTCAAGTCTACAACAAATTTTTTAGCCAACTTGGTTTTCGTGCATCTCCCCTTACCTGGCATGCCCGGCTTGGTCATCCTCTTTTAGGACTAGTGGTGGTGTTATTTTGAATTTTAATTTACCTATTTCGAATAAGACTTATGCGAAAGACAAGCTTTGTGACTATTGTAACGTGAGCAAAGCTCACCAATTACCGTTTATTGGTACATAAACTAAAAATAAAATTAATAATTTTTTTTTAACAAATTAATTACTAAAACAATAAGTATCTGTGTTATAACATTGAGACTCTACATTTAGTGGATCTGGTTAAAATTGGAATTTGTACAAGGAACTAAGCCATTTCCTCTTTCACCGTTCTCGCCTCTATCACAAAGTCTCCCCTGAATCATTTTAAACGCAAAACACTGCTCCTCATTCGAAAGAAGAAAAAAAAATCAGAACCCATCAAATGGCCTCCCAGAATTTCATTTTATGATCTCTGCCTTAGTAGTTGATTGTGTTTATTATATGCAAGTTTGAGCTGAAAAGCCTTTGTATGTTGAGTTTATCATCAAAGGATGTAGCTCGGATTCTCTCTCGTACCCCAACCAATTCTATGGAGATCCCAGGTCCGGCCGACCTGGACCTATTTCAATTTCCTCTCTGGCTAGCGGGAATGATTGCTTTCTAAGAACATTTTCATCCATCGAAACTGTTGTTATCAAATTGACAGGAGATAATGAACCCACCCATCAGCTTATTCAGTGATATTGCAGTTTCTTCAGATTCGTGATGCTCAACGCGGAGAGGCTTGTTGTGGACAATAGTTTCAAAAACGTCTACGTAGAGGAGGATGTGGAATTATTATATCAGGTATATACTCCTACCCATATTTTGGCTGAATATCCAATTTCTTGTTGTATGTTGCACTTGCTCTTCGTGCACGGTTTACTTAATGTTCAACCGATCGTGAGACAAGCGTCGACGATAAACTCTTTTGGAAGAGTCCTGGATGTCGACGAAGACGACATTAAAAGCTTGGAATTCCCTATCCCACCAGTGGGTTATCTGTTCCCTGTTTCACCGATCAGCGAGGGGCAACTTTTCAATACTACTATTTGGAGGACAAGAGTTGCTACATTTCCGGGACACAAGTTGGAGGAGGTGACCTTCATTGTCTCAAGTAAACCCCCGAAACTCGACGGTTGTCAATATCGTACGATATACGATGCAATGCCCGAGAAAGAATGGTATGATATGGCCCTGAAGATGGCTTACTTAAATCCCTCAGTACATGGTAGAAGTCGATTTAACATTTATCGATTTTAACCGTTGTTTTTGTAAAAGTCACCTCGTTATTGAACTGCTTCCACGAGTCAGTCTTGTTTTGTGACTAAGATTCTGACCTCTGAGCTAATGTTATTTCGTTCAGGTGGGAAGAGAAATTTTACGGTTCTTGGACATAAGGTGATTTTATCAACAATTTCTACTTTAACTAATTATTAATTTGAGTTTTGTTAAAATTTGGTTGCCTAAACTAATAAAACCTGATATTGGTCCTGCTTAGGGATTTTTTTTCCAAAAATAGTACACGGATAGATTGCAAAACAGAAACTCCCTACTTTTGTTTTTCATGAGTTTTCTAGAAACAAAGAGGGTTACTTCCTCCATCATTTGTCCTGGAATTGTAACCATGGGTAAGTTCCAACCAACAGTAATGTGATAGTTCTCCTCGCGGATGGGTGACATACAGAAGAGATTACCCATTCGTGTCATATGAAATTCCTTATTACTAATCTGCCTATTTGCAATCACAATGGGGTAAAATGCATATTTTCAAACCACATGATGGTAATCTGCCTATTTGTATAACCACAGGGTAATCCACCACTAGCTCGTTATTTTCTCCTATTTCAACAATCATAATATGGATTTCTAGTTCTGTTTTTTTGTAAGCACATTTCTTCTTATAGTATTTGAGCATTCGCCTTTTTATATCTTATGCATGTACGTGGGATATTATTTTATAGCAAACATCTCAGAATTACGTAAAATATTTTATTCAAATTTTTTATAGTTGAATGCTAAAGCCGTGAGAGTCTTTTTATATTTACTTTAATTGAGACAATATTTTTTTATATTATATAGCTCATGCATTTGCTTTCAATAAACACTACGATCTCATAACATGCATATATTTGAACTTTTTAAATTGTAATAAACACGACAAAAATCAGAGAAGCTGATCAAATTTCCTAAAACTTAACGACTTATACGCTCGAGATAGGACTGACACAAGACATAACTGGAAACAACAAAAAATGAGTTTCAAATTTCCTTGACAAAGAACTTGAAAATGGAGCGGTTAAAATCGATGAATGTTAAATCGACTTCTACCATGTACAGAGGGATTTAAGTAAGCCATCTTCATGGCCAGATCATATCATTTTTTCTCGGGCATTGCATCGTATATCATACGATATTGACAACCGCAGAGTTTCGGGGGTTTTCTTGAGACAATGAGGGTCATCTCCTCCAACTTGTGTCCCGGAAATGTAGCAACTTTTGTCCTCCAAACAGTAGTATTGAAAAGTTGACACTCGCTGATAAACAGGGAACAGATAACCCACTGATAGGATAGGGAATTCCAAGCTTTTAATGTCGTAGTATTGAAAAGTTGCCACTCGCTGATAAACAGGGAACAGATAACCCACTGATAGGATAGGGAATTCCAAGCTTTTAATGTCGTCGACGTCGAGGACTCTTCCAAGATAGTCTATCGTCGACGCTTGTCTCACGGTCGGTTCAACATTAAGTAGATCGTGCACGAAGAGCAAGTGTAACCTATAACAAGAAATTGGATATTCGACCAAAATATGGGTATGAGTATATACCTGATATAATAATTCCACATCCTCATCTACGTAGACGTTTTTGAAACCATTGTCCTTTACCAGCCTCTCCGCGTTGAGTATCACGAATCCGGGAGAATCTGCAATACCACTGAATAAGCTGCTGGGTGGGTTCATTTTCTCCAGTGAATTTGATAACAACAGCCTCAATGGATGAAAATGTTCTTAAAAAGCCTATCATTCCCGTTGGCCAGAGAGGAAGTTGAAATAGGTCGAGGTCGGCCGGACCTGGGATCTCCATAGAAATGGTTAGGGTACGAGAGACGATCCGAGCTACATACTTTGAAGATAGACTCAACATACAGAGGCTTTTCAGCTCACATTTGCATAGAATAAACACAATCAACTCCGAAGGCAGATAGCATAAAAAGAAATTTTAGGAGTTCAGGGGGGAGTTCGTGATAGAGGCGAGAACGGTGAAAGAGGAAATGTCATAATACAGATACTTGTTTTAATAATTAATTTGTTAAGAAAATTTATTGTCTTTTATTTTCAGCATATGTATCAGTAAACGGTCATTGGTGAGTTTTGCTCACATTAAGATAGTCACAAAACTTGTCTTCACATAAGTCTTATTCGAAATAGGTAAATTAAAATTCGAATAACATCACCACTAGTCCTAAAAGGAGGATGACCAAGCCGGGCATGCTAAGTAAGGGGAGAGGAGATGCAAGAAAACCAAGTAGACTAAAATGTATTAGAGACTTGAGATGAAATGATGGTGGGCGCAGATGTTAAGACTCCATCGTTGCCCATGCTTGGTCGACCACCTGTCGTCTTTTTGCGTGTCAATCATGAGTGAATTGCTCATTCTCAAAGACGGACAATCATTGTCATCCCCTAAAACAATCCATGAGTGAATTTCTCATTCTCAAAGACGGACAATCATTGTCATCCTCTAAAACAGAATCAATTGTAAAAACATAGACCATCCTTACTTAAAAGAAACAGAATTGGAGAAGAAGCCACTGAATCTAGAGCGGAGTCTCGGGATTGGATTCGGTTCTGGTGTGTGTTGATGATTCGGCGTCGTCGTTGCTTATTTTTTCTTGTCTGTCTTATATACTGGTTAGGTCTTGCCATTTTTTGGGTTTTATGCATTTTGCCTTGATCTATGTTTTTTGGTGTATGAGCTTGTGGCTGGTTTCCTCTCTCAATCTTGGTTCGATTTTTCTGTCAAGAATGAAGATACTTTTTCACTTTTAAATGATTGAAGAACCAATTGCAAAATGAATGAGGCCAAACATTGGGTTGAAATATCCTCGAAAGATTTTGCATCTATTCTTCCCTTCCTGTTCGAAATATGGTTGCCCTTTCTTCCGATGCATTATAAGTAGTGAAGTATGATAAGCTTCGTTTTTATATGTTGTCATGGTTATGAAGTTGTGATAGCGATAATTAGTTATCAGGATAAAAACTATCTAGTTAGTTGTCATGAGTTATTTTCCGTTTTTGAAGATTGCACAAATTTGTAATCAAGCAAAAAGGGAAAAATTGGCAGCAATAAATACTCTATTTTGCTTCTACTTCAATTTTTTTTTTTTTTTTTTTGAGATATAGCAATGACCATTGTTCCTTTGGGTGGTGGATTTTGGCCACTGACACTGATAAGAAATGCGAAGATTTGATATTTAATCATCTCAAGCAACAATTCCCTTAACTAAGGTTACCTCTCTATTTGGTTTTCCTTTTCTCCTTTTAAATTTTTTAAGACTAATGTTTTTCTGTTGCTTGGTTTTAATACATGTTCATGATCATTTTTTACCTTAGTTTGTTGGGGAAGAAGCCAGAACTGCTTATGGTGCCGCAGAATTGACCGACGAATCTACTTGGATTGTTGATCTTTTGGATGGAACAACTAATTTATGCATGGGTAAGTATCTTAGTTCTATTGCATTTGCTATGAGACAAGTTTCCCAGTTTTCTGAACTTATAAATCGTTGGAGCGATAAATCCTAGGTTTCCATTTGTATGTGGTAAAGGTGCATTCCTCAATGGGTTAACCATCAAAGGTTTGTGCCTTTTTGTTTAGACCCTTACCTGCCCATCAAGTTTAATTGAAATGGAAATTACAGGTTGGATCGAAGCGTTGCAAGGCTACTGCAGATGAAACCACAAATAGGATCAATAGCTTTCCATTCTATGAAATAACACCATCAATGGATGATGTCCTGTATGAAACAATTTTGACTTTTTGGTCTATGATTATTTGGTTTTTGGAAAGAAAAAAGGATTCTTGCATTGTGCTAACTTTATTATGACAAACGGTTAGGTCTTTAGTTTAATTTCACAATTTTCTTGTCCTTTTACTCTCTCATAATTTAATGTTAAAAAGATTTGTCTTTACTCGGTTTTGCTAAGGATAAGCTATTGGTGGTTTTTCAGTTTTATTTTCTCTTACCATGCTATATTTTTTATGCTACTTCAGGTATTAGTCTCTGAGTGCTGTGAAATGTTAGCTAAAGGGCTGCTGCTCGGAGATTTTTAGTAAGATTTTGTGGAATGATAATGGTAATGGTAATAATAATAGTTATGGACTACAAAAAACCATGGTGTTTCCCTATTTATTGTGCATTTATGAGGAGGTCCTTAGGGTTGAGGATCAAGAAAAGAGTTAAAATTATGAGGTTTTCAATTATGTGTGTGTATGTGTATGCATGTAAGGTTTTCAATGATGTGCGTTTGTGTGTGTGTATAAATAATGTTATATATGTATATGTGTGTGTATCTTCAGGAACTTGAGCGGCGTGAGAATGGGCTTCCAATGGTGAGTCCCAAGTATGTTGATAAAAAGAACTAAGAAGAAGCCGAGTATGTGTGTGTCCTTGTTTATATTTCCATGCATTTGGTTTTTTGATTCTTGCTGTTTGAGGAATAGATCTTTGATTCGATTTACTTCGGCTCTGGTTTACATAGTTGAGATGTATGCTTTGCATGGAGTCTAATGCTTATTTCAAATTTGGCAAGTTCTGATTTTTCTTGGTGGACTTGGAAAGTTTAACATGGACAATTCTTGTTCTTTTCTTTGTTCTGACGATCTATCTAAAGGATTGCGAGGCTTTTTGGGTGTTCTATACTTTTAACAGGTTAGTTACATGTTGCCCAACTTAGCTTTTAGATCTTTTGGATTTCTTAATTGGTGACGAACTTTTGCAGATTATTAATTTTTTTAGGTTGTACTCTATGTTTGTTACTTTCGTGCTGGTTTCTTGTACTGTTTGAGTTTTTTATGGAACTACTCCTCTATGTTTTTTTCTTTCGTGCTTGTTTCTGATACTGTTTGAGGTTTATGGAACTACTCCACGTCAAGCTATGTTGGTTCCTCCATCAGCTATGTTGGTTCCTCCATCAGCCGCAACGCTGTCCTGCACTTTTCATCAAAAAAAAAGCTGAACCGCATCATTTACAATTGCTCCAAACTGGGCCGAGGTAAAGGATTTTAGATCTAAAACAAATTAAACTAGAAAACGGTTGGCCGATACACACACACATATATATATATATATATATATATATATATATATATATATATATAGTGAATTAGATGATCTATATATGCATATTTATCTATATTTTATTTCATTATTTTTGAATTGCGGCCAAATAAATTCCAAAATGCCTCAATCTTCTGGGAAATATCATGTTATTTATTGATTTATGTTATCAAAATATTGTTTAGGTTCTTTCAGCTTAAAGTTTTCTTTTAGAAAATAAACACACTTTAAAATCCCTGCTTAATTTAGTATTTTTAAAAATCAAATATTTTTATTCACATTAACCATAGATGATAATCTGGGTGTGAGTGAAAGCGACTTGGATATTATTAGTTTTTGTGATTGAGATATTCATTATTACCTTTTACTCGCATATAAAAATTAAAGGCAGCTTGCTATTTCTAGACAGAATTCATGATTAAATCGATAAAGTTTGATTTTATACTATAATTAGGAGCTTTGAAAGAGGCTTAATCAAAGAGCCGCTATTTAGATTCGGTTCAAATTCGATAATTTCAAAAAAATAAAAAAATATTATAGTTTAAATTTATGGGACATTTGAATTTTAGTCGGCGCGCCCATATATTAAAATTATATCAGGATTTGAACATTAATCAATTAAAGAACTAATTAAATAATAAAAATATGTGATGCAAGAGGTGTAGTTTGAAGGATGTGCTTATAACCTATTAGTGAGCATTATGTTAATGTACTTGGATTTCTCGAAGTGTAGAGAAGTCATTTTGGCATGTTTTCTTGGTCTTTGCCACTTATATACACACACAAAGGAGCAAATTATGTTGTTTTAATAGTTACTAAAATATTGTTCATATTATTATTGTGTTATTATTAGTAAAGTATTAAATTCCTGGGTTATGCTACTCAAATGGAAAATTAATGTATATGCACGAAATGCGTACAGATGACTAGTTATATTATAATTAGATATGACACACATAGATTAAAGAAATAGAAATAATCTTAACATATCAATTCAATGATTTTTGAAAAGTTTATCCAAAAAAAAAAAACGTTTTTGTTTCAATAATTTTTTTTCCTTTAATTCAAATACACCCAAACTGATATTTATTTTTAAAAATCTATATTTGTAACATGATGACTATCATTAGATATTACGAGTGTATTTTAAAAACATTAAAAACAAGATATTTAACATTAATTTGGGGATATTTTAAGGGGGTAGGTCACATTATTTGGAATAAGTATTCAATCTAATGGATGATCCACTACCAAATTATGCAATGTGATTCGGTGATATTATAATTAATTATTTACACCACCACTCGGAAGCGGAAAATAAATTGATGAATGTTAAATCGAAGGGATTTAAGTAAGCTATCTCCATGGTCATATCATACCATATTTCTCGGGCATTGCATCGTATATCGTACGATATTGACAACCGCCAAGTTTCGGGGGTTTTCTTGAAACAATGAGGGCTACCTCCTCCAATTTGTGTCCCGAAAATGTAGCAACTCTTATCATCCAAACAGTAGTACTGAAAAGTTGCCCTCGCTGATCGGTGAAACAAGGAACAGATAACCTACTGGTGAGATATGAGATTCCAAGCTTTTAATGTCATCTTCGTCGACGTCGATGATGAATCTTCTTGTGAGTCTATCGTCGACGCTTGTATCACGGTCGGTTGAACTTTAAGTAAATCTACTTTAACTAATTATGAATTTGAGTTTTTGGTTTTCTAAACTAATAAAACATGATATTGGTCCTGTTTAGGGTATTTCTTTTTCAAAAATAATACACTGATAGATAGCAAAACAGAAACTCCCTATTTTTGTTTTTCGTGACTTTTCTAGAAACAAAGAGGGTCACTTCCTCCGTCATTTGTCCTGGAATTATAACTATGGGTAAGTTCCAAACAATAGTAATGTGATATTTCTCATCGCGGATGGGTGACATACAAAAGAGAGAACACATTCGTGTAATATGGAATTCCTTGTTAGTAATCGCACATTCCTCAACGACAACTCTCCCTGATAATCCATCGCCGAGACTAGTTCAGATTAGGTTGAACATTAATTAAATCGTTTATATAAAACAAATGAAGCCTACAACAATAAAATGGATCATTCACCAAATAATCAGTAGTACATATTCACCAAATAATCAGTAGTACATACCGCAAATGAAAATTCTTCTCACCTATATATAGTAATCCTTAAAGCTATCATCCCTTACCATTCACTTCGCATTGAGCAGTACAAATCCTGGAGAATTGCAATACCACGAAACTAGCTGCTGGATGAGATGATTTTCACCTGGAATCTCCAAAGATATGGTTGGGGATGAGAAACTAGACGAGCAACGTGCTTTGAAGATAAACTGCACATGTAAAGGCTTTTCAGGTCACATTTGTCGAGAATGAAGATAATCAAACCATCATTGTGATAACATAAAATAAAATTCTCTTCACCGGAGGCCATTGATGGCTTCTGTATTCTTTTGAGTAAAGAGTGGTCTATGTTTTTACAATTGATTATGTTTTAGGGGATGCCAATGATTGTCCGTCCGTCTTTGATAATGAGAAATTCGCTCATGGATTGATTACCGAGAGCAACATGGATTGACAAGCAAAAAGACAACTGGTGGTTGACCAAGCATGGGCAACGGTGGAGTCTTAACGTCTGTGCTCATCATCATTTCATCTAAAGTCTACAACACATTTTAGCATACTTGGTTTTCGTGCATCTCCCCTTATTTGGCATGCCCGGCGTGGTCATCCTCTTTTTAGGATTAGTGGTGATGTTATTTCGAATTTTAATTTACCTATTTCGAATAAGATATATGCGAACGACAAGTTTTGTGATTATTGTGATATGGGCAAAACTCATCAATTACCGTTTACTGATACATGAACTGAAAATAAAAGATTCGTAAATTTTCTTAACAAATTAATTATTAAAACAATAAGTATCTGTGTTATGACATTGGGACTCTATGTTTAGTGGATCTGGTTAAAATTTGAATTTGTACAGGGAACAAAGTCATTTCCTCTTTCGCCGTTCTCGCCTCTATCACAAACTCCCGCCCCCCGAATCATTTATGAAAGCAAAACAATGCTCTTCATTCGAAAGAAGGAAAAAATATCAAAACCAAACGACCTCCCAGAATTTCATTTTATGCCCTCTGCCTGAGGAGTTGATTGTGCTTA
The DNA here is from genome assembly GCA_907163345.1 of Haberlea rhodopensis. Taxonomy (NCBI): domain Eukaryota; kingdom Viridiplantae; phylum Streptophyta; class Magnoliopsida; order Lamiales; family Gesneriaceae; genus Haberlea; species Haberlea rhodopensis. The sequence goes on from CAJQUN010000110.1 coordinate 1,338,729, forward strand.
TTCTATGCAAGTGTGAGCTGAAAAGCCTCTATATGTTGAGTCTATCTTCAAAGGATGTAGCTCTGATCGTCTCTCATACCCAATCATTTCTGTGGAGATCCCAGGTCCGGCCGACCTCGACCTATTTAACTTCCTCTTTGGCCAGCGGGAATGATAGGCTTTCTTAGAACATTTTCATCCATTGAAACTTTTGTTATCAAATTCACAGGAGATAATGAACCCACCCATCAGCCTATTCAGTGGTATTGCAGTTTTCCGGATTCGTGATGCTCAACACGGAGAGGCTATGAGATCGTAGTGTTTAATGAAAGCAAATGATATATATAATATAAAAATATAATATTTTCTCAATTAAATTAAATACAAAAAACTCTCACGGCTTTAGCTTTCAACTCTAAAAAATTCGAATAAAATATTTTTATGTCATTCTGATATTTTTGCTATAAAATAATATTCCACGTACATGCATAAGATATAAAAAGGCAAATGCTCAAATACTATGAGAAGAAATGTGCGTACAAAAAAGTAGTACTAGAAGTCCATATTATGATTGTTGTAATATGAGAAAATAACGAGCTAGAGGCGGATTGCACCTGTGATTTTGAAAATAGGCAGATTACTATATTGTGGGTTGAAAATAAGCATTTTAACCCACTGTGATTTTGTAAATAGGCAGATTATCTTCCCGTCTATTGAAAATAAGCATTTTACCTACATCTGATTTTGAATATAGATATTTTACCCCCTTGTGTGATGATATATTTGGAATATTAAAAATTGGTATGGCATGTCTAGGTTGTTATTGTTTTATTTATTTGTATTTTTTAAATTTGGTGGCATTATGCCACTTATTTTACTATAGACATGAGTTTGAGCCCTGATGCTCTAAAAATAAGCGAATCAGTAACTACACGAGCTGAAGATCATCTTAAATAGAAAACAAATCACCATGTAACCTACTTTTTGTAACATGTGGTTTTTAAATTATATTTTTTCGTTTACTATAGCTGGTTGACCTTGTGAGACAACTTCCTCGTCGTCTTCATCATCTGAACAGCGCTGGGTCGTAGACTCCTCAAGCCACGTTTTTCTAAATTTTCTGCACTTAATTTTTCCATTAGCTAATTTTCATACAGGAATTCCTCATTTGTAACAAAACAATTATATTCATTTTCGAACCAATCAGGCAGCGGTCAAAGAAAATAAAAATAAGCATCCTCATGTACCATTTTCGCCCAAGATTTGGAAGGGGTTTTATGCCCAGCTTTTGAGTAACTGGAGTCACCCTTAAAAAAACTAGACTTTTATTATTTAATAAACCCGATTTAGTGAATGGTTTTGAAGAATTAGTAGAATTTGATGAAGGAAATGATTTATTTGAAGTTGCCCATTCTTTTGGCAGAAATGTGTTCTTTTAGAAACCGAGGATGAAATTTTGTTAGGCTGCCCGAATTATTAGTGGGGCTGCCCGAGATGACCAGAGATAAATAAGGGCTGCCCATTGGAAGAGTTGAGACCGGGGTGTAGGTGTTCACCGGTTCGGTTAACCGGCCGAACACAGACCGAATCGAAGAAGTTCGGTTCAAACCGAACCGAACCGAAAAAAATCGGTTCAGTTTTTGTTTTTTGCTTATAAAAAAATTCGATTTTCGGTTATACGGTCCGGTTAACCGAAACGAACCGAAATCCAAAATTTTTAAAAAGAAATTTTTACGGTTTAAGAAGTCATTTGCTAAGGTCCACCACTAACTCTCCTCAAACCTTGAAGCATCATGAGTAGACTCCTCTTCGGGCAGATCACCATCAAGCAGAGCCGATACTACCCCATGTGAAGGCTCTGAAATTTTTTTGAAATTATGGCCCTCAAGAAATACATCTTGATCAATAGCAGTAGACGTACAAAGTCATTCCTCTACCACCTCACCCATCATTATTGAAGAAATATTTACGGTGGATTCATCATATTTACTTGAATCATTTTGACATTTGGTCATGGGTGGCCAAGAACACTGATTCTACCCTCATCACGTGTCTACTCTTGATCAGAGACGAACTTCTAACTACTTTGGGTTCAACTCAGCAAGTTCTCTTCCCTTGTTAGTTGGTACGGTCCGTTGGGGAATAATGGTGCCTATGGCTTCTTTAGGCCACGTGCTATTCCAGAAGTTTGGGTCCGTGTAGTGTGGAGGAGATGCATTCTGCCCAAGCTTTTGTTTTTGCTCCTGCTAGCAGCGCATGAGAAGCTACAAACTTTTGACAGATTATCATACATTAAAGACAAGCAGTGTGTGCTTTGCACAGGTGGTCTGGACACCAATGCACATTTTGTTCTTCAAGTGCGACTATATTGCCAATTTATGGAAGCTTGTTCGAGATTGGCTTGGAAAGTCCAATGATATGTCTACACTCCAGAGCGCACTCAAATGGTATAAAAAGCGGTATAGTGGTAAATCTAGACATGCAAATGCATGTACAATGGCTTTGGGCGCAACTCTACCATATTTGGTTGGCGAGGAACTCAATGAAATTTGAAGGCATAATGACGGATTACAACATCACTTTCTATAAGATTAAAGTGTATGTCTCTAGAAGTATGTACTTGCTATTTCCTACTACTTAGTATTAGGGAATGCTAGTTCGTTGTTTCTCGATTTTGGTTTATAATTATATTGAGTAATGCATTTATTTACCCATAAAAAAAATGAAGAAACTATACCATGTGACTTGGTAATTTCTTTCCTGGATTGAGGGTCCTCAACGCAAAACACGGCTTCAACCAAAGTAGATGGTGAATTATTACTATGTATGGCATCCTCCACCAAAAAGCAATAACTCAAATCAACCACCTTAACCTCATCACTCTTCTTCCTATCAAAGCGCTCATCCTGGTGAGAAAGGTTTGAAGGAAGAGCATGCACTACCACGAGAGCTGTGCTACCCACCTCATCCCCGCAGTCTACGATATCATAACCATTCCAACCTTGGTCAATCTCCATTGAGTGAATAGCTATCTCTGAGGCAGCTTCTCGCACGTGAACAACCCCTTCCATATCAACAAGAAAACCTTATCTTTTGTTATGGATTCAGATTGTGATACTACATGCACCTTTAAAGAATTGATACTTCTCATCTGCCTTATTTGTAGCTACCTCTCTCGGAATGTCCTTGAACGATTTATCTACTACAAACTAAAAACTGAAAAACAGTGCATTAAACAGTATTTTGATAAGAGGCATTTTGGAATTTATTTGGCTGCAAGTCAAAAATAATAAAAATCATCAATTAAAATTAATAGTGCCACCCTTGAAGTTTTGGCAAACGTGGCTTGGAAGGGAAATGAAACGGTAGGTTTAAAACAGGCTTCTTCCTTCATCAAGGTCATGGCGAGTTCTCAGTCTTCAAATGAACTCTTCTCCATAAAAATCATCAAATTTACTGAAACAAGGACCCATCCTTCATTACACATCTAGAAAATGGTAACTTCACTTGGGATGTTTTCCAAATCGTTATGTAGCACTTTTCATGACCACCATCCAATGCCTTCTCCTTTTTCACACTAGCAATGCCTTCTTCTTCCAAAACAATACTTCCCAGGTTCATAGAGTCCATTACCGAAACATTCTTTAAATTTGGAACAATGACAAGAAGCTCTTTTATATAATGAATCCTCAAAATGGGTGATATGTAGATTTATAAAGGACACCATAAAACTCCATCCACCTGAGTTCACTTATGACCGAAGTATCATCATCATCATAAGTGATGACTAAATTTGGTGACTACATATTGCTAGATTTTATTGACCTGAGAGTTCAAGCTACTTGAAGTTTAGCATTGTGCTGACTAAATTCAGTTATCTTTTAATACATCAAGCTTATTATTATGTCATGGTGTGACAAGATTCTTTGACTCAGGACTTTATTATTGAGCTCAGACATTTATCATAAATATCTTATATTGCGTCATGCATTTAAATTACAGATATTATCTTGGATCGTTTCTATCTGGTCTTTTATGTATTATTGCAGTAATTTACACCGAGCCCATGACGTGTTGGCTGTGTGCACCTTGACAAGCTCAAGACATGTTACTTTAACTATCGAGCACCCTAACTCGGCATATCAAGTGGTGCTCAGCATCGGCCTAAAATTCAGCCTAACGATTGATCATGACTTCGACACTCAAGTCTTCGGGACCTATATTACGGTTCTTCATGTCCAACTAATATTTGAATTTCATAAACATATATTTGTGCAGTGCTATTTATTATTATTTCAAGATAGGATCACCATAAAAGGGCATGCAATCTTGCAGTAAGCCCCTATCGGACAGCTCGGGCATGCAATCTTACAGTGAGATCCTATTCACCAGCTCAGGATTTATTGGTTTTGGTGTCCGGGTGAAATTATTTGCTTGGGATGTATTGATTTTGGAGTTCGAATGGGAGGTGTTGATTTTTGGAGCTCGGCTATTATGACTTGCTCATATTTATTATCTCCGGAGCACAGGTCCATCCTGATTGCATAAGCCCAAGTGTCTGAGGACTTGGCAAAATATCAGTGCATGTCTGCCCTGCCACTAAAGCCCAGGTGTATGAGGCACTGACATTATATTAGCACAGGTCCGCTTTATTTATTTATTTAATTGTGCACATTGAACAAACTAAGCATTCATTATAAGTTCAATCGTGCATCAATACCCAGCCAATCAATAGTCTCTTACCTTCAGGAAATGCACATTAAACACAAATAATCGTGCACATTAAACACAAATAATCGCACACAACTAAACATTTTAATAGTGCACAACAATTCAATTTTAATCGCACACAACTAAACATTTTAATCGTGCACAGCAATTCAATTTTAATCGTGCACAACTAAAAATTTAGTTGTGCACCATGCATGCACAACAATTCAATTTTAATCGTGCACAACTAATTTTTTTAATTGTGCACCATGCACGCACAAAATGTTACAAACACAAACCCTTGGCATCATCAGAGCGAAGAATGCAAAAGAACTAAAAACTAAAACAAAATTAATATAGGAATAAATATTTACCAGAAATCGTAAAAGTTTTGCCCTGGTTTACAACGCTTATTCCTGGTTGAAGTTGCTGATGTATCCTTGCCCGGTGTCACATTTACAGATTGCGAGAAAAATGTACGTCAGCTTACGGAGAGATATTACTTGCACTGTGAAATTGGTTAGGGAGAAAACGAATTTGAATTGTTTTTATTTATGCTATATATTTTATCAAACACTATGAGACCTATTTGTTAGTCAGATATTACACTGATATAAGCATGATACTTTGCATATTCTATCTAGTGTGGTCCAGCTCTAGACTACTGGTTAGTGTTGTAACAAAAAAATAACTAACAGACATATACTCTTTTCTTAACTAAGGCACAACCTGAGGTTTACCTGGTAACAGTTCTGATGGGTCGGGTTGCTAGTCAGATGTAAGCCTGGAAACTTGGTTATCAAAAAAAGCAAATCAAGTTCAATTTAGTAAAAGTAAACAATTCGTGAGTCATGCGTTGAATAAGACAAGAAAATTTGTGTTTCTAAAAGCAACTATTGATTGTCTTATTAAATACAAAAAAGAAAGTGAGAAAACATACATAAATAAAAGAAACTCATTTATTGCGAGAATAATCTAGAACATAACATAGAGGAGATATTGAAATTTGCAACAAAATATTAAATCTGCTTTTTTTTTTTTTTTAAATGCTATCCACAGCCTGTTGACCTTTTTCACATATTCGAGTTTCATGACTTCGTATGCTCGGCTGCCTGTTAGGATTAACAGAGAATAGAGGTGTTGTCTGTCAGATACACAGATGATCATGCATTGAGAATCAAGTCATTTTCATTAAATATTACATTTTTGAGGGTACAAAAAAGATTTGTTTCATGAAAATTATTAAGATATATTCATAATTATTTATTATATATGTATCTCGTGAACATTTTGTGTAATCAAATAAACAATAATCTGCTTCGAAGGAAAAAAGGAGTTGGAAAGTTGAATTTTGTTTCTGTAGAATTTGGAATTTCGAATGTTCATGAAATGAAAATCAAGCCTTGAGGAATAATAAACATTTATTAAAAGAGGACATAATTTTAAAAAGGGAGTGTGGTCCCAATGCGACATTCCCTTCCTTACTCTTCTCTGGGGATGGAAGGAAAACTGTTGTTGCTACTGTTCATGATCATGACTTAAAAGGGAGTGTGGTCCCAATACGACATTCCCTTACTCTCTGGGGATGGAAGGAAAACTGTTGTTGCTACTGTTCATGATCATGACTTAAAAGTACTTCCAGTTTTTTTTGTTGGTTTTTCTTAGGACGATAAAAATATATTTACGTGTAATATAAACTAATAATTCAAAATTTTATAAAACATCGATAATATTATGACAAAATAAAAACCCACAGTATGTAAAATTTTAATTTTTACTACTATTATTATATTAATATAGTAATATATATTTGGATTTTTAGACATATATATATTAATTAAAATGATATTCATTATATAAAATGAAATATAATAAACCAATACTATGACCTATTTGTCAGGTAACTTATGCCACTAATACACAAGCACAGAATATATATATATATATATATATATATATATATATATATATATATATATATATATATATATATATAGATTAGGTTATGTGTTGGTGTTTGGGTCCACCGGGTGCACCCAAAAGTTTTCCCATTCTTTGCATACAAATGTGCCGATGATTATTATTGTAATAGAAATATGATTTTATTTTCTGTAAATTTCATCAATTATTCTCAACTCCATCTTTTAATAAGAATATATATATTCAATACACCAAGAATAAATTTTATATATAAACTGAAAATATAAGACAATAAATAAGTATATGTGCTATGCAATAGTTATTATACCAGTGTTACAACTATATATATATATATATATATATATATATATATATATATATATATATATATATATATATATATATATAATACATACATTATTCGACAATGGGACTCCAGGGCAACCAAGTCATTTTCTCTTTCACACGCTACTATCACGAACTCCGCCCCATTTATAAAAGCAGAATAGTTCTCCTCTTTCGAAAAGAAAAAAAACCTCAGAACCCATCAAATTCAAATGGCCTCCCCCAAATTCATTTTTTGCTCTCTTCCTCATGAATTGATTATGCTTATTCTAGAAAAGTGTGAGCTAAAAAGCCTCTGTTTGATGAGTCTAGCTTCAAAGGATGCAGCCTCTTTCAACTTCCTCTATGGCCAGCAGGAATGCTCGGGTTCCTAACAACATTTTCATCAATTGAGAATGTTGTTATCAAATTTGGAGATAATCTTCCAATCCACCAGCTGGTTATGTGGTATGGCAGTTCCTCAGGGTTCGTGATGCTCCATGCTAGGAGAATTGTCAAGGATGACAGTTTGGATGAGTACTTCATTAAGATGGAAGAGCCAAATCCATTTAATGTATACACTCATGTTGAAATTTTCATGAATGATCCAGTAAACCGCTGTAAGTTACATTGCTATTCATTACTGATTTAATTCGTCTTCACCCAACGCTAAAGTAAGTGTCGACAATTGACTCTAGGGGAAGACTTTTTGTTGACAAAGATGACATTAACAGCTTAGGATTCCAAAATGCGACTGGTGACTGAACTTTTCACGGACAACTCCCAAGTACATCCCTTCAAACTACACCTCTTGGCTCCTTTTGCATTCTAATATCCATCCTTTTCTGCGCAAGATAGCAAAAAATAGAACAAACTTTTCTTTTTGAGCTCAATAAAAACAGAGGGATTTTGTCGGTTTAATTGAAATTCAAAGATGTTGGAAGGAAAAGATTTATTAAATGACACAGTCACACATATATGCCATTGAAGATGCAAATTCATAAATATTGCTTCTGCTTCCCAAGCTTTGGATGAGCGTAAACTCAATGGATACGGTTATTCATTGTTTGTCTTGTAATGTCCGGGCTTGTGAAGTCTTGTTACATATCAACAAAAAAAGTATTAAATAAACTCTACGATCTCATTCATTCTCATATTCATTAGTAAAAACTCATGCTAGTGAGATAGGACCATTGACAGAAAATAACAAGCCATTACTGGAAGCAACAAAAAACTTATGGATGGATTGGTTAAAATCGGTGAATTTTAAATTGACTGATACCTTTTTTAATGTGAAGAAAGTCTATCATCTCCATGACAAGTTCATACCATGTTTTCTCCACAAAGGCATCATGTATCATGCCCCTATTAGTACCGCCAATTGTGTCGAGTTTTCGGGAAACAAGAAGGGTGACTTCCTTCATGGTTTGCCCTGGGATTATGACCTCGGGCAACTTCCAAACAGTAGTAATTGGAGCTCGTTTCTCGAGGGTGCGTTCCATGAAAGTTCAGTCACCAATGGCATTTTGAATCCTAAGCTCTTTGTCAACAAAAACTCTTCCCGTAGAGTCCATTGTCGAAACTTGCTTTAGCGTTGGTTGAAGACGAACTAAATCAGTAATGAATAGCAAATGCAACTTACAGCGGTTTACTGGATCGTTCATCAAAATTTCAACAGGAGTATAATTAAATGGATTTGGCTCTTCCATCTCAATGAAATACTCACCCAAACTGTCATCCTTGACAATTCTCATGGCATGGAGCATCACGAACCCTGAGGAACTGTCATACCACATAACCAGATGGTGTTGGAAGATTATCTCCAAATTTGATAACAATATTCTCAATTGATGAAAATGTTGTTAGAAAGCCGAGCATTCCCGCTGGCCATAAAGGAAGTTGAAAGAGGTCGAGGTCCGCCGGCCCTGGGAGCTCCATAGAAACGGTTTTGGTACGAGATATCATCCGGGCTGCATCCTTTGAAGCTAGACTCATCAAACAGAGGCTTTTTAGCTCACACTTTTCTAGAATAAGCATAATCAACTCATGCGGAAGATAGCAAAAAACGAATTTGGGGGAGGCCATTTGAATTTGATGGGTTCTGAGGTTTTTTTCTTTTCGAAAGAGGAGAATTGTTCTGCTTTTATAAATGGGGCGGAGTTCGTGATAGTGGGGCGTGAAAGAGAAAATGACTTGGTTGCCCTGGAGTCCCATTGTCGAATAATGCATGTATTTTATTATTATTATTATATTATAATATATATATATATATATATATAGTTGTAACACTGGTATAAATGTATAATAACTATTGCATAGCACATATACTTATTTATTGTCTTATATTTTCAGTTTATATATTATTCTTGGTGTATTGAATATATATATTCTTATTAAAAGACGGAGTTGAGAATAATTGATGAAATTTACAGAAAATAAAAACATATTTCTATTACAATAATAATCTCGGCACATTTGTATGCAAAGAATGGGAAAATTTTTGGGTGCACCCGGTGGACCCAAACACCAACACATAACCTAATATATATATATATATATATATATATATATATATATATATATATATATATATATATATGTGTGTGTGTGTGTGTGTGTGTGTGTGAATATCCCGCAAAGAACTCATGCTCTTATATTAGCAGTACAGTTAGGCTGTGCTTGTGTATTAGTGGCATAAGTCACCTGACAAATAGGTCATAGTGTTGGTTTATTATATTTCATTTTATATATTAATACTAGTCTAAAAACCCAAATATATATTACCATATTAATATAATAATACTAGTAGTAAAAATTAAAATATCACATACTATGAGTTTTTATTTTGTCATAATATTATCGATGTTATATAAAATTTTAAAATTATATTACACGTAAATATATTTTTATCTTCCTAAGAATAACCAACAAAAAAACTGGAAGGAAGGGAATGTCGCATTGGTACCACACTCCCTTTTAAGTCATGATCATGAACTGTAGCAACAGCAGTTTTCCTTCCATCCACAGAGAGTAAGGAAGGGAATGTCGCATTGGGACCACACTCCCTTTTTAAAACTATGTCCTCTTTTAATAAAATAAATATTTATTATATCTCAAGGCTTGATTTTCATTTCATGAACATTCGAAATTCCAAATTCTACAGAAACAAAATTCAACTTTCCAACTCCTTTTTTTCTTCGAAGCAGATTATTGTTTATTTTATTACACAAATGTGTGTAAAATGTTTACGAGATACATATAATAAATAATTATGAAAATATCTTATAATTTTCATGAAACAAATCTTTTTTGTACATTAATATTTAATGAAAATGGCTGATTCTATGTCCTTCTCAATGCATGATCATCTGTGTATCTGACAGACAACACCTATATTCTCTGTTAATCCTAACAGGAAGGCGAGCATACGAAGTCATGAAACTCGAATATTTGAAAAAGGTCAACAGGCTGTAGATAGCATTTTAAAACAAAATAGAAAGCAGAATTAATATTTTGTTGCAAATTTCAATATATCATCTATGTTATGTTTTAGATTATTCTCCCAATAAATGGGTTTCTTTTATTTATATATGTTTTCTCACTATTTTTTATGTATTTAATAAGACAATCAATAGTTGCTTTTAGAAATACAAATTTTCTTGTATTATTCAACGCATGACTCACGAATTGTTTACTTTTACTAAATTGAAATTGATTTGTTTTTTTTTTTTTGATAACCCAGTTTCCAGGCTTACATCTGACTAGCAGCCCGGCCCCTCAGAGCTGTTACCAGGTAAACCGTAGAATGTGCCTTAGTTAAGAAAATAGTATATGTATGTTAGTTATTTTTTTTATTGTAACACTAACCAGTAGTCTAGAACTGGACCACATTAGATAGAATATGCAAAGTATCATACTTATATCAGTGTATTATCTGATTAACAAATAGGTCTCATAGTGTTTGATAAAATATATAGCATAAATAAAAATAATTTTGGACGTTAAAGGTATATTTGATTTTATTTACTAAAGAACATAATTATATTATTATTAAGTAATATATGTCTAGTACCAAAAAATTTAAAATATATTATATTGAGTTACGATCTTAATGAGCTCCAATAGCTATTTTTTATATATATATATTTGTTTATTTTATATTCCAAGTATTTTCTGCTAGGCTAGGCTGATCTCTTTATTTATGTTGTTCAGAGGACCGAGTAATGAGCTCCCTAGTACAGAAAGCTCTTCAGAAGAGGAAACAGAAGCAAGCCCACTCCCAGACAGCTGAGGGAATGACTATTGTGGATGTAGTGGGTGAAAGTCCCGGGGCTGAGAAGGTTCAACTTTCCAGGAAGAAGCGAGCTGAACCCGGGGGATCTGCGGGTTCCTCGGCTGCTTTGGACGCTCAGCCTGTGAGGCAGGTGCGAGCTCGAATTGATCCATCCGAATCTGAGGTGGTAGGAGGGAAAGGCAGTGAGCCATCCCGAGTCGAGATGTTTTTCCAGATGAAGTTGAAGACCTCTCTTTCATTGATTCTGGCTAAGGGCTCAGCTTCCACCCATTTTGAGAAATAATCAATAGCCACCATTAAGAATCTCTTTTGGCCTCTTCCTGTGGGAAAAGGTCCTACTATATAAATGTCTCACTGATCAAACGGGCATGCTGCCACAATCGCTTTCATCATCATGGCTGGCTGATGCTGAAGTCTAGAGTGTCTCTGACAACTATCACAAGATACAACCATGGTTGTAGAGTCCTTCTGAATTGTAGGCCAAAAGTATCCAGCAAGCAGCACCTTCTTTGCCAGGAAATGTGCTCCTAAATGATTCCTACAGCACCCCTCATGGATTTCTCTCAACACATAATCTGATTCTTTCGGACCCAAACAATGCAGCAGTGGTCGAGCAAAAGACCTTTTGTACAAGACTCCTTCAATGAGTATGAACCTCTGACTCATCTGCTTGAGTCTGTAGGCTTTCTTGGGATCATTCGGGAGCTTAGTATTGATAAGATAGTTTAAAAGATCTGCCCTCCAATCATTTTATTCAAGAGATTCAGATGGATCGTCCTGACTTGGGGTTAATTCAACTTGAAACACTACATCTCTATCCTGCCAAGTGGAAGAGCACTAGCCATTCTTGCCAAGCTGTCAGCCTTTCTATTCTCTTCTCTTGGGATCTGTTTGAACATTATCTCTAGAAATCCCTCTTTAATTTTTTCTATGGTGCTTGCATATCGAATTAACTTCTCATTTTTCACCTCATAGACCCCATTCATCTAATGGGCTACTAGCTGAGAATCAGAGAAGATATTTATGCGCTTAGCCCCAACGTTCTGAGCGGCCCTCAATCCGGTTAATACTGCCTCGTATTCTGCTTCGTTGTTGGAGGCCCGGAAGTCTAATCGTACCGCCAGCTGTACCTCATCTCCACTAGGAGATATTAGCACAATCCCAATTCCATTTCCTTCGTTACAGGATGATCCATAAACAAATGCTTTCCATAACTCTTCTTTCTCAGGATGCATAGCTTCCGCAATGAAATCTGCTAAAGCCTGAGCTTTGATAGCCGTGAGTGGCTCGTACTGTATGTCATACTCTCCTAGCTCAGTTGCCCATTTGACTAGTCGTCCAGAGATATCGGCACGACTGGTATTTTTCCCAGAGAGCTATTTGTTAACACCGTTATAGGATGTGACAGGAAATAAGGCCTGAGCCGCCTAGCTGTCATAATCAGCATTAGGGCCAACTTTTCAATTTCTGAATATCTCAACTCAGCACCCTTTAAAGCATGAGACAAATAATAGATAGGTAGCTGATCCGTTTGCACCTTCTTTACTAGAACTGAACTGATTGCTTCCTCAGTTGATGATAAGTAGATAAATAACCTTTCAGCGAGTATAGGCTTTGCCAGTACAGGGAGTTCAGCCAAGTATTTTTTAACCCTTTGAATGCTTCCTCGCATTTCTCATTCCATTCTAACTTATCAGCTTTTCGGAGGAGTCATCTCACAGTTAGCTTTGACTTTCTCGGGATTAGCTTCAATACCCCTATCTGTAACCATGTAGCCCAGAAACTTTCCTCTTTTTACCCCAAACACGCATTTCTGGGGATTTAACTTTAACCCATAGGACCTGAGAGTAGAGAAAGTCTCTGATAGATCAGTTATCAGATTGGTGCCCCTTTTAGATTTCACCAGAATGTCGTCCACATATACTTCCACATTTCGGCCTAGCTGTTCTGAAAACACCTTGTCCATTAATCGTTGATAAGTAGCCCCGGCATCCTTATGCCCGAATTGCATTACAACATAACAGAAGGTCCCATCTGAGGTGACGAAACTCACCTTATCTTGATCTTCCTCGGCCAAAGGGATTTGATGATATCCCTGATAAGTGTCCATTAAACATAAGTACCAATGTCCTGCAGTGGAGTCGACCAACTGATCAATCCTTGGTAGTGGGTAACAATCTTTTGGACATGCCTTATTAAGATCTCGGAAGTCTATGCACATTCTCCATTTTCCCGAGCTTTTGGGTACAAGAACTACGTTTGAGAGCCATGTTGGGAATTGAACTTCTTGAATGTGACCTGCCTGAAGGAGTTCGTGCACTTGTTCTCTTATTACTTTATCCTTTTCAGGTCCGAAATGCCTTTTCTTTTGCTTGATAGGTCGGGCTCCTGAAAGTATATTTAGACGATGTTCTAGGATGTCAGGGCTGATTCCCTTTAAGTCCTGAGCCCTCCAAGCAAATATATCTTCATTCCTGATCAGACAAGAGATGAGATCTGCTCTTATATTTGCTTCTAAATCTTTGGCTACCTTTACTTTCTTATCTGACATGCCGAGTGTAACTATTTCGGGCTCTTCCTCCAAGCTGTTTGGGATACCCTCGTCAGTAGGGATTTTACGCCCAGCTCTTTCAATACAACCGACCTCTCTACGAGCTCGTTTCCTTTCTTTTTTACCTCATCAACGTAACATCGGCGGGCTGTTTTCTGATCACTACACAGAGCTCCGAGCTCCGACCTCTCTTCCTACAGGGAATTTTAGTTTTTGATGGTATGTAGAGGCCACTGATTTAAAGTCTTTCATAGCAGGTCGGCCAAGGATTGCATTATATGAGGACGGAGCCTCTACCACTGTAAATTTAATCATTTTGGTTATTCGTGACATCCCATGACCAAGAGATAAGGGCAGGGTGATCTGTCCAAGAGGCTGAATTGCATGCCCCCGTGAACCCATACAAAGGAGTTGTAATGGTTTCAAATTTTGACCCTTCTATCTGCATCTTTTCTAAAGTGTATTTGAACAAAACATTAACTGAACTCCCCGTATCAACAAAGATCCTTGCGACATCATAGTTTGCTATGGTTACGATGACCACTAGAGCATCATTATGTGGTGTTGCAACCCCTTTCAGATCATCAGGGCCAAAGCTTATGATAGGCTCATCTATTTTGAGTACATGGGAATTTATCTGAAGGACAAGACTTCCCCAAAAGCTCTCGATATATCTCATATATTTGAATTTTTCCAACATCTCATGATGTTTCTATACAATTCATTCTTGGTGACTAATCAAAGCCAGCATCTAACTATGTTTACATACAACATATTGGTTAGTCCATTCTTTTTACTTTTTGTAAAAAAAAAATCATACTCAAATCTCATTTCAATATAGCCATATTTCGTTCTGTTCCAGCATCTCAATGCCGAAATCTAAATGGCACTAGTCCTGGAGATATCTCAATCATATCCACGGACTCTCATTAATCATTTATCTCATAACTCATTCAACCCTGTTATTCTCAACAGGTTCCAGAGCAATTTCATTGTTCCAAGACATTTTACTTACTAAAATTAAAACAGTTTGAATGCCTCGTTTTATATGCATAATCTTCATTTATTTAATCTAATGCAGTATTCATTCGATAATGATAGGTTTCGTAGATGCTCGAGTGTAAACTCTTTCCCTACTAAGTTTTCTCAAACATAGGTATCGATATCGTGGTCAATATCAATACGACACGACTCAGCATACTTAATTATAAACCACATATCGACATAAACTATTTCACTCCAAATCATGTAAGAGCAAATAAATCAAATACGTTTCAAACACATACGCACATGTTCATTCGTGCCTATTCAAAGTGTACACAAGACTCAAGACTAGAGCATTCCCAGTTTATGCTCTGATACCAACTGTGAGGTCTCATTCCTAATCAAGTGTTTAATTATCACACAATGATCATTTAGTTGTAAACAGCGGAAGATTATTTTAAAAGTTCTTAAAAGTTCTGCCAACAAGTGGCTCTAAAAATTTCGACATGACCTCCGCGCACGAGGGACATACCAAAAAAATGACACAAAAACAATATCTCAGTGCAGTAAGTAAAATATTTACATCATACCATAGCATACACAATATATCTCCAGCACATTTTATACTCAAAATATTTACATAATACCATCAGCAGTAAAGAAACAACAAATATTCACCCATAATCAAGACTCGACGGAAATAAACTTCATTTACATAGGTATACTATCCAGGACATACCCTGGTATATTTAACTATCCTACGACTGGGAAAAGACAAAAGAAAACAACCTCATGTAATACTTACAGCGAGCATTCCCTCTTTGGGATCCTGGTCACCTGTAATACCTGACATTGACCACACAAAAAGACAACAACAGCCCCCTATGGGGTGAGCCAAAGCCCAATATGAAACTATCAAGTAAATACAGCAATCATCTATAAAATGTGATATATGATGTCATGCAATACAATGCAATGTAATGCGATGCATGAAGGGTAAAAATCATCTCGGGATAGCAAAAGCCCGGAATCCAAGGAATAGCTATCAAATATCTCAAGATACCAGAACATCGGAGTCCAAAGAAAGGTATCATCAATCAAATATCATGCTCGAGCAGGGCGTCGACACGCTCGTCGCTATGACATCTCTCAGTCGAGCCATCGGCTGTCCATCATCCATCGTGTCTGGGCGACGTCGGCACACTCGTCGCTACGGCATCTCTCAGCTCACTCTCTCCGCCGTGCCATCGGCGTGCCCATCATCCCCAGACACGCATCACAGATACCAACGAAAAAGATAAGGGTATCAACGAAAGAATCGGTAGAATCAACATGACATGCTCAATGCCCATGTGTGTCAATGCATCATGCCAATATCATAACCTCATATAATGCAACTCAATGTGTCCAACATGAAAGTCATATATCGATGTACATTTACTGAAAAAGATGTGTGTTAACAGAACATTTGTTTCCATACATCGATATATCAACTGAATGTTCAAGTCAAGTAAAATCACATAGCCAAGTGATTTCACGTAAGTTCAGCAAATCATGTATCAAATAATACAGATACCTGATGTATGTTACCGATCGCAACATACCTTTACTTTCTTTGTTCTAGAAGCTGAAATGTGGTCTTGTTAGTTCGTGGAACTCCCATGCCGTGTATTAATCTATCAAATTCATTCAACACCATTTCATCACTTCTTTATCACTAAAGTTACATCAACATACATATAAGCTATTCTTTAACTTGAGGCGTATAATTAGATCTAAACTACGTAAGATCGAAGTATTCTGATTCTCGTGTTCATTCTTACCATTTTTCTAGAGTTATTAAGATGTCTAATCATTGATTCACAATTCACATGCTTTCAAAATTTAAAAAAAATCCAACAAATGACCTATTTAGCTAAAACTCAAAACCATAAGCTATAATTGACTAAACTGGAAACTAAACTCTTTGGACAACATACAAAGTCGTCCAAAACAATAATTTAGAACCTTCAAAACCCATAAACCAATAGGAAAACCACAAGCATGCAGCATCGATCCAGCCAACAAGACAAACTTGACAAAAATTTGTAAAAGTCTCCAACATAAGATTAATCTAGCTAAAACATGGTTTAAATGACGTATTAGTCGACCAATACAAGGAATGTCACCTTCACCCCCACATGCAACGCAAATCATAGACATGCCCCAGAACAAATCGATAAAGACCCAACAAAACCCACAAAAATTGTAGGGAACTTAACCCACTAAAACTCAAATCTGGAAACTGGAAATAGAATATGAATTTTTACCCTATTTTCTGTCGTGAACCGGAGCCGAGTCTCCCCTTTCCGATTCCGGCGAAAGCTGGTGGCAGTAGGAACAGCAGCGCATGCAGGGAAATCGTCCAAGGGGAGGAAAAAGAGTTTCAGCTCATGGATGTCTATAATCCCTGGATGAATCGAAGAATCATATCAAAAATATGAAGAACCTTAATCGCTCATGGCCACTATTTACAGAGCTAAATCGATGGATATTCGAAGCACTCACCATGGATTCATGGTATGGAAACGATCGCTGGAGAGAGGGGAAGGTGGTCGTGGGTCGTACTCGCTGGGGCGATGTCTGACGGCGGCGTGCGCGGGGACTCTCTCGGCGAAGGCGAAGGTGAGCGGGAGAGAAGATGAAATCGGTTCTGCTGATTCGATATGTGTGTGCGTGTGTTTTCACATTTTAATGTGTGAAAAAGAGCTGAATACATTTTAATATTAGTGTTTCCAGTCAATTATGTACATCGAAGTATCACCGGTGCACTGATAAATTAAATTTACAGTCGACACTTGGGATTAATCTCCACTACTAAAACACACAATTAAATTCTTCACTTTAATAATTAATTTTTAAAAATATTATCGAAGTTATTTTACCAAGTCAAAAATATTTAATGTTCCGCTTAAATTGCCAGTTAACCTTTATCTGGACAATTTCACTTCTAATTGTTTACTTCTAATTAATTAATTCTATAATTAATTAAAAATAAATTGCCAAATTAATTATAAATAATTTCTCAAATTATATTTAATTAACATTAAGCAATCTCGGGGCCTTACAGTTCAGCACTAGTTCCAAACCAGTTTAACATTTTACATTAAATAAATGTTTCAAACAACCTTTGCAACAATTCTTGCTACAAAACTTAGTTTCAGGTATGTGTCACTTTCCAAGGGCTCTCTACTACTTTCAACATATGAAACTCTTTGCAAAGATGTGAACACCATTGGTATCATATAGCAAAGAAGTAGAACCAATAGAAACATTAATTTTAATATAAAAACACCCTTTTCTAGAATGCTTCTAGGCTTGGTATTCCTTGCAATTTTGCTCCAGTGACCAGCAGTGAAAATATAGTTGATTCTCCTTTTTAGTTGCTACTATATCCATTTTCGTCTTGTGAGTTCGGGAACCATTTCTTTTCCTCTTATTTATCCTTGAACTTTTCCTACCATTGGTTGAAGATTCAACAAGAAGAACATGTTTCTCCTTTTGAACGAAGGACTCATGAGTTTCCAACATTTTGACTATAAGATCAAATCTACAGTCAGTTAATAAGGTATTGTCACATTCAGATTGCTCAATTGCTCAACAAGTGATAGTTTTCTTACACCATGCTCATAGACCGAAACCCCATCTTGCAGGTGAAATGAAAATAGCTCTTTTGTAGTCGCGAGTCTCAGTAATCACGTCTGTTCACCAAACAACATTTGTAGGTGTTGGAAAATATCAATAGTGTGAACAAATTTCTCATATTTGTGTTGAAACCCATTTGATATTGATGCTATCATATAACACCCAGTCTCGAGATCATCATACCATCACTTCTCAAGTGAGGTGATCTCTTCATCAGACGATCGGGAGGCACTTCAACAAGAGACTTCCCAACAATTATATATTGTAACCTCTTAGAAGCAATCACTACTTTAAATAACGTAGTCAATCAAAATACTTTGGTCCGGTTAATTTATTTATATCGAGACTTGATGTAATCCGATTCAAGAGAATCACAATATTGAGAATAAACAGAAAATATAAGCAAACCGTTTGATTATTAATTAATTCAAAAACTATGATCTTTAGTTATTGAATGCTCCCACTAAATTTTTTGAATTCGTCAAAAATCATATTTTCTTAGTGGGCTTGGAGTCCAACTAGCTCATGATAGCCCCAGACGTGGGCCCAACGGCTCAATGATAATAAAGGTAGATCACAATTGCATCATATGCAACGCCCAAGATATTTGTCTCGCGATTGACATAACCCAATGTGAACAGGATAATTATGCATTCTCACGTCAAACTAACACATTCCACGGATGAAAATGTCATGTCCAAAAGACCCCATATGGGTTAGTAATCTAAAAGGTTAACATAACAGCACCCTTAATTAAGTGACAGTTATACACACAGCTTTTCCATACTGTGAGTTTTAAATTTTGATTGTTTGTCATAATATTATCTATCTTTTTCATAAAATTTCAATACGCTATATTATATACAGCAATGCTTGTTCATAATTGACAAAGTCCTTATATTAATTATAGCTCCGATCCATCAATAAATTTTACCCATATTTGATATTATTAATTGCATGTGAAAAGTGAATTAATTTTTATTATGAAATTATATTTAATATTTTAGCATAATGCATGTATTTTGTTATACACTATATATATATATATATGTGTGTTGGTCTTTGGTGCACCGGTATAATAAACAATATCCCGCAAAGAATGCATGCTCCTCTTATATCTAGTTCTTGTGTATTAACAGCAAATGTCACCCGACAAATAGGCCATAGTGTTGGTTTTATTATATTTGATTTTACATAATGAAATATCAGTTTAGGTAATATACAATATCTAAATATTCAAAAATATATTACCATATTATTAATATATATATATATATTAGTAGTAAAAATTAAAATATTACGCACTATGAGTTTTTATTTTGATTTTTTTGTCATAATGTTATCGATGCTTTATAAAATTTGAAAATTAGTTAGTTTATATTACACGTAAATACATATTTAACGTCCTAAGAAAACAAAAAAAATTAATAAATAAACAGAAAATGGAATTACTTTTTAAGTCATGATTCATGAACAACAGCAACATCAATTGTCCTTCCACGTCCAGAGAGTAAGGAAGGGAAATGGACCACACTCCCTTTTTAAAAATGTGTCATCTTTTAATAAAAGTTTATTATTCCTCAAGGCTTGATTTTCATTTCATGAACATTTGAAATTCCAAATTCTATAAAAACAAAATTCAACTTTCCAACTCCTTTTTTTTTCGAAGCAGATTATTGTTTATTTGATTACACAAAATGTTTACGAGATACATATAATAAATAATTATGAATATATCTTAATAGTTTTCATGAGATAAATCTTTTTTGTACCCTAAAAAATGTAATATTTAATGAAAATGACTTGATTCTATGTCCTTCTTGTTGGAAATAACGAGAAAATGAATTCAATTTTTGTTTTGGCCAAAAGTTGTCTCCAAATGGTGTCCCTTGAAATGGTGTGTCCATTGATGTTTGGGGTGCAATTTTTGGCCAAAAGTTGTCTCCAAATGGTGTCCCTTGAACATGAATTTTGGTTAACTATGTGAAATGGTGTGTCCATTGAAGTTTGGGGTGCGATTTTTGGCCAAAAGTTGCCTCCAAATGGTGTCCATTGAACATGAATTTTGGTTAACTATAAATATAACATTCCCACATGTATTGAAATATAGTTTTGAGAAATCATTATCAAAGTTTTAGTGGAATTTGAGAGCATTTGTTGTTCATCAAATTGAGTGCTTTGAACCTTTGTGGTTTGAGGACTTGTGATTTGGAGTGCTCCTATCACAAGTCATAGTCGTTGTATCTTGGGAGACAAATTGCCATAGCAAACCGTTAGCACCATAGCGTGGCAATATTGTCTTAAGGACGGAGATTATAAATCTCGCCTCGACATAAAAAAAATTGTTTTAAAAGCCATTGCTATTTTTTTCCTGAGATACACTTTGAGAGAAAATTATATACAACAATCTTAAGACAATATCGTGCAATTCAATGGCTTCTTCGAGTGCAACAACGACTCCTGTTCACCATGGTGAAAGGCCTGAAAAGTTCAATGGGAACAATTTCAAGCGATGGCAACAAAAGATGTTGTTTTATTTGACAACCTTGGGGTTGGCAAGGTTCCTCAATGAGGATGCTCCTACTATTATGGAGAGTGAAACCGACAACCAAAAGAGAGTTGCGGTTGATGCGTGGAATCAAAGCGATTTCCTGTGCAAGAATTATATTCTAAATGGACTGGACAACACATTATACAATGTGTATTGTCTAGTGAAGACGGCCAAGGAATTGTGGCAATCCTTGGAGAAAAAGTATAGATCCGAGGATGCCGGCATGAAGAAATTCATCGTTGGGCGATTCCTGGATTTCAAAATGGTTGATACAAAGCCTGTGATAGCACAAGTGCAAGATTTGAAAGTAATCATGCACGAAATTCATGCGGAGGGAATGATTCTAAGTGACTCATTCCAAGTGGCCGCCATGATTGAAAAGTTGCCTCCGTCATGGAAGGACTTCAAGAATTATCTCAAGCATAAGCGAAAAGAGATGAATCTTGAAGACCTTGTGATTCGCTTGAGAATCGAAGAGGACAACAAAATTTCCGAAAGGTTACTCACAATGATGTTTGTGATGGAAAGATTGTGCAAACTAGAGATGTGAGAAAAGTAATTTGTTACTTCATCAATATTTGCACATGATATTGTTGTGACTTTTTTGCTATGAAGCAAAAATGAGGCCAGTGAGGTGTTTAAACACTTCAAGAATGAGATTGCAATAAAATTTAGCAAATGAGTTTTGCTATGGGAAATTGTGAGTAGATTATACTTGTGTTGTCTAAGAATTTGACGCTTAAGCTTGAATCTGCAAGACTATAAAATCTTGAATTCGAGTTTCTAAGCTTTGTACGCTTAAAACACAAGTGATAAATCGAAGCCACAAATTTTGATTAGGCGTTGCAATATCTCAAATTGGTTCATTTTGAATTCCTAAGCTAGTACGCTTATAACATGAATTTGCAAGTTTAAAAAAAACTTGAATTCAAGTTTTCTAAGTTAGTGCGCTTAAATTGTAAAATGTGAACCGAGTTTGAGAATATTATCCAAGTTTCAACTTTTGTAAGCAAGTACGCTTAAATCCGAAATTTTCAAGAAATAAAAACTTGAATTTGGATTTGTAAGACTATAACGCTTAGAACTTGAAACACGGAAGTTTGAACGCCAGTGCACTTCGTTACTACCCGAAGTTGTGGGGGTTGCAATTCTTGGATTCAATCACTTACCACATATAAGCAAGGACGAAAACCTTGTGATTGAAGGAAAAGAGAGTTTCCTACAATATTTGAAATGTGGGGGTACTTGGCTAAACTAGAAATGAAGGCCAAAGTAAAGTCATAACAAAAACCAAATAAAAGACATGAAGAGTTTGACAAATCATGTTGTCAAATAGATTAACGAGTGTGACAAATGTGTACACACCTAAGCATAGGTATGCTTGTGTATTGATGATATGCTCATTGGAGAAAGCAATTTAGAAATCATCAAGTAACAAAAGAAAAAAAATGTTGACAAAACATTTTGACATGTGTGCATCAAGAATAATGTTTGGAATGAAGTTTCCAAGACACTTGAAGAACGAAATCTCAAGGATTAATTCGAGTTTCAAATTTTAAGCTTTGTGTTTAAATTTCAAGTTTGCAAGAAATATAATCTTGAACTTGTAATTTTTATGTGCTTAAAAATTTTGAATTGTGAATTAAAGTTGAGTATTTTGATCTGGTCTCGAATTTTGAAATAACGCGTTAACAACGCTTAAAATTCGATGATGGAAATATCCTAAAAGGATAAAATGATACAAAAGAGGTAATATGATTACCAAAACTGAAGATATATTATTGTGGAAAATTCTCTATGGAAAACATATAAAGCTTCTTCGGCCGAGTTGCTTTATAAGTTGTTAGAGAAAAATCCTGTGCATGCAACTAAAATGTGTTGCGATAATGCTATATGATAAAATGATCTCTAGTGGCATAATCATGAGTGATTATGTGAAACCGTGGATCCGCATATAAATTGGTTAACCGAGAGATCATGTGGAAGTTTATCGAGGGGAATGGGGTTAAAACCCTATAATCAAAATCTCATAGTAGATACCCAACCTTGTTGACTGGAGATCCCAAGATCTAGGTTCAAAAGGGACAACTAAATTATGAGATTGTATAAACACCTTGGAGAATTAATCTCCGACCCATTCCTATGATAAGGGGTGTAGCCTGCAAAAAGGGTACGAGGATAGGCAAAAGGCCTTTAATGATTCCTAAGACATATAAGAATATGTTGGAGTATAGCGGGATACTCTTTTAGGAGATCACCTACGTAAGTGCGAAGTGTGGCCGCTTCAAAGATGAAAAGCACTTATGAAACCAAGCGTGGTTGATGTGACTAGAATTAGACACATCTATTGCACTTAATTGTCTACGATTTGGTATATTTTGATGGATAAATTGATACATATGCTACCTAATCGTATATTTGTGTAAATGTAGGGAAAGGTGAAGAAATCAAGCTAAAATGATGAAAGAAGCAATAAAGTTGAAGAAAAGAGGAAAAAACCGGAATCAAAGACACATGTTGCTCCTTTCTCCTCAAATTTCTATGTATTCCAGCCAAGATTTGGGAATGTGGTCCATATAAAAGTTGTAGAACTTTGAGTTATCTTCGCGTGGACAGCTGACTCGTCGAATTCGGAGTTCGTATGTGAAAGTTATGGCCAAAATACAAAACTCGTCAGAAAAATGATGGACAGGCGTAATTACGCCATTCACAGGCGTAATTACGCCAACGCTACGGCATGTCTAGGCGTAGCTACGCCATTATACGCGTAATTACGCCTGAAGACTTTTGGAAAATTAAAAAACTTGATTTCTTTCATTCCCACATGGATTTTACCCTACTCCATCAGCCTCCATACCTCATATACACGATTTTTACCTCATTTTAAGCATAATTTCATACTCTTAGAATATTTTAGGATTTTAGATTAATTTTCTTTCAAAGTTTTCTTCAAGAACGACGAAGAACGGAACCGGAATTGACAAGCCGGAATCGTGATTTATATTAGTAATTTCTTTTCCTTTATTTATTTAATGTTTTCCATTGAATTTTTATTGCTTTTAGATTTAATTATGCTAGGCTAAAACCCTTCGATTCTTGGTTGAAGGGATACCTACTTTTGGATTTAAATCTTTTATGAAAATTCGGTTTGATTGTTGAATTAATCTTCGATTTCAATTGGTTTCTCAGAATTCGAATTCCATGATTGTTGTGCTTGTGTATTAGACCGATCACCTAATATTCAATAACATAATCGATAGTTTGCTAAGAAACAACTAAGATTAATAATTAACCGGCTGTAGGTGTTATTGAATTCTTAGGAGAAACGATTGAGTAATCAATTCTAACGGCTGTAGTTTTTATTGATTAGATTTGTCGAACTCATTAGTTTTGAAAACTATCATTGATTTAATCATTAACGGCTGTAGTGGTGATTAGAGATTTGGTAAGGGTTGAATTGAATGCTGTTTTCCCTTTGACTACGAATAAGATGAGTAGGAATTGAATTTCCAATCGATAGATAATTGAAAGAATTTGAATGTTTTGATTTGATGACTAAAAGATAATTTTCCAAAAGTACGGTTACCTGAAAACCAAGAATCGCTTTAATCCCATAAGTTTTAATCATTTTAGTTAGACTCGTTAATTAGTTTATATTTGCTAAGTAGTAGTAATCAAGTCCAAACCCCCCATTGTTACTAGTTCTTTGATAATTGACACAAAATAAAATTACCTTCCCTGTGAGATCGATCCCTACTTCCACTACTACATATTTTTGTTATTAACTGAAGAAGGGTTAATTTGGGCGTACACGATAAACGCTACCAAATTTTGGCGCCGTTGCCGGGGAGGGCAACATTTATTTGTGTCGATTTTTTTTTTTTTTTTATCCCGCATTACTACTTTGGTTTGTTAATGAGTACAGGTGGATCGTTCAATCACGAAGATAACTTTTACTACGATCCTGAGATTGAGAGGACGCTACATCAGAGAAGGAGAGAAGCAAGGCTGTTTGAAGAGGAAGAAAGGAACAACATGGCTGCAAATCAAAGCTTGAGGCAGCTCGCAAATCCTAACTTGGATCAACAACCGCTCTGCATCAGTTTCCCTGCTCTGGCCAATAACGTAAATTTTGAACTCAAATCTGGTTTAATTCACTTATTGCCATCTTTTCATGGTCTTGCAGGTGAAAACCCACATAAGCATCTGATGGAATTCCACGTGGTGTGCACTACCATGAAGCCGACCGGAATCACTGAGGATCAAATAAAGCTAAGAGCGTTCCCGTTTTCTCTAAAGGACGCTGCAAAAGACTGGCTCTTCTACTTACCATCCGGATCGATCACCACGTGGACTGACTTACAAAGAATATTTCTAGAAAAGTACTTCCCAGCTTCACGGGCAACGAACTTGAGGAAAGAGATATATGGTGTGAAGCAGCTCTACGAGGAATCACTACACGAGTACTGGGAGAGATTCAAGAAGTTGTGCGCAAGTTGTCCACAACACCAGATAAGTGAACACCTCCTCATCCAATACTTTTATGAAGGTTTACTTTCTTCTGACAGGAACTTAGTGGATGCGGCAAGCGGAGGAGCATTTATAGACAAAACAGCGGAGGAAGCTAGAAGGTTGATAGCTAACATGGCGGCCAACTCCCAACA
The DNA here is from genome assembly GCA_907163345.1 of Haberlea rhodopensis. Taxonomy (NCBI): domain Eukaryota; kingdom Viridiplantae; phylum Streptophyta; class Magnoliopsida; order Lamiales; family Gesneriaceae; genus Haberlea; species Haberlea rhodopensis. Next base: position 1,364,390 of record CAJQUN010000110.1, read on the forward strand.
ATTCGGATCTGTGCGCCATGGACAACCGCAAAGAAAAGAGGTAAACGTATCAAACTTAGAACAACAACTGATAGACCTCACTTTTCTTGTGCGTGGTATGGCAGGTGGAAATGTAGGAAAGACAAAGCCGTGTGGAATCTGTCTGGCTGCGAACCATTCCACAGACGCATGCCCCTCACTACAAGAGACAACCACGGAGAACGTAAATGCTGCAGGAGGATTCCCAGGTCCCCCACAAAGGACTTATGACCATCCACCAAACAACTACAATCAAGGGTGGAGGGACCATCCGAACCAAGGCTATGGAAACCCACAGATGCACCAACCTCAACCCTACAGACCGCCATATCAGCGACCTCCACCACCGCCAGTGCACCCTCCCTCTGACAGGTTAGAACATAGCATCCAAATTATTGCTGAAAATAGCTTACAATTTCAACAGGAGACGAGGGCAAGCATCCAGAGCTTGACGACGCAGATGGGACAATTGGCAACTTCAATCAGCAAGATCGAAGCAAGGATTTCAAATGGACTGCCATCACAACCAGAGATGAACCCCCGGGAAAATGTGAGTGCTATCACAGTGAATGTGAATGAAGATGCAGCTGAAGAAAAGGTGGTACTGACACCACCCCAAAAAGAAGAGATGACGGAGACAGAGACAGATGTTGAAGAGCCAATGCAAGGGGAGGAACCACGAGGTAAGTACCACAAACTTTCTGAATATAAAGAACCACCCCCTTTCCCCCAAGCATTGAAGGACAATAGGAAAGGTGCCGGACTCAAAGGCCTCTACGAGATGAGTCCACGCTACAAAGAGCAAGCCCCATTGCATGAAACCGTGAATGAGGATCGAAACAAGGAACACAAGGGGCAGCCCAAGGTCGAGCTCAATGACAATGTTTCGGCGGATAACCAAAGAAGCATCCCCATTAAATGCAAGGACCCAGGTATGTTCTTTATCCCATGTGAGATTAGAGGTATTAAGATTGAGAAGGCTATGCTCGATTTAGGGTCGTCCATAAATGTCTTGCCTTACTCAATGTACTCTCAACTGAAGATGGGACCTTTAAAAAGAAATAGAGCAGTTATTCACTTAGCTGATAAATCCATGGTCACACCTAAGGGGATAATAGAGGACGTAGTTGTGCATGTAAAGAATTTGGTCTTCACAGCCGATTTCTATGTCTTAGACATGAGAAATGGTGATCCTTCTAGTCTAATTATTTTAGGAAGACCATTCTTGAAATCATCAAATTCAGTAATCAATATGAATAGCGGTTTGATAACCATGGAGTCTAATGGTGAAATTGAAAAATTCAACATGTATGAACCCATTAAACCTCTTGAGCATTCTAGTTACGCTATTGATGTACATGATGATTATGATTCTGATTTTGATAATGATGAGTTGTGGGAAATGGGAAAGGCTACTGATGGCCTTGACGAGAAGAGAGGTATGGATCCCCCTCCTATGCATACTGTTCATACTATTGATGCTTTATCTACTCATGATACTGCTGATCCTCTTATTTCTCAATTGCAGGATCGTACCATTGGAAAGAAGCATCCTCCGGATCGACCATGTCAATCACGTGCCGAAGGAGTAAGGACTGAGGACGACCACTCAAAGGGCAACATGCCGAAATACCGAGGAGTGAAGAAGATATTGATGTGGTTAAGGAAGGATAGAGCAACACTGCATCAACCACCTTGATAGAGGACTGGCGTCGGGCCACCGACGTTAAACAGAGGCGCTGCTTGGGAGGCAACCCAAGGGGAGTTAGTTTCCCTTTTACCCTTTTATTTTGATTGCTTTTTAGTTGAACTTTTCTCTTCTCTTGTCTTTTTGCCTTACATTGGGGACAATGTAAGATTTAAGTATGGGGGAGGGATTAGTGGCTTGTTATTGCTTTTCTATTACAAAAATACAAAAAAAAAAAAATCGAAAAATTTGAAAATTTTGAGCTCATAGCTAGTAATGAACGCATGCTTAGAATCACTAGCCCATGATGAAACCTAATTGATATCATGCATGCTTTTGAACATAGGTGAATTGTTAACCTTGGAACACTTTGAACTCTAATGCAGATTTTACTTTAACTTAGTAGTTGAATATTTTGAGCACATTATTGTCATGACTTGTGAAGTGTGCATCACTTAGTGAAGATTGTGTAAACTTTGTGATAGTCTTAAGAAGTCTCTAATACATGCTAGAACTTAACTACATGCTCTTTGAGGCGTATGTCTAGACTACTTGCAAACATGAAAGTGATATAGGCAATCTTTGATGCGTTTGAGCCTTTCAAGCCTACCATGTAAACAAAATCATTCTCTAGTACCTATTTTGAGATTTAAATGTAAAAGAATGGTAGTATGCTAAGCATACTAAAGACCCCCATCCAACATTTCTTGACTAGCTTATCATCCTACCCTTTAAGCCTAAATGTGATTTTAATCCATACCTTTTAAGGGAGTATGATGTATTTCATTCAAATGCACTTGGAAATCATTGAAGTATATTTGTGAGCTTAATTGTCAAAAGAATGGAATGCATGAAATAAAAAGGGATGCCTTGAAAAAAATTGATAAAAATATGACTCCAATGGGAGCCAAGGCACAAAAGAAGAAAAGTGTTGAAATAAACCTTGTGAAAAAGAACGAAGTTGAAAAATTCATACAAGAATAGAAGCTTTTAGTGTGCATTTCATCATACTCTCTTGTTTGAATATCCTTACCCTTTCTTTCATAAGCCAATACCTAGGCCAAGCTACAAGCTAATAAAGACCTACTTGATTTATGTTTGCAAATTAGCTAAGATAGTGGAGAAGAATGTGCAAGTGAGCTTATACTTGTGTTAGTGTACTATTATGGCTTTGCATATTTTGAATCTATAATTTGTACACAACACTTGTTTATGACCACACACACACGTTCACTACTTCGTTGGGTACGAAATGTTTAGGGATTGAACTTGTTCCACTGTTAACTTTTCACCGTCGTTCATTATTATGCATGTTAAAATTGTTGAGGCAGTAAAGTGAGGACAAGTTGCTTTGTTATGAACCTATAAGCCAACCAAAAATATTGTAGTTTTGATTGTTTACTCGAGGTCGAGTAAAGAGTAAGTATGGGGGTGTTTGATGTGACTAGAATTAGACACATCTATTGCACTTAATTGTCTACGATTTGGTATATTTTGATGGATAAATTGATACATATGCTACCTAATCGTATATTTGTGTAAATGTAGGGAAAGGTGAAGAAATCAAGCTAAAATGATGAAAGAAGCAATAAAGTTGAAGAAAAGAGGAAAAAACCGGAATCAAAGACACATGTTGCTCCTTTCTCCTCAAATTTCTATGTATTCCAGCCAAGATTTGGGAATGTGGTCCATATAAAAGTTGTAGAACTTTGAGTTATCTTCGCGTGGACAGCTGACTCGTCGAATTCGGAGTTCGTATGTGAAAGTTATGGCCAAAATACAAAACTCGCCAGAAAAATGATGGACAGGCGTAATTACGCCATTCACAGGCGTAATTACGCCAACGCTACGGCATGTCTAGGCGTAGCTACGCCATTATACGCGTAATTACGCCTGAAGACTTTTGGAAAATTAAAAAACTTGATTTCTTTCCTTCCCACATGGATTTTACCCTACTCCATCAGCCTCCATACCTCATATACACGATTTTTACCTCATTTTAAGCATAATTTCATACTCTTAGAATATTTTAGGATTTTAGATTAATTTTCTTTCAAAGTTTTCTTCAAGAACGACGAAGAACGGAACCGGAATTGACAAGCCGGAATCGTGATTTATATTAGTAATTTCTTTTCCTTTATTTATTTAATGTTTTCCATTGAATTTTTATTGCTTTTAGATTTAATTATGCTAGGCTAAAACCCTTCGATTCTTGGTTGAAGGGATACCTACTTTTGGATTTAAATCTTTTATGAAAATTCGGTTTGATTGTTGAATTAATCTTCGATTTCAATTGGTTTCTCAGAATTCGAATTCCATGATTGTTGTGCTTGTGTATTAGACCGATCACCTAATATTCAATAACATAATCGATAGTTTGCTAAGAAACAACTAAGATTAATAATTAACCGGCTGTAGGTGTTATTGAATTCTTAGGAGAAACGATTGAGTAATCAATTCTAACGGCTGTAGTTTTTATTGATTAGATTTGTCGAACTCATTAGTTTTGAAAACTATCATTGATTTAATCATTAACGGCTGTAGTGGTGATTAGAGATTTGGTAAGGGTTGAATTGAATGCTGTTTTCCCTTTGACTACGAATAAGATGAGTAGGAATTGAATTTCCAATCGATAGATAATTGAAAGAATTTGAATGTTTTGATTTGATGACTAAAAGATAATTTTCCAAAAGTACGGTTACCTGAAAACCAAGAATCGCTTTAATCCCATAAGTTTTAATCATTTTAGTTAGACTCGTTAATTAGTTTATATTTGCTAAGTAGTAGTAATCAAGTCCAAACCCCCCATTGTTACTAGTTCTTTGATAATTGACACAAAATAAATTTACCTTCCCTGTGAGATCGATCCCTACTTCCACTACTACATATTTTTGTTATTAACTGAAGAAGGGTTAATTTGGGCGTACACGATAAACGCTACCAGTGGTCCATGGCCGAAACGGACACAACCGTAAGAAACCAATACGAAGGTTAGAATTATTATGGTGTGGGTTCAATTGTCTTGGTTTACACCAACGACTAAATAGTTCAAGACTATAAGTTCACTATTAAGTCAAGTAAATCCGATTGAATACTACTACGGAAGATTCAAAGCCACAAGCTATCTCTCCCGATGCCATAATAGTTCGTTAAAAGCGCTCAATTACATATATGCATTAATTTAATTCATGTGGGGGATTGTTGGAAATTTGAATCAAATTAAATGGTGTGTCCATTCATGTTGGGGTGCCTTGTTTCATGATTAGATGCTTCCAAATTAAATGGTGTGTCCATTCATGTTGGGGTGCAATGTTTCATGATTAGATGCTTCCAAATTAAATGGTGTGTCCATTCATGTTGGGGTGCAATGTTTCATGATTAGATGCTTCCAAATTAAATGGTGTGATTCATGTTGGGGTGCAATTTTTCATGATGGATGCTTCCAAATTGTGTCTCTTGATGACACCACTTGGTATACTATATAAGAAACAACCTTTGAATGAATTAGACATGGAATTTGAGTAATTCACATCATATTTGAAGATGGAATTTGAGTAATTCACATCACGTTTGAAGATGGAATTTTGGAAATTCACATCATATTTGAAGATCAAAATTTGAGTAATTTTGTGAGTCTTCATGATTGTTATGGTTGAGCGTTTTTAGACCTTTGTGGTTTAAAGGATTTGTGATTTGGAGTGCTCCTATCACAAATCATAGTCGTTGTATCTTGGGAGACAAATTGCCAAAGTAAACCGTTAGCACCGTAGCGGGGCAATATTGTCTTAAGGACAGAGATTCCAAATCTCGCCTCGACATTCTAATACAAAGTCATTTGTTGTTTTTGCTTGCTATTTTCCTAAGATACACACCAAGAATTTTTAAACAACACTTCTCAATGCATGATCATCTATGTATCTGACATACAAACACCTCTATGCTCTGTTAATCCTAACAGGCAGCCGAGCAGACGAAGTCATGAAACTTGAATATCAGAAAAGGTCAACAGGCTGTGGAGATCATTTTGTTAAAAAAATAATAATAAGCATATTTAATATTTCGAGTAAAAATCTGGATTTAAAAAATTAATTCATTTAATATAAATAAAGACAAATATATATCATAATTTTCAAATATAAAGAGAATTTCATTTTTCTTATTTTTATATCAGCGTCGTCTAACTATATGAACAAAATTGTATTGTTTATCGTCTCCTTCAATTTGCCTTTTTATCTCCTCTATGTTACGTTCTAGATTATTCTCTCAATAAATAGGTTTTTTTTTTAATTTATATATTTTTCTCACTTTTTTGTTTGTATTTAATAAGACAATCAATAGTTACTTTTAGAAATACAAACTTTCTTGCATTATTCAAGGCATGATTGATGGTTCACGAATTGTTTACTTTTACCAATTGAAATTGATTTTTTTTTAACGAAGTTTCCAGGCTTACATCTGACTATGTCTGGGGTAACAACCCGGCCCCTCAGAGCTGCTACCAGGTAAACCGCGGGATGTGCCTGAATGACCAGAATTTGAGGTTGGATCCAATGATATCACCACCAAGGTCCTGCACTAGCCTTCTTAGGTCAGGGACGGCTGGTGGATTACCCGCGATTGGTAATGGCACAACCAGAAAAAGAGTAGGGGATACAAGGTTACGCGCTGGATAGCGCAGCACATCTGTTTCGGGTATAGAGGCGACAAGGGGTGCTAACCTGGCCTCCAGCATGACTTTACAACCACCTTCTTTGCATCCAGCTATGCCCCGGGGGCAATGATTCTATTGTTTCTTGTTGGAACGCCAACTACATAAATAATTCGATCAAGATCTCGGGACATTGCCACGAAGACTCGGTCCACAATTGTGTTATTGTAAAATCATGATTGAATATGATGCATAACATCGGGAGATAGTGACATAATGCATCTTATCTTACGTGCCAACCACTCATTACTCTACGATCGATACCCATGCATGGGATTTGCACCTATTATTCACAACATTCTTTTGTGGATGATTCATCTATTGGATTATGCCTAACAATTATTGAAATTTCTACAATGATAAGCCAAGTTTGATGTCAAATAAGTTTGGCCAACAATCATGCCAAACTTATCATTTCACATTGTATTTTTTATTAGCTTTCTCACATTTGAATTTGGCTATGAATAGGCCAAGGTTTTGCTCATTTGGAAACACCACAATAACCACAACCACAACACATACAAACCAAAGTAATGTAGCTTTGAGAGATAACAAAGTGTAGAGAGAGTTAGAGTTGAGTTGAGCGATTTGCTCCTTCTCCGAGAGTTGAGAGTTTGTACTCCTCTTGTAATCCCTTCATATTTGATATAGTGAAGTGTATGTGCTCCGTGGACGTAGGCGGGTTTTGCCGAACCACGTAAATCTTTGTGTCTCCATTTGTGTGTGTGTGTTATTTTTCTGTCCCTTAGAGTTCATGGAATTTTCGCAAAGAACATGACGAGCGTCCTTGTTCCCTAACAACTGGTATCAGAGCTAGTTAAGGGCAGAAAACGGTTTCAAAGGTTTCAGATATTCTGAATTCATTGGTAGTGTCGGAATTGGCTAATTCCATCATCAAGTGGGAGTTTTTCACAAGGGCATGAGATAAGGAAATGATCGAAAAGTTTGACGGTACAAACTTCATTTCTTGGAAAAATGCAGATTGAAGACTATATTTTTCAAAAGAATATGTTCTTAAATTTGGGAGAAAAACCAAAAGATATGGAAGATCTACTTTCCCTTTTGCTGGGTGGAGCCCTTACGTGGTAGACGAATACGTATTGACTAAGGAGGTTCTGTCTAGGAAAATTGGTATTTAAGTGGGACTGGTGTGACCCCACGAATTTTTCTGGGAATCTTGAAGTTCTGTCCAGGAAAGATCAAGATTCTCTCATTTCTGTGAGCTTACTTAGCGTGTACTATTTGTCAGTAATCCTTAGAGCATACAACGCAGCGGAATAATTTTTTTATGGATTACTAAACACCGGATCTATGCATAGGATTTCATATCGGATAAAGGAATACAAAAGTCTCACCCTTGTAGCGTGTTTGAGCCGATTCCACGGAGCAGCACCACGTCCAACGTCTCCTTCGAGTCACTAGCAAAACTTGTCAAGTTTTGCCTCCACGGTATCCACACGATCAAATCGGATGAAGGGATAGTTTAAGAACAAGTTGCTAGACAAGTTCTTAAACCGGAACAAGAAGCACACTCGATTCTATATCGAAAGGATGGCACGAAATTTCCTTGAATTCTCTTCGGCTATCAAAATACCGAGAGCAAACAAGGTGGTCGGCCGTGTCCTTCTTGTTGTTTAGGTTGAATGATATGAATTGTATTTTAGGAATTAATCATAACCTTGTATTTATATTATAAGATTTAATTAAGGTTTAAGGCTTTCTTAAAGCCTCATGGGCCCAAACCCATGATTTAATTAAATCCTTATAATCTTTTAATTAAGACTCTTCTTAATTAATTAATTCATCCAATGAATTTAATTTCCCTTCTCGATTTAATCTTTTGTGCGACCCGATAGGATCTTGTAATGTTGGCAGTGACATAAAATCTCATTTTATGTCGCAAGCATTGAGCGGTATCTAGCAACACATCAATGCTACACAAATTACAAGAATGTCAATGACTCGACATAACCTTTAGAATTTGTGATAATATTAACCATGTAACTTAATCCCTTTGTCCTTTGTGTTTAGATTGAACACGAGTCATGGAATAGTCATACTCGTATATTCAATCTTTATTTCTTGATCCCCAAGTAGAACTAGAATAAACGAATAAGCTCGATATCTCATATCGACTCATTCGAGCATGGCCATGCATTTTAGTTCTCACTTGATCAAGGGCCAAACACATCTCCTGTTATATAGGAGGGACAAATCCTATCTCGTTCAGTCAACATCCCTCTACATAATTCGTAGTGTATCTAATAGTCGCCTTTATAGTTTACCCTGTTACGGGTAAAGTTTGACAATATCAAGATACATAACTCCTTATGTTGGGATCTCTGATGATCACAAGTCGTAAGGATTACATACATTATTATCACTATGAGAATTGCATATGACAATCATATAACTATCCATGTTGCATTCTCATGGTGGGTCTGTCCAGTACATCGTTCTCTAACATGTACCCATGTGTTGATTTGATATCTCATATCAATGAACAGTTCATCAATCAACACATACTAGTCTCTACGTATTATCATTATCCCTATTCATGATAATACTTGAGTAGGGACATCTTTAAGAATAATACAATTTTATTCTAAGGACATTAACATACATATTAATTCACATTGCACAGTTAAAAGAATAATATATAATAATGAATTGCCATTCATAAGATCATATTACATTGTATGTCATAAACAATCATCTAATGACATGTCTTAGGGAATATCCCAACAAATCTCCCACTTGCACTAAGACCACTCAGACATATACCTAATGCCTAGAGATCTAGTATGACGATCATGCTTCTGCTGTGACAGTGGCTTCGTCAATGGGTCAGATACATTATCATCTGTTGGTACTTTGCATATTTTAACATCTCCCCTTTCAACGATTTCTCGAATGAAATGGAAACGCCTAAGTATGTGCTTGGATCTTTGGTGAGATCTAGGTTCCTTAGCCAATGCGATCGCTCCATTGTTGTCACAATAGAGTTCTATCGGATCTTTAATGCTAGGCACCACTTCAAGTTCAGAAATGAACTTCCTAATCCAAACAGCTTCCTTTGCTGCATCCGAGGCAGCAATATACTCAGCTTCCGTTGTAGAATCGGCTATTGTTTCTTGCTTTGAAATCAATCTTCAAGTGGGAGATTGTTAGATTATGCGTAACAATTGTTGAATTTTCTACAATGGTGAGCCAAGTTTGATGTCAAATAAGTTTGGCCAACAACCATGCCAAACTTCTCATTTCACATTGTATTTTTTATTAGCTTTCTCACCTTTGAATTTGGCTATAAATAGGCCAAGGTTTTGCTCATTTGGAATCACCACAATAACCACAACCACAACACAATACAAACCAAAACAATGTAGCTTTGAGAGATAACAAAGTGTAGAGAGAGTTAGAGTTGAGTTGAGCGGTTTGCTCCTTCTCCGATAGTTGAGAGTTTGTACTCCTTTTGTAATCCCTTCATATTTGATATAGTGAAGTGTGTGTGCTCCGTGGACGTAGGCGGGTCACGTAAATCATTGTGTCTCTATTTGTGTGTGTGTGAGTTGTTTTTCTGTCCCTTAGAGCTCCTGAAATTTCCGCAAAGAACATGGCGAGGGTCCTTGTTCCCTAACAACCTCGATCGCAACATCTTTAAGTACACGAGTTGGATTAGCAATGGATTATTTCCACCGATTCTAAATCCTTGCTTAGCTGGTCACTTGGAATAGGTTATTCAAAGGTTTGTTCAACGAAAATGATGGTATGGTTGATTTTGATTCAAAAGAGCAAGAAACTAAAAAAAAACTAAAAAAAAACCGTCAGTGTATTGATGTGGGTTAGACGGACTCTTACCCGTTTAAAATAATGCGATGAGTTTACCTAGCCAAAAAAAAAAAATTTAGATGAGCGTAATTTGTGCACAAAATGATGGCATGGGAGAAAAAACTTTATGATCTAATATCATTAAGCTACAATAATTAGTTTCATGAATTACATATCATAATATAATTAGATCGATTGTTTATTATTTACTTCAATTTTTGATTTTGTAAAATAAAAATTTAATCAATAAATTTGATTTTGTAAACTAATCGTAAAATCTTCAACTCTATCGAATATGATTTAGTCCTCTCAATATTTCTTCCCTTACTAAAACGTAAATCTAATGATGATTGCTTAAATCTTTAAAATAGTGAATTAGATTATCTATTTATTAAAAACAGAAGGAAAGATGCCAAATCTGAATTATTCATGGTTACTCATAGATTATTCTCCCAAATATTGGATTAATGGTCCAAATTTATCAATGTCCCGTTTTCTTATGTTGGATCCAATATAATGATAAATGTAGGTCATTGATACACCAGGTTTCCAAGGAGTAACGGCCAAACCTTGTGTAGTCAAAGATTATGTAATCCATGCATCGAAGGTTTTTGCCAATATTTATTTAAGTAAGAACAATTGTAAGTAAACAATAACAAAATATTAGTGAAAAAGATAACAATTCCGAAATGCCTCCATCTTTTGGGAATAATTTATTCGTCTCACGAAGATTTATGTTATAAAATCAAAATATTGCGTAGTTGCACCTTTTTTCAGTTTTTAATTTGTAGTATAAATATATGAGAAAGCTTAAAAATACATTCTTGGTTATGTGAAAGAAATGAATTTTATGATTAAATAAGTAATTGGGTATTTTTGTTTAAATTTTTAAAATATTAAGATAAATTATATTAAGTGGGTCTTTCTTAGTATGAATCGAAATAATCAATAGTTATTTTTTTCAATACAAATATTTTTTTGTATTATTAAAGACATTGATATCCCTAGCCCTGGAGGCCCAATAGGTTTAGGTACCCGAACTTTATTTGGGCCCGGGTCATTTGGGGACCCTCTTTCAGCCCAACAGGTGGACCCATTTTCAAGCCCGCCGTCCGATCCGAGTTGATACCGGGCACGACCACCTCTGGCCGGCTGCCGTGGTCTTTTCCGAGCATGCCCTATTACGTGCTCCTTGACAATGTCCCTCGGGGCATCCTCCGAGCTGAGACGAGGAGGCTCCTCAATAGGTCGGGACGGGCAGTCATGGCGAAGTAGCCGAGCTGAGGCGAGGAGGTTCCTCAATAAGTCGTCCTTCAACAGGTCGGGACGGGCAGTCATTGGACAGGACAGCCGAGCTGAGGCCACCTATGGTGGTCCTGTATATCTGGACTAGGGTTACAGGAATCGGACACCTATTAAAGCAAATGATAGGCCTACTAACCAATCAGAGGATGGTCAAGCACCTTGAGCACGAAAAGCATATCCCCGGATGCAGAGAATCGCAAAAGCAGGAAGGTCATACGAGGTAGGTAACAGATGTAGGTGGTCCCCAATCTGTGGTTCTCCCCCAGCATCAGACATTAGTCTCCTAAGCCCAGACAAGGCGGGACCACTGACGCCCCTCCTCCTATAAAGAGGGGACTTGTTAGCAAGAAAAGGAATGGGATTCACCAGTTCATGATGACTGGAGATTGGCAACCAGTCAGACCTTCCCTGGCTCCGGCCTAATCTGTGATTTCACGAATTTGCTCATCCCTTCCCCCCTATAAATTCATTTTGTTATCAAAGCGAACCAAAAAAGGAGGTAACAAATTGGCGCCGTCTGTGGGAAAATCTGAGCAAAGGACGTTGATACAATGGTAAGAACAAGGAGAACGGAAGCGGAGGAAAATCGAGAGCACCACGCCTCCACCAATGGCGAGGAACAGCCACCGCCCGGGGTAAACATGACAGTGGGAGCTTTAACACTGGAACAGCTCACAAGACTAATTGCAGTTACGGTGGAACAGACTATGAGGAGAAAGGAAGGTCCGTCCGAGGGCGTGCACGGGGAAAGCTCCCAGCAGATGAAGGATCCCGAACAGGGAGCAACTTCCCGTCCTAAAGTGACTGATGTTCCGGATCTGGAGGGCCAGGTGGAGGAGCTGAAGGACGAGGTCCAGAGGATGAAGAAGGGGATGGGGGGTACCTCTGTCAGAAGGGGAACCCCTTTCTCGGGTGAAATAGTAAACGAGAAGCTCCCAAATAACTTCCGACCCCCCAATGCTGGGGAATACGATGGGAGCACGGACCCGGAAGAACACCTGGGCAGGTTCAAAAACGCTGCCATGCTACATTGTTACTCGGATCGCCTCAAGTGCAAAGTGTTCCTGACTACTTTGGTGAGGTCGGCCCAGAAGTGGTTCAACCAGTTGGAGCCTGGTTCCATTACTTCCTTCGCCGGATTTAGCTCCGCGTTCTTACACCAGTATGCCAGCAGCAAGCGATATAAGAAGACCTCTCTGAGCTTGTTCGAGATGAGGCAAGCCGAGGATGAGTCGCTGCGGGGGTATATCAAAAACTTCAACACTGTGATACTCGAAATACCTGCATGCCCGGCGGAAATTCTGATCATCGCCTTTACCCAAGGCCTGAGAGGAGGAGATTTCTTCCGATCCTTAGTAAAGAAGCCTCCTGTTACATATGATGATCTGCTCACCCGAGCGGAAAAGTACATTAACGTGGAGGAGGCCCAGCAACTGAGGAGGAAGGAAGTGCGGAGGACTGGGGAGAAACGGATCAGCCAGGGCGAGAAAAGGCCAGTGGAAGGGGCGCAGCTCGGTCGCTTTTCCCAGTATACACCGTTGAAAGTCTCCAAGGAGGAGGCCGTCCGCATATGTGAAGACAAACAGATGTTGCAAAAGACAGCACCAGCCAGTGTAGAGCCGAGCAAGGAGGTCTCGGAGAAATACTGCTTCTTCCACCAAGCGACTGGGCACACCACGCAAGATTGCCATCGTTTGGATGAGGAACTTGAGAAGGCAATACAGAACAGTTCCCAGTTCAAGCAGTTGTTGTCCCGACCCGTCCCACCAGGGGATAATCTTCCTCGGGGAAGGGGTCGAGGACCGTCATGGACAAGAGGGAGTGGGGGACGGACCAACTTCCGTCCTCCGTTTCGCGGTAGAGGACGGGCTCGAGTACCCCCGAGTAGTTTAAATGACGTCAACCCTACCCATGTTGACTTACCAACACGGGGAGTCATCAACATGATCTCGGGCGACACAACGGATGGGGATTCCAACAGAGCCAGGAAGGCTGCCAGCAGGAGAGAGACCCTGAGTGTAGGAGGGAGTTGCGGTGCCGAGGAGGAGGTGGTTATCAGTTTTGGGCCGCGGGATCTGGAAAACATTTGCGCACCCCATAATGATGCCCTGGTCATACGAGCCATTGTTGCCAATTATGAAGTCGGGAGGGTGTTTGTAGACACAGAGAGTTCGGTGAATGTGTTGTTTGACGAAGCCTTTCGGCAGATGGACTTGGGAGGGTATCACCTCGAGCCAATCAACACCCCCCTATTTGGATTCGCTGGGCACACCGTGTACCCCCTTGGTCAGATTTCCCTGCCCCTTTCCCTGGGATCTAACGAGGATCGGAAAACGAGGTTGATCACATTCACCATTGTGGCGGCCTTGTCTTCGTACAACATCATTCTGGGAAGACCAGCTATGAACGAATTCAGGGCTGTGGCCTCCACCTTCCACCAAAAGATAAAGTTCCCTGTAGGAAAAAGAGTGGGGGAAGTTAGGGGAGACCAGCCCTCATCCAAGAAATGCTACGCGGAAACTGTAAGGGTAGAGGTGAAAAGATCCCGAAGGGGCGGTGATGAAGGATGGGAGGATAGGGGAGTACAGATGGTGCAGGAGGTGCAGGCGATGCGGGACGGGGAAGAGGAAATTATATTAGTCCCAGGACAGCCCAATAAAACCACAAGAGTGGCGGCTGACCTAGACAGCGTCCTGAAGCACGATTTAGTGAATGCCTGTCCAAGCATGCCGGAATATTCGCCTGGTCTCCAACCGAAGCTGACAGGGGTGTTGCCCGCGGTAGCCCAGCACAGGTTAAATGTCAATCCAGAAGTCAAAGTAACCCGGCAAAAGAAGAGGCATTTTGGACCAGATAACGACAGAATTATCCGAGCCGAGGTTCAGACCTTGCTGAAGGCTGGTCAGATAAGGGAGGTGCAGTTTCCCACCTGGTTGTCTAACGTGGTTTTGGTTCCAAAGTCGGCGGGAAAATGGAGGATGTGCATCGACTTTCGTAATTTGAACAAAGCCTGTCCCAAGGACTGTTATCCCATACCCCGGATCGACCAGTTGGTAGACTCCACCTCAGGGTACGAGTTGTTATGTTTCATGGACGCATACCAAGGATATCACCAGATACCCTTGGCAAAATAGGACCAGGATAAGGTCAGTTTTATCACGTCGGATGGAACGTTCTGCTATGTGGTCATGCCTTTTGGCCTCAAGAACGCCGGGGCCACATACCAGAGGTTGATGGACAAAGTGTTTGAAAACCAGGCGGGAAGGAACATTGAGGTTTATGTGGATGACATCTTGGTAAAATATAAGGGCCAGGCAGACCTGTTGCCCGACTTGGAGGAAACTTTTGCCACACTAAGCAGGTTTGGTCTGAAATTAAATCCGACTAAGTGCGTATTTGGTGTGAAGAGCGGTAAATTCTTGGGTTTCATGGTAACAGAGAGGGGGATCGAGGTCAACCCGGAAAAATTCATAGCAATTCAAGAGATGACCTCACCTCGCAGTATAAAAGAGGTGCAGAAACTGACAGGACAGATTGCGTCCTTAGCTCGTTTTATCTCCAGGTCAGCTCATAGGAGTTACCCTTTCTTCCAAGTGCTAAGAAAGGCGAAAAAGTTCGATTGGGACAACGAATGCGAAAAAGCTTTCTCTGACTTGAAGAAGCACTTGGCCGAGCTGCCCGTCCTGGTAAAGCCCGAGCCCGGCGAGCGATTATGGATATATTTGTCTGCTACAGATAGTGCTGTTAGCTCGGTACTGATAAAACAGGACGGTACAGACCAGAGGCCCTAGCTTTGGTCATAACCGCAAGAAGGCTGAGACCCTACTTCTTGTCACACCCCATCTCAGTGCTAACCAACATCCCCATGGGGAGGATAATGACCCAGCCTGACGTATCGGGGAGATTGGTGAAGTGGACAATCGAGCTTGGCGAGTACGACGTAACCTACCAACCTCGGTCATCCATTAAAGCTCAGGCTTTATCAGATTTCCTCGCAGAGATGATAGAGGTTGAGGCTGAGGAGCTGTGGAAAGTATACGTGGATGGAGCAACTAACAGTGAAGGCAGTGGAGTGGGGATTGTTCTGATATCTCCCGCGGGTGAAAAGATGAAGGTCATTATCAGATTGGATTTCCGGGCTTCTAACAATGAAGCAGAATACGAGGCCATACTGATCGGGCTGAGGTTGGCAAAGGAGGTCGGTGCCAGCCGGGTGATCCTTCACTCGGACTCCCAGCTGGCCACTCAGCAGGTGAAAGGGAATTACGAAGCCAAAAGCGAGAAGATGATAAAATACTTGAAGGCTATACAGGAGATGTCAGAAAGTTTCGTGGAGTGGAGCATAGTGCAGATCCCTAGGGAGGATAATCACGAAGCTGATGAGCTCTCCAAGTGGTCAACATCCCTGGTTCCTTTGTCACAGAGGGAGCTCATATTTCAAACTGAGTTGGTTTCGTCAACTCGGCCGGCCACCGAGGCCCCCGAGGTCTTAGGTTGGATGGCCCCGATTTTGAACTACTTAAGAAAGCTTGAAGTACCCGCTGATAAGAACCAAGCCCGGCGGTTGAGGAGGCATTCATTCCGTTTTGTTCTGATAGAGGATGTGTTATATAAGAGGTCCTTTGCCGGACCCCTGCTCCGATGTCTGAGCGCGGAGGAGGCAGAATATGTGCTCAGGGAAATTCACGAAGGATGCTGCGGAGACCATCTCGGGGGTTGGCTCTGGCCAGAAAGACCCTCCTTGCTGGATACTTCTGGCCGACCCTAAGGAATGACGCGATCAGGACTGTAGTCACTTGTGAGGGTTGTCAGAGGAACGGTAAGTTCCAGTTAAGGCCAGCAAGGCTCATGAAAGCGGTAACATCGGCCTGCCCTTTCGATAAATGGGGTTTGGATATCGTGGGACCTTTCCCGATAGCCCCGAAGCAAAAGAAATTTCTGTTGGTGGCTGTAGATTATTTCTCGAAGTGGGTCGAAGCCGAACCTTTAGCCAAGATTGCCGAGGAGAATATGCTGGACTTTCTGTGGAAGAACATAGTTTGCCGCTTCGGAGTACCCAGGAAATTGATATCAGACAATGGGAGGCAGTTCCAGTGGCAGAGGTTAATGGCTTGGTGCAAGGAAATGAAGATCGAACAAGCCTTTACATCAGTGGGTTACCCGCAGAGCAACGGGCAGACAGAGGTCACCAACCGATCAATTGTGCAAGCGTTAAAGGCAGACTGTACGGGGTTGGCAAGGATTGGGTGGACGAGTTACCAAGTGTGTTGTGGGCTTACAGAACGACAGCTCGCGTCCCAACTGGAGAAACGCCTTTCAGCATGGTATATGGAACGGATGCCGTGCTCCCAGCTGAGGTCGGAAAGACCTCTGCCAGGGTCCAAGCATATGATGACGACAATGAGGAACACCGGGCTCTGGATTTGGATCTGATCTATGATAAACGGGAAAGGGCAGCTATAAGGATGGAGGCTTACCGCAGCAAGATAGTCAAAGCCTACAACAAAAGGGTGGTACCCCGAAATTTTCAGGTGGGGGACCTCGTCCTCAAAAAGGATAACCCAGCAGGGGAGGTAAGAAAGCTCGACCCCCGATGGGAGGGACCATACAAAGTAGTCCAGAGACTGAGTTCCGGATCGTACTACTTAGAGGAGGGCGAAGGCCGACGCCTAAAAAGACCTTGGAATGCATATCACCTCAGAAATTATTCCTAGGCATTTTATTGTTGTTATTTCAATTCAATGTACGAACACTGTTATTTAAAGGACTTTTCCTTTAAATCTCCTATCCCAAATTAAAAGCGCAGGTCCGCCCTGCATGCTAAAGCAAAGGTGTATGAGGCCCTGGCACAAATTAAAAGTGCAGGTCATCCCTGGCACTAAAGCCCAGGTGTATGAGGCCCTGGCACAAATTAAAAGTGCAGGTCATCCCTGTCACTAAAGCCCAGGTGTATGAGGCCTGTCACCAATTAAAAGTGCAGGTCATCCCTGTCACTAAAGCCCACGTGTATGAGGCCCTGGCACCAATTAAAAGTGCAGGTCATCCCTGTCACTAAAGCCCAGGTGTATGAGGCCCTGGCACCAATTAAAAGCACAGGTCCGCCCTGCATGCTAAAGCCCAGGTGTATGAGGCCTGGCACAAATTAAAAGTGCAGGTCATCCCTGTCACTAAAGCCCAGGTGTATGAGGCCATGGCACCAATTAAAAGCACATGTCCGCCCTGCATGCTTAAGCCCAGGTGTATGAGGCCCTGACACAAATTAAAAGTGCAGGTCATCCCTGTCACTAAAGTCCAGGTGTATGAGGCCCTGGCACCAATAAAAAGTGCATGTCATCCCTGTCACTAAAGCCCAGGTGTATGAGGCCCTGTCACAAATTAAAAGTGCAGGTCATCCCTGTCACTAAAGCACAGGTGTATGAGGTCCTGTCACAAATTAAAAGTGCAGGTCATCCCTGTCACTAAAGCCCAGGTGTATGAGGCCCTGTCACCAATTAAAAGTGCAGGTCATCCCTGTCACTAAAGCCCAGGTGTATGAGGCCCTGGCACAAATTAAAAGCACAGGTCTGCCCTGCATGCTTAAGCCCAGGTGTATGAGGCCCTGGCACAAATTAAAAGTGCAGGTCATCCCTGTCACTAAAGCCCAGGTGTATGAGGCCCTGTCATCCAATTAAAAGTGTAGGTCATCCCTGTCACTAAAGCCCAGGTGTATGAGGCCCTGACACAAATTAAAAGTGCAGGTCATCCCTGTCACTAAAGCCCAGGTGTATGAGGCCCTGTCACAAATTAAAAGTGCAGGTCATCCCTGTCACTAAAGCCCAGGTGTATGAGGCCCTGACACCAATTAAAAGTGCAGGTCATCCCTATCACTAAAGCCCAGGTGTATGAGGCCATGGCACCAATTAAAAGCAAAGGTCCGCCCTGCATGCTAAAGCCCAGGTGTATGAGGCCCTGGCACCAATTAAAAGTGCAGGTCATCCATGTCACTAAAGCCCAGGTGTATGAGGCCCTGTCACCAATTAAAAGTGCAGGTCATCCTTGTCACTAAAGCCCAGGTGTATGAGGCACTGGCACCAATTAAAAGCACAGGTCCGCCATGCATGCTTAAGCCCAGGTGTATGAGGCCCTGGCACAAATTAAAAGTGCAGGTCATCCCTGTCACTAAAGCCCAGGTGTATGAGGCCCTGGCACAAATTAAAAGTGCAGGTCATCCCTGTCACTAAAGCCCAGGTGTATGAGGCCCTGGCACCAATTAAAAGCACAGGTCCGCCCTGCATGCTTAAGCCCAGGTGTATGAGGCCCTGGCACAAATTAAAAGTGCAGGTCATCCCTGTCACTATAGCCCAGGTGTATGAGGCCCTGTCACCAATTAAAAGTGCAGGTCATCCCTGTCACTAAAGCCAGGTGTATGAGGCCCTGTCACAAATTAAAAGTGCAGGTCATCCCTGTCACTAAAGCCCAGGTGTATGAGGCCCTGGCACCAATTAAAAGTACAGGTCATCCCTGTCCCTAAAGGCCCAGGTGTATGAGGCCCTGGCACTAATTAAAGTGCAGGTCATCCCTGTCACTAAAGACCAGGTGTATGAGGCCCTGGCACCAATTAAAAGCACAGGTCCGCCATGCATGCTTAAGCCCAGGTGTATGAGGCCCTGGCACAAATTAAAAGTGCAGGTCATCCCTGTCACTAAAGCCCAGGTGTATGAGGCCCTGGCACCAATTAAAAGCACAGGTCCGCCCTGCATGCTTAAGCCCAGGTGTATGAGGCCCTGGCACCAATTAAAAGTACAGGTCATGTGAGACCCCGTTATTAATCAAGATATTTAGGTGCGATAAGAGAACTAATCATTCATGTGCATATATCAGAGTAATAGTGTCGTGTTGATTAACCTGAGCTCAAGAGATTACAGTACCAAAAGTTAAAAAGGAATTACACATATTCCTACCAAAAGGTACTACACTACAGTCTTACTCTACTTCATGTAGAAGCTATACAAAAGTTTCTCTAACATGCTAATCCTGTAGCACTCCTTATAGCTCAGCATTTCAACCCCGACCCTGGTTCTCATCATCAAAAGCACCTACAAAGACAACCCCCAACACATGAGCATACCGATTCATATTCAACTTAATATGAAAGTAAAGCATAAATGCACAATCATAAATACAAAGCACTTCCTGTATTTCCAGCATTTATAACGCCCACTGGTTGTCCCTGTACCATAACTCATAATAAAACACATTATATGAAATTATGGATCCTTTAATAATGTCATGACATATCACCTCTTTCTTTACATATCTTTTGAGTCATATATCAGCAGTTATGTTAATGCTTCATGCTTCCACAACTCATAATGAGCGGTACAATCCTCCCCGCTTCATTACTACAGAATCTCATAATGAGCGGTACAATCCTCCCCGCTTCATTACTACAGAACCTCATAATGAGCGGTACAATCCTCCCCGCATCATTACTACAGAACAAGCATAAGCATTAAACATACACTGTGATCTCTCTTGACTCGTGGAATACACCTCTTTATTCCACATCACAATATGCAACAACAATGCATAATATGCAACAACAATGCATAATAACATGTATCATACTCTTAATGCATCACATTGCATTCATCATGTGTCAAAAAGACAAACATAAAGTACATGTTACCGTTGGGATGCCCGTACGTCGCTTACGTACCTTTCCAAAATATAGTGTGTTGTGGGACTCTATCCCCTGCGCTGTGTAGCTGTCTGTGAAGGCTCTACACCAGTGTACAACACAATATTAGATGTCTCATTACAATCCAATATCAAAATTAAACAATTTCCACATTTTAAAAAAAATAGGCACTACCGATCGATCGGCCCTCATCACCGATCGATCGGTGAACTGTTCGAATTATGGAAAAAAAGCTACGGCTTTTGCCGATCGATCGGTGTTCTTCACCGATCGATCGGTCGCTCTGTTTCAACCCAGGTTTTCCAGAATTCCCTAACACCGATATTCATACCCTTAAATCTAACATGTAAGACATACAACATGTCAAAACCAACATGCTAGCAGTTGCACTACACTACCCTGAGTGTATTCAAATCAAAGTTACACCCCAAACATAAATCCAAACGCATAAACGTCGTCCATTTATACAAGTACTCGATCAACTTTTCCGGAAACAGGGCAACATATTTCATTTCCAGATTTCTTGAGTACTTCATTTCATGCTATAAAAACTACAACATATCTCATAAAACATGCTCAAACAAAAACGTCATGGGCTTTACAAACCTACCATGCATGTACTCAAATCGAAGGTTCACCCAAAAACCCATCTAACATGCATAATATCACCTCCTCAAAATCACTCCCAATCCACATTTTCCAGAAAAACAGGGCATACACTTACCCAGATTTCCGAACACTATACTTCACATGCTTTAATCCTTCACATAAAACATGCAACATGCTCAAGGAAAAATACAGAGAGCTTCATAATAACACCATGTAAGCATTTAAATCAAAGGTTTCAAGAAACCTAAGCTAACATGCCATTTACACACTACTCAAAAGCAGAACTTAAACAAGTTAAAAGGAAAAACAGGGCATGGTTTCTCACCCTACTTTGCTCCGATTTTTTAGAGGCTTCCAAGGAATGAAAATGGCAAGGCTCCACAAGATTATGCTTAGCAGATGCTGGTGTTTGTTTGGGAGAGAAGGCTCGAGATTTGGGAAGGAAGGAGGAGGCTGAATGATTGAGCCAAGTGGGGTGGGCAATCAACCTATGTACAGTTTGATTGGCATGGGTTGGGGGGTGGTTGGGTGTTGGGTGGTATGATGTGTTATGTTTTGGTCCCGATATTTAGCACGATGTATTAAAATATCCTCACATGATATTTATAGTATTTTCTCAATAAAATACTTCAATTCTCATTTAAACATGCTTCACCAAAACAAATAACACACACCCTAAATAAACATGCCACAACCCCAAAAACCCAACATATATCACGTGCACCCTGAAATGTATCTCCTCAATAATATTAATTCAATCCCATGAATTAACACCCAAATCATCATAATTTAATTAATGATTAAAATCACATAATCATTTCGGGGATATCACAGGTCATCCCTGTCACTAAAGCCCAGGTGTATAAGGCTCTGGCACCAATTAAAAGCACATGTCCGCCATATGTTCGGATTTTTATCTCTAGAGCTCAGGTCGAGAGGATGTTATCTGTTTGTATTGAATATTTCGTGAGCTCGGATTGAGCCAGACTTTTGTGTTCGGTTGACTGTTTGTGGAGTTTAGGCAGGCCAGCCCTGCCAATGTAACAAGTCAGCCCTGTTTGAGATTTAAGTCCCTTGGAATTATTTCTAGTTGTTAGGGCATGATAGCCCCATGCGGCATTTAGTTCTATGCGTGGGATTATTTTTAAGTTAGTATTATGGGTCAATCCAATGTAAAACCACGGGCCGGCTCGGCTGCTATAAGTGGTCAGGACGTTCATAAATTTGCGATAATAGAATGGATTGCTTCGAAGAAAGGACAATCAAAATTCAAAATAACCTCATTACAAGGGGGTGCGACCAAAGCACAGTACAAGAAAAAAAAATACAGGGGTGAATTAAGAACAAGTCAGAGTAGTTGATAAAGTCGGGAGGGATGTTGGCGATGATTGCGTTAAGGTCCAGGAAGTCGTCAGGGTCCTGGTCATTAGGCGGGAAGCTCTTGGCCTTAAATTGGCCCTTGCACCCCTCAAAACCAAGGTCCAGAAATTTAAAGGCCTTGGAGGCCAGCATGCGAGTGAATTCCTCCGACTTGATGAAGGCCTCGCGGCAAGCTGATTCGCCGGCCACATAGGATTTCAACTCGGATTTCACCCTTCCCAACTCGGCCAAGGCATTTGAAAGGTCCTGTTCCTTCCCGACCAGGGCACCACGGAGCTGTTCGACATCAGCTTGGAGTCGGGTCACCGAAGCCCTGTGAGACTCTAGTTCAGCAGAGTCCGCCTCGGACTTAGCAATAGCATTCTCAGCCTCTGACTTGGCCTCCCGCGCTGCCTTCCTCGCATCCCTGGCTGATTAGCCGTAGCTAGCACCCCGACGAAGGCTCTCGCACATCATCACCAGACCCTGAAAAGAAAAGGGGAGTGGGGGGCTCAGTTTCATATCCACCAAGGAAGAAATAAAAAAAAATGCTTACCGATAGGGCCCGAGATACGCCTTCCTCTGCTAGGGGTTTCCACCTCAACTCTGATAGGACTTGCTGGTCGGCAGAGGAGGTCAGACACTCGACGATTCGGGCAGAGAGGCCTGATGGGGCAGAGTTGATCAGGCTGACCTCTCTAGTATAACCCACTGGTACCCCAGGTGAACCCGGGTCGGTGGGAGCAGCGGACAGATGACTCGGGGTGGAAGCGGGTGGGTGTCGATCTCATGAATAATCGGGGAAGTTGCCACCTCTTCCCGAGTCGAGACCTCAACTATGCCCTTGGCCCTTTTCCTTTTTCTCAGGCCGGTCTCCTCCCTAACCTCTTCGGCGCGAGGGGGACTGGCCCCTAGGGAGGGCGGGTTCTGAATGACAGTGGGGGCGCTAGGGGGTTGGCTCGAAGGGCCTGCCCCAGCCGCTCCTCTTCCTGCTTTCTTCTGAGACGCCATGGCGGATAGCAGCTGCTGAAGAGACATGTTATCTGCAAGAGAAAGGGCTCAGGTCAGACATGAAAAAATAAATATGATAAACGGGGGCCAGATAGGAAGAACGTACCACCAGGGACGTCTGGATAGGAGCTCAGCCCAAAACACCTGAGTACGTCCTCCCTGATCAGGGCAGCTGAATCGAAACGCCGAGCCCCAATGGTGGAGAGAACCGTTTGGAAGAATACGTCCTCTTTATATTTTTTGGGCAAGGATTGGGGGGCAGGTAGGGAATCTCGCCAGGCCATGGGGCAGGCCCAGCGTCGAGGTGGTTTGACAAAAAAATAGGTTTGTTTTCATCCTTTACGGGAGCTCGGGATGTTATTTAAAAATTTATAAAATGTCCGGGCACCAAAGTAAAACACCTAGGGAGACTGGGTTTTCTTAACCTGGAAAAAATAATTGAGAAGGGTAGGGGAGAAAGGCAGATCCAAGGATCGAAAGAGGGCAGTGACAGAGACTAGGCTCTGGTAGAAGTTGGGGGTAAGCTGGCTCAGAGAAACACAATGAAAGTGGGAGAACTCCTGGTAAGAAATGGGGATAGGAAAGCGGAGTCCGCTCTTAAGCTGCTCAAGGAAGAAGGAAAAGTACCCGGGCGGGGGGAGATGCGGACGCTCACAAGCCCTAGGGACCCAGACGTCGTGGTCCGGCGGGATAAACCATGCACGGAGAAGGTGCTTGGCATCAGGGGAAATACCCGAGTCGAGAATCTCGTACCAAGGAAGTCCAGCCTGGGCCAGGCTCCTCGGGTCGAAAACCTCGAAGGTGGGGAGAGATGGATCAAATATTCGGGGAGGGACCTGTCGGAGGGGTGCTACCTCGGGAATGTTTCCCTCGGCGGCATCCGACCTCCGACCCGATGGGCTGGGTAGCTCAGACACCTCGGCATCCTCGTCCCCCCCGCGAAAGAGAGCACCGGAAGTGGAAGATGTGGAGTTGGACATTAAGAACATAAATGAAAGGCAGAACTGACTTACAAGATTTAGGAGAGACGACTGATCCGACCTGGAGAACAAATGAATGAAAGTGACTCGAGAGCCTCTATTTATAGAGGATATGGCGAGTGGGCCGAGAAAGCCAGGCCCAAACCAAAGGCGCAGATTAAAGAATCTAAACGATCGGAGCACCAGATGAGGGCACGTGGCCTGACAGCCCCCTAGGGTTTGGTACAAGACAGCTATGACCCCGGGAACGGGAGTTGTCCAATCAAAGGACCAAGATGTCAAGAGTAAATAAAGTTCGTCATAAACCATTTAGTCGAGGCAGCGCTACTCTAGCTCGACTTGGGGGGATACTGATGATACCCCTAGCCCTGGAGGCCCAATAGGTTTAGGTACCCGAACTTTATTTGGGCCCCGATCATTTGGGCACCCTCTTTCAGCCCAACAGGTGGACCCATTTTCAAGCCCGCCGTCCGATCCGAGTTGATACCGGGCACGACCACCTCTGGCCGGCTGCCGTGGTCTTTTCCGAGCATGCCCTATTACGCGCTCCTTGACAATGTCCCTCGGGCATCCTCCGAGCTGAGACGAGGAGGCTCCTCAATAGGTCAGGACGGGCAGTCATGGCGAAGTAGCCGAGCTGAGGCGAGGAGGTTCCACAATAAGTCGTCCTTCAACAGGTCGGGACGGGCAGTAATTGTACAGGACAGCCGAGCTGAGGCCACCTATGGTGGTCCTGTATATCGAGACTAGGGTTACAGGAATCGGACACCTATTAAAGCAAAGGCTATGCCTACTAACCAATCAGAGGATGGTCAAGCACCTTGAGCACGAAAAGCATATCCCCGGATGCAGAGAATCGCAAAAGCAGGAAGGTCGTACGAGGTAGGTAACAGATGTAGGTGGTCCCCAATCTGTGGTTCTCCCCCAGCATCAGACATTGTCTCTTAAGCCCAGACAAGGCGGGACCACTGACGCTCCTCCCCCTATAAAGAGGGGACTTGTTAGCAAGAAAAGGAATGGGATTCACCAGTTCTTGATGACCGGAGATTGGCAACCAGTTAGACCTTTCCTGGCTCCGGTCTAATCTGTGATTTCACGAATTTGCTCATCCCTTCCCCCCTATAAATTCATTTTGTTATCAAAGCGAACCAAAAAAGGAGGTAACAGACATGATTCATGAATTGGTTACTTTTACTACTAATTTTTCTAAATTTTAATTAAATTAGTGCTGCAAAGATACCACTGAAACATACATATGTGCACGTTAATTTATAAATGCTTTCCAAATTTCTAAGTTATATTATTTATTTTTATAATAGAGAGAATTTTTTTGGTTAAATATAGTTTACGGAGCCCCAGGTTGGGTGAGGCTCTAGCCCTATGTACTTTTTTTTAAAAAAAATGTAGTAGTGTGCATTTTTAAAATTTGATAATGTAGCACAACCATATGTTACCACTTCAGGCCTATATTTTGATATATATTCTGATTAGCCATATATAATTTCAAATGCTGGCTCCGCCCAGTATGACACTATTAAATAAATAATCGGTAGTTTGACATATGTGAAACCAAAATCCATCTATGGATCATAAAGATAATAAAAGATTGACTTGAGCTCCCATTATGAATGAGTTGAAGGAAGAAGATAGTGTTAATATTATTGAAAATGATTTCATAAAATATGAATCAATGGAGTTTACTTCCCTTGAGTGCTGATGATCCATCCAATTGAGATAAACTTGATAAAAATATTAGTGATTTCCAAA
Organism: Haberlea rhodopensis; assembly: GCA_907163345.1. Lineage (NCBI taxonomy): Eukaryota > Viridiplantae > Streptophyta > Magnoliopsida > Lamiales > Gesneriaceae > Haberlea > Haberlea rhodopensis. The sequence goes on from CAJQUN010000110.1 coordinate 1,390,342, forward strand.
TCTAAACAATAAAATTTACATAGCTTTATTCAAATGCTTGTTTAATAATTTTTACATAGCCTTCATCTTCTGAATCATCTTCAAATGGTCATTGTGAACGTCGTCTTGTTGTAACAAAAATGAGAGTAGCATTTGAATAAAGCTAGATGCCGAGATTTTAGGTATCTCATGACTATCATCATTATCCACCTCAGTTGCATTTTCATTTGATTGATTCATAATTGAATGATATCTTGTTTCGTTGGAGTGTAGCATATCTCTTGCTCGCCTGAAAAATCAAGTAAGTGATTAGCATCCATTGGATTTCTATAGTGCAAGCTCCGAATTAGTTCATTCAGTTCTTGCACAACAACATGCATTTCGGTAACTTCCTCAATGACCTCGGGTTCTACCGGGACTGTACGAATTTGGCAATGAAGGGAGCAATTTGTTATGCTTTGGGGTTTGACATCCAAAGTCCATGATGTGATTTCCATGTGAATTGCTTCTAAGGCATCAATCTTTTCAGGATCGGGAGTGTTGAACTCCAAAGGTTCAAGGAGCTTGCGAGTAAAGCGGCGACGATAAGATGCCTTAAAAGTTATTATTCCAGCATCACATGGTTGCAATTTTGATCATATTTGGTTGCAAATAATGCAATGTAGTGTTCCTGATATTGATTTGATTATGAAGCTCTCCAACTGGTACATGTGCACTGCAATTGTCAAGGATAAGCAACACCTTTCGATTTCCACATGTTGGTCAAATGTTTGAAGTACGGGTATCAAACCCACAGTGATTGAAAATTAAGTTTATACCAAATACTGTAATTAGAATATGCCTAACTTTATCTAGATAATCAATAGCAAAAGTATAGATTAATTTACTAACACAAAATAACAAGATAAGAATTTAAGTGGAAAAAACCAATGAGAACGGGTTTTAGAGGGTCTTGGATTTTAAATTTGAGTTTGCTTAAATTACTACCCATTTCATGCAATCATTGATTCATTCTCCCTTTTTTCACTGTGTTTTGGTAAAAGTTGTAAAGTTTTTGAAACATTGATTTTGATATGCATAACATATGAATATAAAAATGTCTCATGTAACAAATATGCATATGAGGTTACAAAAAATCTTGAACAAACCACCCTCAGAATCACCTTTTAAACCAAGTTAAAGTAAATGTTCTTTTTTTTATATAGATTACACGAGTAAATTTTAAAAAATTATATCTGTATAATTGCCTAGCTTATAAAAATTTTTAATTGTTTTTCTCACATATATTAATTAATTAAGTAGAGAATATGAATTGTCAATTTTAATTAATTCGATTTTAAAATATTTAAATTTTGTGTGCTATTATAAGAGTAAAAATCCACGAAGAAATGTAATATGGTAAAAGCATGTTTCCTTGTTTCTGTATGCATTTTCTCTTTCCTCGATGGAAGTTGGAAGATGATTTTTAATTAATCGACGAATTGTTTTTTCAACGTCTATTGCATAACAAGCTTGATGTATCGGCACTCACGTAATGCAGTTTTTTATATCAACATGTCACTTAGCATTATATCCAAGTGACATCTTTTTGTCGGGCTCGGTCAGTTGCCTTTAACGATTTCTTCAACAGTGTCTCCCAATCGGGGTACACTACCAAGCTGCTAAGATCACCGGAGCAGATAATGAGATTGGGGGAAGCTATGCGAGAAAGCGGAAAAATCAGTGCATTCGCTTTCTAAGACGCCTTATTTGAAGTAGTTGTTTGAATTCCTTATGATAAGAAAGTAAAACAAATTCTTGCTAATGGTAAGAAAATGAGTTTGAATTCTTTCATTATTGGAAATGAACTTCTCAATAATTCTTTGTCTCTTCTGTATGCTCTACAGTTTTGCATGCTTTCCTGTTTCTGAGCCAATTTTTTTAAAATCGTTTAATCCCTTGGCTTTTCCGGCAATACGAATGTATTTAAGTAATTGTCGTTAACAACTTGTGATTAAAGTTGCGATAACACGATTTTAACATAAATTGTAGAAATCGCAGGAAATATACTGGAGAGAGAATCTCAATTATGGTCAATTGCTCAATCAGATCTTCCAGCCTCCAGGGCTTTCATAAAATCTAAAGGCCAGAATCAAAAGGCGAAGGAAAAAGCTTTCGGAAACATCCAGACGATGTCGTATTTGCTGCCGCACCTTCACTCCGGATGGGCCGTGGATCAGGCTATCCTCGCCGAGGAGGAGCGTCTCGTGATGATACGTTTTGGTCACGATTGGGATGAAACCTGTATGCAGGTGACTTATCATACTATTTCGTTCTTATTTACGGATTTGTATATATCTATTCAGAGTAGTTTAACGTTGCGAAATTTCTGTTAGATTCACCCTGTGGCGAGTGCTGTATGTATCTAATCGGAATTGCGTTTTGTGATTTTTGATTTGTGTAATTGCATGATTTAGGGTTCAGTGCTGGAATCGATTTTTTTTAGTTGAGTTGTTGACTTTGATTTTGAACTGTTTCTTGATTTTGAACTGTTGATTACAAAAACATTGTTAGTTTAGCCGATATTAGATTCAACTGATTACATGAAATGTTCGATTTCTGCAGTTCTTAAGAGACGACTAACATTTGAGTTTTTTTTTATTGGTTTTGGGAATGGCAGTGCCCGAACGAACCCAAAGAGAGCATTTGCCCCCCGTCTATGATGCAAAAAAAATAAATTTTGTGTAGATTTCTAAAAATTTGGAGTACTGATATTTAAAAAAAAAATTTGTGTGTATGCCAATTTGAAGTTCTGATGAGTTAAGTAGCTAGAATTGGCTGTCCAATTAGTAATCATATAGATTGTTTATGTACAATGATCACCACATGCTTGTAATATATATTTTAATGCTCGAGGTAGTGATCGAGTATTTGATATTTTGATTGTTGGGTAGTTTCCAAAGTAAGGAAAGCTTTGTCTTCCGTGAGCTGAAACTCTAGTTTTTGGCACCATACCTCAAGTCTGATTAGAGGGTTATGGAGTTTGAGTGGTGAAAATTGTAGTCTGGTTAATTTTTTTGCAATGGTGTCATTACTTAGTACTTACTGCATTGAATATCCGAGATTTCTGAGACTTTTTTTAACTATCTTAAATGACTGTTGAGATACTGAGTTGTTATTTTAAAAAAAAATTACATGCTTTGGGTAATGAAGTTCATCTTTTATTGTTGAATAAAGTTCTGTGTGGAAAAGGCATTTGAAATACCTTTCCAGTGTTACGATGCCAACAAAGATTTGTTTTTTATTCCTATATACAGTACATGGTATGGACCATTTCACTGCCCAGACACCAGAGCTTACTAAATCTTTTAGCATACTCTAGAAATAACCGAAAACTTCTTTGTTATTCCACTTCACAACATATAATTACTGTTTCTTATTAGTACTATTATATTGAAATTTATGTAGTTCTTTTCCTTTATTCCTCCTCTAGATTCCTAAACCCTCAATTTGTTAGCTAATATGGAAAATTGGAAACAGCTTGTAGAACACAAACCATGTGTTATAGATACTGGTTAGAACCCTTTGTTCACTGTCTTGTACTAATTAACTCTGATGAGAGGCCTCTTCCCCACTCCCTCGAAAAAAACCCGAAAAATAAACAGGTATGCTCTAGCAGACACATGTATCTTCATGAAATATTAGCTCTTAAAATGTTCGAAAATTTGAGCAAGTGAGAGGCAAATGGGGTAGGCTGAAATAAATTAAAAAAAATGCAAACATTAATTCGTGAACAAAAATAACCTCTTTTGATTATGGATGAAGCATACTTGACAACAAATTTGAATATTTTTGACAGAACTCAACAATGCCCATTTCATATTTCTGCGGTGGCAGCGCACTTAGTCCAACTTGAACTAATAAACTGCTTTTCCTCGAGCAAGTTTGGGCTGCAAGACCTATACCTCTGTGATCCTCTATAAGTCTAGTTTGCAACGCAATAAACGGTTCGTCATTTGGGCATCCGAACAAGAAGTTATGTCAATTTTCCCAAAGTCGCTGCAAGCTGCCAGAAAAACTAAAATGCTTCGAAAACTGTTAGATAAAATTTCAAAATAAAAATTTTAAACTTAAAATGAGTTTAGAACATTTTGAACGAAAATCAGAACATTTAAAATAGATTTTAATTATTTTCGTGCAAAATGAATGCAATGAAATTGATTTTTATGCTAAAAATTTTCAGGCACCATATTTTGAAAAAATATGCTACGAAAATAATTTCATGCTCATGAAAAATTTTGAAAATGATTTTAAAAGATATCCGCTAAAAAAATCGGTTAAAATGCTTTCCAAAAACAACCTGCTCTGATACCACTTGTCAGGATCGATTCCGGGGCGGGTGGCCAGTCCACATCCGAGCTCAACTAACTTGAGCTTCAATAGCTCGTGTTCTTGAAATAATTGCACCGAGAGATTATATCGAGTTTGGTTACAAAATCGAGCGGAAGACAATCGAAATAACCTGCTCTATAACTGATTAACCATTTGAAAGACATTTTAAAGATATGCAAGTAAAGTAAATAACAAGCATTTGTTTATGGAAGTTCGAAGGTGGTGTAATCCTTCTACGTCTCCCATTCTTCCAGCTAATGGAAGGATTCCACTAGAAGGCTTTGATTTATACAATCCCGTTGTACAAACCCGATCCAGTTTGGAATTCCCCATCCAACTAGAACTCTTTGCAACTCAACTATGTATGTTCTTTAATGTCTCACCTCTCAATCGGTTGTGATGAATCATCAACCGTTACGATGATATTCACTCATCTATTAAGCTCTCAAATACAATGAATAGAGTGAATATATATGTCACAAATGATCTCTAACTAGATCTGATATAGCAAGGTAAGTGGTGCCTAAAATCTGGGCTTGCTCTCTTTCAAGCTGTTCTCTTCTTGTAAGCTGTCCATTTTGAATCCCAAGTGGATTTGCTTTGATCTTGCTTGGATTGATCTTCAATCACCTTATTTGAACATCCAAGACTTGTATATTAGCCCCAAATAATGATATATACGTTAGACACAAGAATATGCCCGTGACTTATTCCACTAATACACAAGCACGGGCTCACAGTACTGGTGATAAAGAGCATGCGTTCTTTGCGGGACACACACACACACACACACACACACACACACACACATATATATATATATATATATATATATATATATATATATATATATATATTATGTTGTGTGTTGGTGTTTGGGTTCATCGGGTGCATCCAAAAATTTTCTCATTCTTTGCATACAAATGTGTCAAGGATTATTATTGTAATAGAAATATGATTTTATTTTCTGTAAATTTCATCAGTTATTCTCAAATCCGTCTTTCAATAAGAATATATATATTCAATTCAATACGCAAAGAATAAATTTTATATATAAATTGAAAATATAAGACAATAAATAAGTTTATGTTTTATGCAATAGTTATTATACCAGTGTTACGACTATATATATATATATATATATATATATATATATAATTGTAATAATAAAATACATGCATTATCCGACAATGAGACTCTAGGGCAACCAAGTCATTTTCTCTTTCACACGCCACTATCACGTCCCCCCATTTATAAAAGCAGAACAGTTCTCCTTTTTCGGAAAGAAAAAACACCTCAGAACCCATCAAATGGCCTCCCCCAAATTCGTTTTTGCTCTCTTCCTCATGAGTTGATTATGCTTATTCTAGAAAAGTGTGAGCTAAAAAGCCTATGTTTATTGAGTTTAGCTTCTAAGGATGTAGCTCGGATGATATCTCGTACCAAAACCGTTTATGTGGAGCTCCCAGGGTCTGTGGACCTCGACCTCTTTCAACTTCATTTATGGCTAGCTGGAATGCTCGGCTTTCTAACAACATTTTCATCACTTGAGAATGTTGTTATCAAATTTGAAGATAATCTTTCAATCCACCAGCTGGTTATGTGGTATGGCAGTTCCTCAAGGTTCGTTATGCTCCATGCCAGGAGAATTTTCAAGGATGACAGTTTGGATGAGTTCTTCGTTGAGATGGAAGTGCCAAATCCATTTAATTATAATCCGGGAAGAGTTTTTGTTGACAAAGATGACATTAACAGCTCTGGATCCACTGGTGACTGAACTCTTCATGGAACTCACCCTCGAGAAACGAGCTCGAATGACTACTGTTTGGAAGTCGCCAGAGGTCATAATCCCAGGGCAAACTATGAAGGAAGCCACCCTTCTTATTTTCCGAAAACTCGACACAATTGGCGATACTGATTGGGGCATGGTACATGATGCCTTTGTGGAGAAAACATGGTATGAACTTGGCATGCAGATGATAGACTTTCTTCACATTAAAAAAGTTATCAGTCAATTTCAAATTAACCGATTTTAACCAATCCATCCATAAGTTTTTTGTTGCTTCCAGTAATGGCCTGTTATATGCTGTCAGTGGTCCTATCTCACTAGCATGAGTTTGTACTAATGAATATGAGAATGAATGAGATCGTAGAATTTATTTAAAAGCAAATGCATGATTAAATTCCCAAATTACCTAGCGAGATAGGACTGACACAAGACATAACTAGAAGCAACAGAAATGACTTTCAAATTCCTTGACACGAAACTAACGAATGGATCGGTTAAAATCGATGAATGTCAAAACGAGTTCTACCATGTTCAGATGGATTTAATGAAGACATCTTCCTGGCCAGATCACGCCATTCTTTCTCGGGAAATGCGTCGTATATCATACGATATCGACAACCCCCGAGTTTCGGGCGTTTCTTGGAGACAACGAGGGTCACCCCCTCCAACTTGTTTCCCGGAAATGTAGCAATGGGTGTCCTCCAAATAGTAGTATCGCGAAGTTGTTCTTCGCTGAGCGGTGAAACAGAGAACAGATCAGCCACTGGTGGTGGGATAGGGAATTCCGAGCTTGTAATATCGTCTTGGTCGACGTCGAGGAGGACTCTTCCGAGAGAGTCCATCGTCGATGCTCGTCTAACAGTCGGTTGGAGATTAAGTAAATCTTGGACGAAGAGCAAGTGCAACCTGCAAGAAGAAATTGGAGAATCTGCCAAAACACGGGTAGGAGTATATACCTCATATAATAATTCCAAGTCATCCGCTACGAAGACATTTTTGAAACAATCGTCCTCATAAGCCTATCAGCGTGGAGAATCAGGAATCCGGATGAACTGCAATACCAGCGAACAAGATTCTGAGTGGGATCATCATCGCCTTTGAATTTGATAACAACAGTTTCAATAGATGAAAATGTTGTTAGAAAGCCGAGCATTCCCGCTGGCCAGAGCGGAAGTTGAAATAAGTCGAGGTCCGTCGGACCTGGATCTCCACAGAAACTGTTTTGGTACGAGAGACCATGGTGGCTACATCCTTTGAAGCTAGGCTCAACAAATAGAGGCTTTTAGCTCACATTTTTCTAGAATAATCAAAATCAATTCATGAGGCAGAGAGCAAAAAACAAAATTATGGGAGGCCATTTGAAGGGTTGTGAGATTTTTTTTTTCTTCCGAAAGAGGAGCACTGTTCGGCTTTTATAAATGTTTAGGTGGAAGTTCGTGATAGAGGCGCGTGAAAGAGGAAATGAATTTGTTGCCTGGAGTCCCATAATCGTCATTTACGTTTAGCATCCACCGTACTATTTTAATATATTAATAAAATAAAATTAAGAAAAGAATATTTTTATGTTAGTTATTTTTTGTTACAACACAACTCATTTTAGAGTTGGACCACACTAGATAGAGCATGCAAAGAATCATGCTTATATCAGTGTATTATCTGAATAACAAATAGGTCTCATAGTCTTTCATAAAATATATAGCATACATAAAAATAGTGTTGGACGTTAAAGGTATATTTGATTTTATTTACTGAAGAACATAAAATATGTTATTATTAAGTAAAGTTATATTAATATATATATATATGTAAACTACATACCGTGAGTTTTTAATTTTGATTGTTTATCATAATATTATCGATGTTTTATAACATTTCAATACTCTATATTATATTTAACAATGCTTGTTCATATTTGACAAAGTCGTTATATTAATTATAGATCCGACCCATCAATAAATTTTAATTGCATGTGAAAATGAATTATATTTTAATTATAAAATTATATGTAATATTTTAGAATAATTCATGTATTTTATTATTATTATTATTATTATTATTATTATATATATATATAGTTGAAACACTGGTATAATAACTATTGCATAGCACAGATACTTATTGTTTTAATAATTCATTTGTTAAAAAAATTTATTGTCTTATATTTTCAGTTTATATATAAAATTTATTCTTGGTGTATTGAATATATATATTCTTATTAAAAGACGGAGTTGAGAATACTTGATGAAATTTACAGAAAATAAAATCATGTTTCTATTACAATAATAATCCTCGGCACATTTGTATGCAAAGAATGGGAAAAAATTTGGGCACCCGATGGACCCAAACACCAAAACATAACCTAATATATATATATATATATATATATATATATATATATGTGTGTGTGTGTGTGTGTGTGTGTGTGTGTGAGAATATCCTGCAAAAAACTCATGCTCTTACATCAACAGTACTGTTAGGCTGTGCTTGTCTATTAGTAGCATAAGTCACCTTAGGCGGCATAAGTCACTTGACAAATATGTCATAGTGTTGGTTTATTATATTTTCATTTTATATAATGAAAAGATATATTATCATATTAATATAATAATAGTAGTAAAAATTAAAATATTACATACTGTGAGTTTCTATTTTGTCATAATATTATCGATGTTTTATAAAATTTTGAATTTATATTACAAGTAAATATATTTTTATCTTCCTAAGAAAAACCAACACTCCCTTTTAAGTCATGATCATGAACAGTAGCAACAGCAGTTTTCCTTCCATCCCCAGAGAGTAAGGAAGGGAATGTCGCATTGGGACCACACTCCCTTTTAAAAACTATGTCATCTTTTAATAAAATAAATTTTTATTATTCCTCAAGGCTTGATTTTCATTTCATTAACATTCGAAATTCCAAATTCTACAGAAATAAAATTCAACCCAACTCCTTTTTTTCTTCGAAGCATATTTTTGTTTATTTGATTACACAAAATGTTCTCTCTTTTTTTTTTTTTTTTTTACTTAATAAGAGAATCAATAGTTGCTTTTAGAAATACAACACTGCATGACTCACGAATTGTTTACTTTTACTAAATTGAAATTGATTTGTTTTTTTGATAACCCAGTTTCCAGGCTTACATCTGACTAGCAACCCGACCCCTCAGAACTGTTACAAGGTAAACCGCGAGATGTGCCTTAGTTAAGAAAAGAGTATATGTCTGTTAGTTATTTTTTTGTTACAACACTAACCAAGTAGTCTAGAGCTGGACCACACTAGATAGAATATGCAAAGTATCATGCTTATATCAGTGTAGTATCTGATTAACAAATAGGTCTCATAGTGTTTTGATAAAATATATAGCATAAATAAAAATAATTTTGGACGTTAAAGGTATATTTGATTTTATTTACTAAAGAACATAATTATATTATTATTAAGTAATATATGTCTAGTATCTAATAATTTAAATTATATTATATTGAGTTACAATCATATAATATATATATATATATATATATATATATATATATATATATATATATATATATATATATATATAAACACACACTATATAGATTCTTATTAAAAGACAAGAGTTGAGAATATAATTAGATGAAATTTATAGAAAATAAAATAATTAAGTATTGAATCCAACAATAATCCTTGCACATGTGCATGCAAAGAATGTCAAAAAATTTGGGTACACCCAAACACCAATATAAAGCTCTATATATAAATATATGTATATGTGTTGGTCTTTGGTGCACCGAGTACAATAAAGAATATCCCGCAAAGAATGCATGCTCCTCTTATATCTATTGCATGTGTATTTACAGCATACATCACCCAACAAATAGGTCATAGTGTTGGTTTTATTATATTTGATTTTACATAATGAAATATCAGTTTAAGTAATATACAATGTCTAAATATTCAAAAATATCTTACCATATTATTAATACAATAACAGTAGTAAAAATTGAAATGTTACACGATATGAGATTTTATTTTATTTTTTTTTCATAATATTATCGATGCTCTACAAAATTTGAATTATTAGTTTATATTCAAGGCATGATTCACGAATTCTTTACTTCTACTAATTGAAATTGATTTTTTTTTTATAACCCATTTTCCAAGCTTACATCGGACTATGGTTGGGGGGTAGCAACCCCGACCCCTCAGAGCTGCTACCAGCAAACCACGGGATGTGCCTGAACGACCAGGATTTGAGGTTGGATCCACTGATATCACCATCAGGATCCTGCACCAATCTTCTTAGGTCAGGGGCGGCTGGGGGTTACCCGCGATGGGTAATGGCACAACCAAAAGAGTAGTGGAGACACGGTTACGCGTTGGATAGCGCAGCGCATCTATTTCGGGTATAGAGGTGACGATGGGTGCTAAGCCGGCTTTACAACTACTTTCTTTGCATCCAGCTATGCCCCGGGGGCGATTTTTCTATTGTTTCTTGTTGGAACGTCAGGGTGTTCCAAGCCAACTACATAAATAATTCGATCAAGATCTCGGGACATTGCCACGAGTGAAGCACGGCCGGCCTTCATAAATTTGAAGGTTAAGGTGGTGCCATCTAAGATTATTGATATATTAATTAATTATCATTAATTAATATATCATGTAAGTATATGATTAAGATGATTCTAATATTATTATATAATAAAGTGTGTGCTTCACTTTGTTCTTAAGCTCTACGATCGATACCCATGCATGGGATTTGCACCTATTATTGACAACATTCTTTTGGGGATGATTCCTCGACCACAACATATTTAAGTGGTCGAGTTTGGATTAACAATGGATTATTTCGACCTGTTCTTAATCCTTGCTTAGCTAGCTGGTCACTTGGAATAGGTCATTCAAAGGTACCCAACAAAAATGATGGTATGGTTTATTTTGATTCAGAAGAGCAAGAAACTAAAAAAAAAAAACCGTCAATATATTGACGGGGTTAGGCAGACCCCTACCTATTTAAAATAATGCGATGAGTTTACCTAGCCAAAAAATAATAATGCGATGAGCGTCATGCAACGGTTGTGCACAAAATGATGGCATGGGAGAAAAAACTTTATGATCTAATATATCATTTAGCTACAATAATTAATTTCATGAATGATTACATATCATAATATAATTAGATCGATTTTTTTATTATTTACTTCAATTTTTGATTTTTTTTTTTGTTAAAATAAAAAATTAATCGATAAATTTGATTTTGTAAACTAATCGTAAAATCTTCAACTCTATCGAATATAATTTAGTCCTCTCAATATTTCTTCCCTTACTAAAACGTAAATCTAATGATGATTGCTTAAATCTTTAAAATAGTGAATTAGATTATCTATTTATTAAAAACAGAAGGAAAGATGCCAAATCTGAATTATTCTTGGTTACTCATGGATTATTATCTCAAATATTAGGTTAATGGTCCAGATTTATCAATGTCTCGTTTTCTTATGTTGGATCCAATATAATGATAAATCTAGGTCATTGATCCACCAGGTTTCCAAGGAGTAACGGCCAAATCTTGTGTAGTCAAAGATTATGTAATCCATGCATCGAAGATTTTTGCCAATATTTATTTAAGTAAAAACAATTGTAAGTAAACAATAACAAAATATTAGTGAAAAAGATAACAATTCCGAAATGCCTCCATCTTTTGGGAATATTTATTCGTCTCACGAAGATTTATGTTATAACATCAAAATATTGCTTATTTGCACCTTTTTCAGTTTTTAATTTGTAGTATAATATATGAGAAAGCTTAAAAATACATTCTTGGTATTTTTATGATTAAATAAGTAATTGGGTATTTTTGTTTAAATTTTTAAAATATTAAGATAAATTATATTAAGTGGGTCTTTCTTAGTATGAATCGAAATAATCTCAACAACATTTATCTTTATGAGAGATTGACATCAATTAAATAAAATCAACAAATATCCAACTTTTTTTTTTGTCTCAAAGAATATTATTTAAATTTTAAAATAATCGAATTGATGTTAATTGATATCCATACGGTAATCAGAGTTTTTTTTCCCCCAAATTTCAAATCTATATGTTATGTTCTAGATTATTCTCTCAATAAATTACTATTTTTTTATTTTTCTCACTTTTTGTTTGTATTTAATAAAACAATCAATAGTTATTTTCTTCAAATACAAATATATTTTTGTATTATTCAATACATGATTCATGAATTGGTTACTTTTACTACTAATTTTTCTAAAATTTTAATTAAATTAGTGCTGCAAAGATACCACTGAAACATACATATCTGCATGTTAATTTATAAATGCTTTCCAAATTTCTAAGTTATATTATTTATATTTATAATAGATAGAATTTTTTTGGTTAAGTATAGTTTACGGAGCCTCAGGTTGGGTGGGGCTCCAGCCCTATGTATTTTTTTTTTTAAATGTAGTAGTGTACATTTTTAAAATTTGATAATGTAGTCCAACCATATGTTAACACTTCAAGCCTTTTTTTTTCGTAGGACAAAATTAACTAAATAGAGTACTAGGCGTACTCTAACCCAAAAGTCAGTGAGTACAAGTTAAAACAAGAACAAAAACAACGCAAAAAGCTACAATGAAACACAAAAGAAAACCACACTGAAAAAAAAATAAAAGGTAAAATTTTGCACCACCAAAGAACTCATTTCCAAGAAGAAGAGCAACATAATCCACCTAGAATCACTTCCCTGCCACCCAATCCATCTATTGAACACACTTCAAAAGCGTAGCTATGAAGATAGCTGTCTCCTCACTCTGATCTTGAAACACCCCAAAAACTTGGCCACCATAATAAAAAACGAATGGATCCCCCGAAAACTAGAATCTGACTCATTCTCAGCACCACTTCAAGCCTATACTTTGATATATATTCTGATTAGTCATAGATAATTTCAAATGCTGGCTCCACCCAATATGACACCAAAGGATTTGTTTCGTATAAAAAAAAAAATTTATCGACAAAAGGAAGAAGTATTAACTCAGAATCAGACTAGAGATATTGATAAATACTTTAGTGACGAAAATAACGAGGAAATAAATAATCGGTAGTTTGACATATGTGAAACCAAAATCCATCTATGGATCATAAAGATAATAAAAGATTGACTTGAGTTGAAGGAAGAAGATATATTGTTAATATTATTGAAAATGATTTGACATAATATTTGAATCAATGGAGTTTACTTCCCTTGAGTGCTGATGATCCATCCAATTGAGATAAACTTGATAAAAATATTAGTGATTTCCAAATCTAATCAATAAAATTTACATAAATTCTTAACCGATTCGTGAAAGCATTTATTTACCCAAAGATCTATTTTTAAAATAATGAATAATAAATTTATTTATCAACTAACATGAATTAATATTGGATATTCATTAGGCATTACTCAAATGTTGGTCAATAACCAAGATCTATCAATATCACTTTTTTTTACGTTCCGATGGAACGCAATTCTATGATAAATCTGGTCACATGAGATAGTACCATATAGGTAACCAAGAAGTAACCAACTAACATCTATTAAATGTATAATGATGATTATAACATTACAGTAAAAAAAACCTCTAAAGTGATCCTCTCTAAATTGATAACATCTCTAAACTGATAAAAAGTCTCAGTACCAAGTCGGGACCATTGTTAAAATTTAATAAACCCTCTATCGTAATAACTAATATTTTTTCAGAAAATCTTAGTGCTAAATCTCGGTCTCAACTTCTGCATAAAATGTTATTTTCGAATAGATACATATATTTTTACAGTCTTTACGAATTTGAAAAATATTTTAAGATACTAGTTTGTGATATGCTTGCTTGTTTAATAATTTTTACATAGCCTTCATCTTCTAAATCGTTTTCAAATGGTCATTGTGAACACCGTCTTGCTAAAAAAAATTAGTGTAGCATTTGAATAAAGCTAGATGCAGAGATTTTATGTATCTCATGACTATCATCATTATCCACCTAAGTTGCATTTTCATTTGATTGATTCATAATTGAATCGACAATTCTCGTTGGAGTGTAGCATATCTCTTGCTCGCCTGGAAAATCAAGTAAGTGATTAGCATCCATTGGATTTCTATAGTGCAAGCTCTGAATTAGTTCATTCAGTTCTTGCACAACAACATGCATTTCAGTAACTTCCTCAATGACCTCGGGTTCTATCGGGACTGTACAAATTTGGCAATGAAGTGAGCAATTTGTTATGCTTTGGGGTTTGACATCCAAAGTCCATGATGTAACATCCATGTGAATTGCTTCTAAGGCATCAATCTTTTCAGGATCGGGAGTGTTGAACTCCAAAGGTTCAAGGAGCTTGCGAGTAAAGCGACGACGATAAGATGCCTTAAAAGTTATTATTCCAACATCACATGGTTGCAATTTTGATGTCATATTTGGTTGCAAATAATGCAATGTAGTGTTCCTGATATTGATTTGATTATGAAGCTCTCCAACTAGTACATGTGCATCGCAATTGTCAAGGATAAGCAACACCTTTCGATTTTCCACATGTTGGTCAAATGCTTGAAGCCATTTGGTGCGTGTAAAACGTACCGCAAGTGTATGTGTCAAGTTTTTTACAGAAATTTAAAGTACGTCAAATCCATAGGGATTGAAAATTAAATTTATACCAAGCACTATAATTAGAATATGCCTAACTTTATCTAGATAATCAATAGCAAAAGTGTAGATTAATTTACTGACACAAAATAACAAGATAAAAATTTAAGTTGAAAAAACCAATGAAAATGGTTTCTAGAGGGTCTTGGGTTTTAATTTGAGTTTACTTAAATTACTCCCTAGTTCATGCAATCATTGATTCATTCTCCCTTTTTTCACTGTTTTGATAAAAGTTGTAAAGTTTTTGAAACATTGATTTTGATGTGCATAACATATGAATATAAAAATGTCTCATCTAACAAATATGCACATGAGGTTAAAATAATCTTGAACAAACCACCATAAATTACTCAGAAGCACCTTTTAAACCAAGTTAAAGTAAATGTTCTTTTTTTTATATAGATTACACGAATAAATTTTAAAAAATTATATCTGTATAATTGCCCAGCTTATAAAATATTTTAATTGTTTTTCTCACATATATTAATTAATTAAGTAGAGAAAATGAATTGTCAATTTTAATTAATACGATTTTCAAATATTTAAATCTGTGTGATATTATAAGAGTAAAAATCCAAATGTAATATGGTAAAAGCATGTTTCATTGTTTCTGTATGCATTTTCTCTTTCCTCAATGGAAGTTGGAAGATGATTTTAATTAATTGGCGAATTGTTTTTCAACGTCTATTGCATAACAAGCTTGATCTATTAGCACTCATGTAATGCAGTTTTTTATATCAACATGTCACTTAGTATTATATCCAAGTGACATCTTTTTGCCGGGCTCGGTCAGTTGCCTTTAACGATTTCTTCGATAATGTCTCCCGATCGGGGTACACCACCAAGCTGCTAAGATCACCAGAGCAGATAATGAGAATGAGTGAAGCGATGCGAGAAAGCGGAAAAACCAGAGTATTCGCTTTCTAAGACGCCTTATTTGAAATAGTTGTTTGAATTCCTTATGATAAGAAAGTAAAACAAGTTGTTGCTAATGAAAAGAAAATAAGTTTGAATTCTTTCATTATTGGAAATGAACTTCTCAATAATTCTTTTTGTCTCTTCTGTATGATCTACAATTTTGCATACTTTCTTGTTTCTGAGCCAATTTTTTTAAAATCGTTTAATCCTTTGGCTTTTTCGGCCATACTAATGTATTTAAGTAATTGTCATTAACAACTTGTGATTGAAGTTTTCGATAAACACGATTTTAACATAAATTGTAGAAAATCGCAGGAAATATACTGGAGAGAGAATCTCAATTATGGTCAATTGCTTAATCAGCCTCCAGGGCCTTCATAAAATCTAAAGGCCAGAATCAAAAGGCGAAGGAAAAAGCTTTCGGAAACATCCCAACGATGTCGTATTTGCTGCCGCACCTTCACTCCGGATGGGCCGTGGATCAGGCTATCCTCGCCGAGGAGGAACGTCTCGTGATGATACGTTTTGGTCACGATTGGGATGAAACCTGTATGCAGGTGACTTGTCATACTATTTCGTCCTTATTTACGGATTTGTATATATCTATTCAGAGTAGTTTAACGTTGCGAAATTTCTGTTAGATTCACCCGGTGGCGAGTGCTGTATGTATCTAATCGGAATTGCGTTTTGTGATTTTTGATTTGTGTAATTGCATGATTTAGGGTTCAGTGCTGGAATCGATTTTTTTTAGTTGAGTTGTTGACTTTGATTTTGAACTGTTTCTTGATTTTGAACTGTTGATTACAAAAACATTGTTAGTTTAGCCGATATTAGATTCAACTGATTACATGAAATGTTCGATTTCTGCAGTTCTTGAGAGACGACTAACATTTGAGTTTTTTTTTATTGGTTTTGGGAATGGCAGTGCCCGAACGAACCCAAAGAGAGCATTTGCCCCCCGCCTATGATGCAAAAAAAATAAATTTTGTGTAGATTTCTAAAAATCTGGAGTACTGATATTTTTAAAAAAAATTGTGTGTGCCAATTTGAAGTTCTGATGAGTTAAGTAGCTAGAATTGGCTGTCCAATTAGTAATCATATAGATTGTTTATGTACAATGATCACCACATGCTTGTAATATATATTTTAATGCTCGAGGTAGTGATCGAGTATTTGATTGTTGGGTAGTTTCCAAAGTAAGGAAAGCTTTGTCTTCCGTGAGCTGAAACTCTAGTTTTTTGCACCATACCTCAAGTCTGAATAGAGGGTTATGGAGTTTGAGTGTTGAAAATTGTAGTCTGGTTATTTTTTTGCAATGGTGTCATTACTTGGTACTTACTGCATTGAATATCCGAGATTTCTGAGACTTTTTTTAACTATCTTGAATGACTGTTGAGATACTGAGTTGTTATTTTTAAAAAAAATTACATGCTTTGGGTAATGAAGTTCATCTTTTATTGTTGAATAAAGTTCTATGTGGAAAAGGCATTTGAATACCTTTCCAGTGTTACGATGCCAACAAAGATTTGTTTTTTATTCCTATATACAGTACATGGTATGGACCATTTCACTGCCCAGACCCCAGGGCTTACTAAATCTTTTAGCATACTCTAGAAATAACCGAAAACTTCTTTGTTATTCCACTTCACAACATATAATTACTGTTTCTTATTAGTACTATTATATTGAAATTTATGTAGTTCTTTTCCTTTATTCCTCCTCTAGATTCCTAAACCCTCAATTTGTTAGCTAATATGGAAAATTGGAAACAGCTTGTAGAACACAAACCATGTGTTATAGATACTGGTTAGAACCCTTTGTTCACTGTCTTGTACTAATTAACTCCGATGAGAGGCCTCTTCCCCACTCCCTCGAAAAAAAACCCGAAAAATAAACAGGTATGCTCTAGCAGACACATGTATCTTCATGAAATACACCAAATGTCTGTAGCATCATAGATAATAAATATGTGCTCCAATTAACAGCAAATGTTTATCTTGTTTATTCGGCTTGATAACCCATCCCTATTATAGACCTTCATTTCTTTGACTGCACAATTGCACTTAAGACGTCGGGGTGAGAGGAGAGTCGACCCAGCTCACAAGTCTATTGGTCCAACTCTACTGACCTCAATCAAACCTGAACTTTCTTGTGCAAGCTCACTAGTTTGAGCTTTCTGATTAGCTCGAGCTCAATTTTAAATGTTTGAAACTTTGTGAGCTATTTTTATACAGGAAAATAAAAATATTATTCTTACATTAATATTTACTTATATAATATTATTATTATTATTATAATATAAATATATTAATTTCTGATTGACTCATTTGCATTTCTGGCTGCATTGATGGGATTTCTTTCCATTTGTTGTTTAATATAATGCCCAGATGGATGAAGTGCTGGCTTCAGTTGCTGAGACGATAAAGAACTTTGCTGTTATATACTTGGTAGATATCTCGGAGGTGCCTGATTTCAACACTATGTATGAGTTGTATGACCCTTCCACGATCATGTTCTTCTTTAGGAACAAGCACATTATGATAGACCTTGGCACTGGAAACAACAATAAGATCAACTGGGCTCTCAAGGATAAGCAAGAGTTTATCGACATTGTTGAGACTGTTTTTCGTGGTGCTAGGAAGGGCCGTGGTCTTGTCATTGCTCCAAAAGATTACTCCACAAAATATCGTTATTGAGAACTATGGTCAAGCTTCTTCGACTTTATCTGCTTGAGATGCAGATTCACACTGTGTTAAATTATGTGGCCTTCCGCTCCAAGTGACTAAACCTTTGAATTATTGTTGAGTTTAGTCATATTGCTCAAACTATATTCAACGGATCCGTTTTAGCTCATTTCACCCAACAATGCTGTACTCTCCTTGTTATGAACATTGATGACTGACATATTTTCTATGCGTGGGTGAACATGTGTGCTTTTAATGTGTATGCGATTTGCTTAGAAGCATGAAGAGAAGACGTTAAGGATTTGGCGAGTAGAGATTTCAGTTATTCCCTCTTGTGGGATGGCTCAGTTTCGAGCCCTGTGATCAACCAATTCTCCTCATCATTATTACAAAAAAAAAAAAAAAAAATTCGTGTCTTTTACCTTGTAACTTCTTTCCTCACTTGGAAAATTCTCTATCCTTTAAAAAATACAAGTATTAATTTCATTGGATTTATCCTCTTGCAAAGGTGAGGATGATTCTGGATATCATATTTTCCTATCGTGCCTTATTAGACCTCGTCATGGTGCAAGATATTAGAAGAAATTCAGGTTTCAATGTGTGGCCAGAAAAAAATATTACAGTTGTCCGAAAATAATATATGATTTCGGCACGATTGGGCAAAGTTCTCGAAACTTTTGCATTTAATTATTCTTTACAAGATAAGACATACAATTGGGCTGTCAGTCATCTCATTATACTTATAAAATTTATTAAGAAAGATTCATTTCTTTTTTAAAGAAATTCAATGTTTGTGGGATGAATTGAGATGAGGTGAATTAGATTCTATGTTGGTGTCTTCCGTCTCTCTGAATGCGTTTTACTCAAGTCAGGGTTCAATTTGCGTGGGAGAATTAGGATGTTAGACACAGCTCCGTCACCCTAGCTCGACAAGCGTCCAATACAATATATAAGTTACGCGTGAATCTCATGTTCACTAATATTTGTCATGTTTGAATGCACTTTTGTTTGATATTTTAATCCATTGTTGGGGCTTATATATAAATAATTATACATTGTGGATTGTCCGTTGAGCTTATATATAAATAATTATACATTGTGAATTGTCCGTAGGGCTAGGCAATTAAAAATAATCTAATAAAGTTTCAGGTCATTTGAGTTTAAATGTATCTGATAGGGTGTGTATTTTTAATGTATAGAGAATCGGCTTTTCTATTTGATTGACGAGCTTAAATAAAAACTTATATATGTCATTAAGGGGTCATGGTCCCAAATAACACGAGAGTTTGAAGTCATTATATACAGAATCCCATCGACAGTTAGAGAGAAAGTAAAGGACTCTAAAGACTAATCGTGTTGATCTGGAAGGCCAACGATTCAGATATACATGCACATCAACTATTATGAATTAAGATATGCTCCCACTTACAGATCTATGAATTCTTAATTATTTAATATGAGTTTATGGGTTTTATACTGTTATATGATGGGATCTGATCCTATAACCCATATAACAAAATATGCAACACGATTCACAATATGTGTAACCAAAGTGATTAAAAAAACTCAGGAGTCACCTGCAAACATAAAACCAGTTTAGCACTAATGTTTTATGACGGGATCTACCATTTATTTATTTTATTTTTTTTAAATTTACATTAGAAGTTACGTGCAAATTTAGTTTTCATAAGGTGTTTTTAATCTTTATAAGTAGAAACAATGGCGTAAAATATATTTGATTTGTAAAATTATGTCCCTTTTTTTTAAAAAAAAAAATTGAGTTTAATGTTAGTTTTTGTAGTGTTAGATTATATTAGTATATTAGTATCTTATTTTTTGTTGTTTTTTTTTTTTTGTGAATGCGACTCTTGCTATAATGATATACATTATATACTTAAATTTGATTATATTAATGTTCTCTAACTCTAATATAAAAAAAATAAATAGATTACTCTGTCGTCAAAAAATAAAGGATTTGGTCCATTGTTCAAATTGTAAAGATTGAGATTTAATTAGAATGTCACTTATATGGATGGTAGTCTACTTTACATATTTAAATACCATTATCTTTATATCATAAGCAAATAATTAATCTACTTGATGATATATAGTTATATTAAAATAACTAAATTATCATACTTTTAGTTCTCATAAAACACATAATGGCGTTGTGCCTCTTTGTTGTCACTGTCGACTTTGGGTAAAAGACTCAAGTTGTAATTAACAAAATTTGAAGGAAAAAAAAACTCTAACCATGATTATTAAAAACACACACACACATAATGGCAATTTCAAGAAAAAAAAAACTAAACACATAATGGTATATATATATATATATATATATATATATATATATATATATATTCATCAATGTATGCCAATATACTTAAGCCCATACATATAGATATATAATGTATAAGTAACATAAATTAAAAATTTTTTTTCGAGCATGCTGTGGAGATTTTGTAGTTAATAAAACTCCATTTTGAGAAATTTTTTTCCAATTGTGGGAGGGTGACAACCATTGAGACAAGCTTCAATGTGTAATAACATATAATTAAAGCATATCCAATTAAATTGCTAACCAATATGGCACTCACTATAGGTTCGCACCTGAATTTTAAGCGGATCCATTTATTGGGATTTTATATTTGAAACTTTTTATATAAAATTTGATTTTCTTTCTATTTATAAAAAAACAATTAAGCGTAAGTCTTGACGTAACGGTAAAATTGATGATATGTGACCTGGAGGTAACTGATTCAAAAAGTCTCTTTGCAATGCAATGGAAATACCACGTACATTAGGCTCACTTCCTTACTAGACTCGCGCATAGCAGGAGCTTCGTGCACTGAGTATGCCCTTATACACTAAAAAAAAAATATTTGCCTTCAGTAGATGTCCCCATAAAGAACGGGTAGGATCAATTAACGATAAGCTCAAAGGTGTGAAAGCATGATACCTTGCTATGCTGGCTCTTACTTTCTTGACTTCGTTCACACCCGACTTTCAGACAAAGCAACCAACTTTTATATTAAGACATGATAATCAATAAGGTCAACACAGCGACCTTGAATATAATTTGCTGTCCTTCTCAGCACAAGAATGATAGATTGAGGCGTGATCTGTTTCTTGATTGTACAGTGATGATTCATGCCTTCTGCTGCTCATGCTTAACGGCAATCATCGATTCATTACAGAAACAGAGATTCAAAATGTTATATCATATATGTAGATAGCAATACAACAACAAAAGAATGTCTGAAACAATTGAAATTCAATTAAAATATTGTTTGATTCTGAACAATGAATTACATTTGATCTGTGGTTTATGTGTAGGGCCTGAACCTACAAGACAGCAATCATAGATTTAAGCCACAAAGTTACAGCACCAATGTATAATGTCTACATATTCATTGAAACATAAACTTGGCGAAAAAGGGAAACTTTCTGTGCCTTTGTCTATGATAGAAACGACGTGCCAGCATGGTTATGATGCAAAAGATTATGCGCGATTTTGTCTCTTGCCTTCATCGCGTTTGCTGATCTTAATCCATTATCAGGAAGCATTTCATCATCAACTAGCTCAAATTTAAGGGTTGGATCTAGTTCTTCGTTCCTTAACTCGCATATATTATGCAAAACGCAGCACGCCCCAAGAACCACCGGCAAATCTTGAAGCTTAACCTCAGTCCTTTTCTGCAAACAGCCCCATCTCCCTTTCAATCTTGCAAATGAATCTTTAGCAACCCTTTTCATCTCCCCAATTTTTTCGTTAAAAGCATGCTGCGTCCAAGTCAAATGCTGCTGCGTGTATGGCACCAATACCCAATCCATCAAAGGGTATCCCGATCCTCCAACTATCCAAACACCATTGTAGAAACCGACATTGGCTCTTTGGAAAAGGGTTGATTTCTCCAACACCTGATCATCCTGCATTGAACCAGGGTAACCGATGCACACATCAGTGAACACTCCTCTAGGATCAACAACACCTTGAAGGGTGATTGAATACGAGGTCTTTTGATTCCTCTCGGTATGCCTCTTGTTAAAATAAGCTGCGACACTGATCTTAGGGGCTATTATTGGTATATGTGAAGTATACATTGATCCTACCACATTAGGTATCCCAGACATGGACTCGAAATCCTCCCGAATTGTTCTAAGGGTATCATCATCTGGCCACCTAAGGTATTTAGGCATCAAAACATTCCGTATCGCGGAGCAAACCTCGAGCACCAGCTTATGACACGTCGATATACCTAATCCAAACTTCTTGGAAACGAGCCTAAGCGGCTCACCTGTCGCCAATCGCCATATACAAACCGCAACTCGTTGCCTAACAGGGACAGCG
Organism: Haberlea rhodopensis; assembly: GCA_907163345.1. Taxonomy (NCBI): domain Eukaryota; kingdom Viridiplantae; phylum Streptophyta; class Magnoliopsida; order Lamiales; family Gesneriaceae; genus Haberlea; species Haberlea rhodopensis. The sequence goes on from CAJQUN010000110.1 coordinate 1,413,095, forward strand.
TCCCGCAACATGGTATTTTCTTTAGCAACTACGGAGGTTAACTCATCACAAATCAAGTCAAATGTATCTTTCCCCATTCTAAAAGCCTTCTTGAATTCATCCTCCGGAAAATCGGGACTATTACATTGATCCCACCAATCTCTCGACCTGTTCTTGACCCACAGCCGCCTCTGCGGCCCAGCTGCTGGTGCTTTATCGCTCATGGTGCCTTTATCATCACTACACATAACTGAATCCTCAACACCTGCCGCAGTAACAGACATAACAGCAGCGCTAGCGGCAGCCAAGGAATTGGCCCGGGCCTTTCGTTTCCGCGTCCCGTCAGCAAACTCCTCATCCCTGTGATAACCCTGCACATTAGAGAAATAATCCATTATCGCACGAGTTTTCTTGCCATGGTTTTCCTCAAACTCAATCCTTTCTTCTCGATTCACCTTCCGCACATCTTCCTCATCTTCCTTTGCTTGATCCTCCAGCAGAATCAAAGAAGTCAAGATCTCTTGCAGCCCTTTAGTCTTCACGGCAGCCCCTTCTTTCTTCTCACCATCTTCAATTGATCCAACCCCATCATCACATGTGTACTCTTTTCGCCTTCTCTTCCTCTGCTGCTGCTTGATGTCACTCATTTCCAGATGGGATTCTTGAAACAAGCCGTGAGCACCCAAAAAGAGATGAAATCAGGATTTTCTGTCAAAAAGGAGCGCCTCATGTACAAAGCGCAGTTTAGTTGTGTAGAAGTAATGCAAATGTGAACACGAATATACAAAAGTCTAATTTATGAAACGGGGTTTGACAAAGTTGAGTTCAGGTGTGCATATAATATAAACATACATATCATATACACACACATGTATATGCAAGATTCTACGGTAATGATAATATTAAATTTTAAGATTCTAAAAAAACACAAAATTCTAAGTTTCCTACAAATCCAGAAAATGCCACTGTTAACAAAAATGAACTCATTATCAATTTGTTCTGTCATATTTTAAATAAATTATTCTTGATTTTTGTTCAATATATTATATTTTTATAAAAATATATTTTTCCAAAAAAAATTAAATTATTGTATTAATGTTGAAATAAAAAATTAGAAATTTAATCAACTGTCAAGTATCAAGTATATTTAAGCTCAAGCATTTGAATATTGACCGTGTATTATATATATATGTGTGTGTAGAAATTTATAAAATCAGGTATATATAAATGAGATCCAAGCAAAATTTAGCACCGCATACATAAGCGGTTTAGGAAAAATATGTATATCCATAGATTCGTGGGACAAAATATATATTGATATTTGTAAGATCGATTGTATATAAATAAGACCCGCAAAATTTAGAGCCACATACATAAAGCTAGGGGTGTTCATTCGGTTCGGTTTGAACCGAACCGAAATTTTGGTTAACTGAAATTTCGGTTTTGAAATTTCAAAACCGAAAGCCGAACCGAAATAGTTCGGTTCGGTTCGGTTTTAACCGTAGTTTTTTTTTTTTTTAATTTTTCAATTTTTTTTTTGAAATTGTATGATTAATTGATAAAAATTTAACGTAAATACAAACACTAATACATCATTCATTGGATTCAAATGAATTCTAAACATTTGACCTTTTAATTTTGAACTTCTAATATTATTTTGAAGTTATTTAATATAAAAAATTGAGTTTAAATGAGACAACAAAATAAATTATATTATACTTGAAACACATTGTTAATTTACGAGTTCTTATTAATACAATCAGGAGCGAAACCATTAAAAAATATTTAAACCATAAAAAAAATTCAAATTTTTTTTTTTAAATTTCGGTTTTCGGTTCAGTTCGGTTAACCGGACCCTGTAACCGAAAACCGAATTTTTTGTTTTTAGAAACCAAAAACCGAACCGAAAATTTTTGGTTTGGTTTGGTTTGGTTCGGTTTGAACCGAACTTTTTCGGTTCAGCCCGGTTCGATCGGTTAACCGAACTGATGAACACCCCTACATAAATCGGTTTAGGAAAAATATGTATATGCATGGATTCGTGGGACAAAACATGTGAAAGTTGGTGGAACAGCCATTGGGATTGAAGAAGGGTCACTTTGATAAAATTAGGACACGCGGTTTGGATCAAGTTGGACATTATTAGTTTCTTATTGAGGGCTTGTTTGATATATATGCTAATATATTTTGGTGCATGCAGTAATTGTACAATCATTTTTTTGATCATTTTATCTTCGAATTAATTTAGTTTTACGTAAAAAATGAAACATTATTATAAAATAAATTAATATGATAATTAAAAAGATTGTCGATGGATAACATGATAATTATAATATTTCAAGGTCAATAATCATCAAAACTATAAAATGTCTAGGGATAAAATGATGATTATCAAGATGAATAGGTAAATTATAATTATAACAATCTCATAGGCGAAGTGATATGCCTTAAATATCCAAAATGCATAGGGGTAAATATATATAAATATATAATATATATATGTTAGAATAGATATATATAATAATAATAATTATAATAAAATATTATATATATATATCATATATTTAATTATTTAATTACTATTACAAATAAATAAATTTTTATTTTGTATATGTAATTATTAATTTATTATTATTATATATATAATAGTAGTAAAGGTATTTTAATCATTACAACTATAATTTTTATCACAATCTCTCATAATCTTACCATTATATTATGTATCCTATCATTCATTTCAAACGATCTACTTTACAACATATATAGGATAATGAAAAAGTTGTTATCCTGCTTTTGATGATACTATATCGATGCAATATTTATTTATAGAAAAATTCATCATGGTATACGTGATATTATGCCACATATGATATGAGAACACGAACAAACATATTAGAGTGTGCTGATCTGGTGCTCAAGTGAGAAAAGTATGTGGGAAATGACGAGATATGAATAAGATTCACAAAGTCATGTTGAGTTCGTCATTAGCTCGGCTAGTCATAAGCTCGATTAGTCGACCTAAACGTAACACGAACTTAATGATTAACACTTAAAATGTATATTTATGACATTTTAAGCTTCATTAAAATTTCTAATTTTACAAGTTTAACGATATAAATCGTCAAAAGTATAAATTGTTGTTTAATTGTATTTCTTGGTTGTTTTATAGGTATGGTAGCCTTTTGTCGATAGAAGAGTTGGTGGCGATTTACTTCATATAGTATCGATAATAGATATTTTATCATCATGTGGTTTGTGAACATACATTTTACCTCATGTGATATCACTAATAGACAGTTTAACCTCTTGTAACTAGACAGTTTACCCCGTGTGATTCTTAAAATAGGTAAACTGTCTATTTTTTACAAACTACGGGGATAAACTTCATATTTTCAAATCGTATAAAATAAACTATCTATTTTAATACACATATGTGTTATTTGTCTGTTCGAAAAACTATTAGTTGTCAATAAATTTCAATAGATAGCAAACTATAATGTCAGACAAATCAAATCGCTTTTGAACAACAAATCGTCAAGCTCCACATAGAAAACAAGAATATCATCTCTGCACGCTAAGAATACCAACTCGGGCTATTAGATTTCGTCAATGTAATAACTTTGGGACAATGTAACCAAGGTTGCCATCGTAACAGTTATTTAGAATCTCTGTTATTTTTAAAAATATATATTTATTTGATCAAGATTTTTTAAACTTAATATTTTTATTTTTTTATATTTGTTTGATATATGTTTTTTAAGTGACTTTGCTAAGTAAATTGTGATATCCCCGAAATGATTAATTGCAATTTGGGCATTAATTGTGTTTATATGATTAATTATGGTGGTAATTAATTATGTGTTGGATTTATTTATCTTATGGAAATGCTTAGTCACATGGTAGGTGTAACCGGGAATGCATTTCGGGGTGCATGTGATGCATGTTGGGTAATTGGGTGTTTTAATGACTTAACATGTGTTGTGGTAGTCATTTATTGGTGAAACATGCATTTAATTATGATTTGGTGCATTATGGTGAAATGCCTTTTAAATATCATGTTGGGATGTTTAATACATCATAATTAGTTGTGGGGATACAATTGGACTTGTTTTAAAAACCCCTACCCCCACCTTTACCAAAACACTTTACAATTTCCCCCAAAATCACTTTCCACAAACCTACCCTCCTCATTTTCGTTTTTGAGCTTAGGGGTGAAGATAATCCTTCCAAAAACCTTGATTTGTGGAGTTTATTGAGAGATTTGAAGTCCCCAAGAGGTATGGATACCTCATTGTTGATTTTGTAATGTTTTATTTAAGTTTGGTATGGTTTTGAAGGGTTTTAAAATGGGTTTGTGTTGGGTTGTTGTGGTTTTGGTTGAATGTTGGATTTTTGAGGTGCTTAAAGTGTTTATGGAAGGTTATTATGTGTTTAATGTTATGGGTTTGATGGTAGGGGAGTTGGTATGGATTGGAATGGAGTTTGGAAGCATTAATGGCGATTTTTCGCGATACAGAGCTCGGCGATCGATCGCCCGTTTTTGGCGATCGATCGCGAAGAGGCAGTACGCTCCAGAAGCGTTTGGCGATCGATCGCCACGTTTGGGCGATCGATCGGCGAGGGTGGCGATCGATCGCGCCAAATGTGGCGATCGATCGCCGATAGAACAAAAATTTATGTTCGGGCAGTGTGATCTCGCGATCGATCGGCCCTTTGCCGCGATCGATCGCGAGTCACAAAATATGATGTTTTTGGATTTTATTGTAGGATTTTTGGTATCGGACTATTATTGGGTTCTAATATTGAATTGTGTGAATGTGTAGAACCATCCCAGGTGGCGACACAGCCAAGGAATTGAAGTCCTACCACATCCTACATTTTGGAAAGGTACGTAGAAGACGTACGAGCACCCAATGGTACATGTATCTAATATACTCATTGTTTATGCATTGTGGATGCGAGTATATATGTGATTATGCATTGTGGATGCAAATACATGTTGAATTATGCATGATGATTGTAGATGCATATGATTATTTGTGCACATCCCATGAGTCGTGGTCATCCCTTGATGATTTTAATGCTTGCCGCTATTTGATTTGTTGCCGCTAAATCTGAAGCGAGGGGTGGGAGCGCCGCATGTCACATTTGAGCGTGGTTATCATATAGGGCGAGGAAAGAATATTTGCCGCTCAATGTGAAGCGATGGGTGGGAGCGCCGCATGTCCATTGAAGCGAGGTTATTCTATGCCGCCTATATGTAAATAAGCGAGGGGCATTAAAATACATTGTGATGGACAGACTAGGGATTGGTGATTGGTTTTTGGTATTGATGAGCTGGTGTTATGTCATGACATGTCTAGACCATTAAATAATCTATTGATTATACTCATGAGTTATGGTACAGGGACAACCAAACTGGAAGCGTTTTGAAATGCATGGGAAAACAGGAAGTGTTTTATTGTGATTTATGCATTTACGCTTTATATTCATATTGTGTTGAATATGAATGATATTATTGCTCATGTTTGGGGGTTGTCCTTGTAGGTACACTTTTGGCATGATAAGAAGGGCTAAGCGGGTTGAGGTGGTGAGCTTGTGAAGAATTCTTTTGAGAAAGGAATGACATGATTAATTTTGTATAGTATCTACTCTAGGAGTAGTGTAAAGCTATAATTGATAACATTCATTTGATTTGGGAATGTAACTAATCCATTGATAATCCGTATTTTTGGCATGTAATTCTTAAGGCTCATAGTCTCAACACGATTATTCTACTCTGATCATTTATATTAGCTCTAATTATGCCTTTAATCCGCACTTAAGGAACTAGGGTCCTTACATAAATATTGCTAATCAAAAGGTGTGATACTGTTAAATAATAACATAGGCCGACCTTTTTTCATAGCTTCTTTGTGCCCTTTCAGAAGACCTCGTTTCTTCGTCCGACCTCTTTATACATGACCGACCTGTTGGACCGACGTGTTGTATCTCACATGTTCACCCTCCTTCAACCGTTACGACAAACTCTTTTGGGACCCGAGCTCTTTGGCCGATCTCTTCTCATGACTTGCTCAATACATGGACGTCAGGGAACCATATCTCCTACAATTAAGGTAAGTCCAAGATCTGCGGAGCAATATCGGGGATTTGATTGCATTCACGAGATCTTATCATATCTTGATAAAGATATGAATAGAGATGGAAGGAGTCATTGTTGCATGGTAACTCTTATTCCCCTGCCTATAAATATCAAGTTCAATCTACATGTTGAGACATTCATAATTTCTTTTACTTACTTTACAAATATATACTTCCTCGCATCTTCTCGCCTGACTTGGGCGTCGGAGAGGACCCGCCGGAAAAACTTTCGGCCCCTTTCTTACGTTTATTTCGTGATTCCAGGCGAGGATCCTAAGTAATATTGACGTTACTATTTGCATTAAAGGAACATGAAGGTATTGCTCATCTCCTGTTGATATCAGAAGGTAAACACACTTTTTGGTGATATTAATCAACCATATCTCCTACATTAAGGTAAGTGCGAGATCTGCGGAGCAATATCGGGGATTTGATTGCATTCACGAGATCTTATCATATCTTGAGATATGGATAGACATGGAAGGAGCACTTGTTGCATGTTAACTCTTATTCCACTACCTATAAATATCAGGTTCAATCTACATGTTGATGCATTCATAATTTCTTTTACTTACTTTACAAGTATATACTTTCTCGTATCTTCTCGCCTGACTTGAACGTTGGAGGGGACCCGCTGGAAAAACTCCCGACTCCTTTTTTACATTTATTTCATAATTCTAAGTGAGTATCCTAAGCAATATTGACGTTATTATTCGTATTAAAGAAACAGAAAGATAGTGCTCATCTACTGTTGAATAAAGGTAATCGCAATTTTTCGTGATACAATGTGAGTATTCTGAGTTAACAAGATCAATGCGAAATTTCATTCACGAAAATGGGGGTTTCTTGACGATGAGGCTAGACTGCTTTGAGTTAACAAGATCATGAAATTTGACCAAACAGAGCGAAAACATCACCGATTCATGTGGAGCAGATGCTGCTCGTTTCATTCCGTTTTGAGAAAAGGTTGGATTTCAATTTACTTTTTTCGTTACTGCTTTAATTTTTCCTTTGCTAGTGTCTAGTTATTAATTTTAAGCAGTTTCCGTTTGCTGAAACTGCAAGTGCAATGACTCTTGATAGAACAATGAATGGAGCTTCTGTTCTTCGCCAAAAATTTGATTTGCTTTCATATTTTATAATCATTTTAAAGTTTTAATTTTTAATTTTTTCATCTTTTTGAGCACTTGTTTAGGTATTGTTTTATTGGAATGACTGATTGATATGTAAAGGATCGCCCAAGTATCTGTAGACTTTAGTTGGCGTTATTAAATTTTTGAAATTTTTGGAATCGAATTTCATTCAAGAGGCAATTTAATTAAGTTAAAATTATATTTTTTAGAAAATACGGGAAAAAATATTGTAATCCGAGGAGATGGATCTTCAGCTATGTCGCATTGCTTTGTTTGTTAAACGAAGATCAATGTTTTGGCATTAGTTATTGAATTTTCTTGTTTTACAAACTTATTTGTGGTAGAAAAGATAGAAGGCAATGGCAGCCACTTCTAAAACGGAAGCAAGTATGAACAGTAATCAGCAACCAGAACAGCCAAAGATACAACGGCCAAAGATACAAATATATTATACTCCTACAGATGAAATATCTAGTTTCTAAAGAGGTTCTTCCATCACTTTTCTCTTTAATTTCGACGTAGTTTATAGCTTATTAATGATAATTTTATTTACTAAATTGGTATTTCTTTTACCAGAGAAGTATGAAAGGGAAGCAAAGAAGTACTGGGATATATTTATAAATGTCATCAAGATCGGGTTGGTTCTTTTGTTCTATATTATCCAATTAGCTGAAGAATTATGATTATCAAACTTGTGTTCAGATATATGAGTTTTTACTATCTATCAGATTAACAAGAGGGTCTCGTGGGATACAAGAAGTCAAGTTGCTAAGTTTGGACTAAAATTTATTCAGTTTTGGGTTCTGCTAATGTATATCATGTTTTGGAATGTGAAAAACTGGACATTGACTCGAGAAGTTAATATTAATTGTGGCATAATGCCAGGGTTTACTTAAGCGTGAGCAATCCATTTATTAGAGTTTCTGGCAGTTGCTTGATTCCTGACTTTTTTTTTCTCTCCTCGTATTAATAGTTTAACACTTGTAGGTGTTGGGGGAACTTATGCTACTTTTTGTTGTTTCATATTCCTTGGTTCTTTAAAGATCGGGATTACTTGGACAAAGAATGGAGACACCACTTCTCTGTAAGTAGCACAATCATGGCATCAGTAGATTTTGAATTATACCAGATTTTAATCAAATTGCTATCTTTTGCAGGGAGAAGGAAGACAGGATATTTGGGAGGTATTCCACAATCCCGAGCATCGGTTAGTTAACTAACCGTAAACTTAGTTTTTATTTCATTTCATTAACCGTAGTTTGCTGGTCTTACCTATGGAGATCAGCATGAACGTGCAGGAAATTTTTTTCACATTTTTTCATCTCCCCTGGTTACAATTTGTGTAGGCTTAAATTGTTGAGATATTTGACCGTTGATGCGAACTTACGGTAAAATATGATCCTTACCACAATTGCTTTTTACTAGGTTGGTTGTTGAGCTGGAAATACTGTATTTCCTTTGCTTTCAGCATACCCAGAATATTTGTCCATGCATGTGATTTCTCACCTCGTGCTGTAGATCTGGTTAAGGTTAGATTTCTTATATAGTGTTTTGGGACAATGATAATGTGTTAATTATGATTAAATATTTCAACCTGAATCCAATCTTCTGTGTTACAAATGGAGTCATGAAAGTTTCTTGCAAATTTGAGCTTATGCAATTTGCTGATATCATTTTTTCAATCTCTTTAGTTGTGAACATTGGGTGGTCCTAAGTTTTCATTGTTATAAATGTAAATATAAGGAGGAGGTTGTTGATAATGTAAATCTAGTACTTAGCTCTGACAGTTGGTCTATGGGGACAGAGAGGGAGCGAAGGGCTGGATGACCATCTGGAAGGTAATAGTTTTGACAATTTGGCTACATCGTAAGAGAAGAATTTTCGATGGGAATCAAGAGTTGGAAGAAGACTTGTTAGATTTAGTTAAATTCAGGTCTTGATTGTGGATTAAAAATAGAGGCAATATCAATGTTCATTACGCTCGCTCAAATTGGTTGAAGGAACCTAGGATTTGTTTGCTTTCAGTTTAATCTAGGATCTACTTTGTATCTTTTGGAGTACCTCTAGTACGCTTTCTATTATTAATATATCTATTTGTCTTGATAAAAAAAAAAAAGGGTCAAAGCATTTGTTTGTGATCTAGCTATTGATGATTTATGCCAGCACATATCTCCATCATCCGTTGACATTGTGACAATGGTACGTATATAGTAGGTAATACTTTCAAAATGTTTTCTCTGTTATGGTTAAATGTGTATAGTAATTAAATGGGTCACATTTATTTTCTTGTACCTCTTTTGATTACCAAGGATGTTGCCTTTAACACAATGGCTAACTTTTTAACTAGGATTTTGTTTTATCTGCAGTTTCCCCAGAGAGAATGCCTCTAGTGGTACAAAACATCAGAATAGTTCTCAAGGAGCCACATTGACATCATATTGTTGAGCTGGTATGCTCTTAAATTTTTCTAATATGATTGCATTATTCTATACCCAGCCAAGTGGTCATATATTGTTTTGTGATTGTTGTGTTATGAAATGCCTGTTTCTGGTACCTATTTCGATCGAACTTATGCTTATAGCTTTTAAATACTCACAGCATGATACAAATGTATGTAGTTTTATTTAAATTTTTTCCTTTAATGCATCAATTCAACTTGTGTTTGGTATTATAATGTCCCATCTTTTTATTTTTAAAATCGTGTCAACAGGAAATATTCGTTGGCAGGGAACAAAAGATCAGTGAAAACTTCTATGTGAGGGGTGATGGAACCGTAAGCTACCTTTCATTCAGATTGCAGCCTCCTGAATTGCTTGAATATATACAGTTTCTTATGAATTCTTCCTTTTTGCCAAGGAGCTTTCTACTTCTCAGTTGATTTCTTGGAAAGTCTTTTCAAAGAAAGTGGATTTAACATGAAAGAACATGTTTTGTGCTGCAAGCAAGTGGAAAATAGATCGAGAGAGATTGTAATGAATAGGTAATTATTTGAGATTATTTTGATAAAGACTCCTGCTAGTTATTATCATATTATAAAGACGATCTTTATACAATTCAGTTGTTAAAGTAGGGAACGTTCTTACATTTACATGGAGCAAACATACCTTTTGGTGGCGCTGGGATGTACTCTAATCTGTTGAAATATTACAAACCACATTTATTTCTTTCCTCTGCTTATCTGATTTTATCTTCATCAGGGAAATGCCTTGCCCTAGAATAGGAGATGGCGGTGCTTAGCTTGATGATTGGAAAATGTGCAGGACATTTGAATTCAGAACTTACCGTTTTTAATTCGGCTATTGTGAAAATTATTAATGGAAAATTCTCCTAACAAACACGAGAAAGGAAGAAAAAAAATACAGCTAGTGGATTATTTGCTCTCTTTATATCCTTTCGCTTCTTCCACATGAAAACATATAGATTCACCCCCTCATAAGATGCCATATAAGGATTCTTTGAAATCTAAACTTGGTTATTTCATCTCGACGGTGTATGTATTCTGTTTTATAAGCAAGATTGTATTCTTCCATGCAGGCGATGAGTTCAAGCTGTATTTCTGGCAGCTTATTGCATAACTGGAAGTGCAGCGAGTCACCTACAAGGGGATAATGATAAACCGAAAGATGTTGAAAATGGGTTTGATATTGATATCTCCAAGGGAATGGCGGCTGAAATGTTTGGTCTACCATTTCCAGTGAAGAGGTACCAGATCACCTCACCCTCTCTCTTAACTCACTTTTTTAAATGTATACAAAACGGAATGTACCTCAAAACCATGATTCTTAATGTAGCATTTGTCCCTTCCTACAAGCCTTGGACTGAGTAGTTCTCTATTATTTTCTAGGTTGTTGATGTTGCAATAAGGGATTACTATTTCAAGATAATGCTACTTTCAAAATAGTACCAACATACCTGCACGTCAACAGGCTTAATGCTATGGGAACCAGCTAGGTTAATGGCTTATGTGCTTGCTGCAAATCAAGAGATAGTCTCCGGTAAAAGGGTTTTTGAACTTGGATGTGGCTGCAGTGGAATCTGTTCAATGATTGCTGCTAGATTTGCTGACTTCATTGTCGCCACTGAGGTTGACACTAAAGCACTCGAATTCTTGACGGAAAATGTCTCCTCAAACCTCAAATCACCATTTCTAGATAAACTAAACGTGAGTTGATTAATCCCTTGTTTGCTACTGCTCGAGAATTGATGTCATCCAGCAGAAGTATGGAACAGGATCAAGAACTGGTTTTGATTTTATGCCATGTTTGGCAAATAGTCGACGAGCTATCTTTAACTTCTGCTGCATCAGAATATGGTTTCGGAGTAGATAGGTGGCTCGAAACAACCCTGAGCAACTTATTTCAGAGTACTGTTAAGAATCGGCTTGGTGATGGCCAATATGCGGTTCCTTCTACAGCACTTGGGATCATGTATTTTTGTTTTTCCTACACCATATGTGATTGGATGTCTTTTTGCCCTCAATTTTTTTCTAATCACTCCACGGTTTTGACCTTTTCTTTTTATCATTTTCTGATTTTTTGAGCGTTGTAAGATGCTGAAGCCAATGTATTTTTGGTGAAAGTTAAATTTACACTTTCTTGATTTTATTCACTGTCCCATAAAATCATTTCCTTTTAAAGAGTTTGTCTTCACTCTGAACAAGAGCTCAATTATTGAACAAGATCTCAATTATTATAACAATGTTCTATTTGAAATTATAGTTTCAATTACTCATGTTGGTGAATTGAACCTAAGCTTAGACTGAGCGGCCCACAAAATCAACATTATTCTGTCTTGAGTAAGCAACAATGTTGATGGCATTCTGTATACACATTATGGTTCCTTTGATGATGTCCTCAATAGCAGTTGGATCATTGATTTGACACACCCAATATATATATATATATATATATATATATATATATATATATAATGGATGGGGGCGGCTGTCTTTACTGGGCTCGAGCTTCCTCCACTGCTGCATCGTGATTTATTTAAGAAGGCCGTTGTGATTAAAATTAAGTAGTGTTTATCTAGATTTTGATTTGTTTAATCACTTTTAATTATCATGTGAAAACTCATACTGAATAAGTTTTATTAGATTTACAATACTTTCTAAACAATCATTTGCACTCAACTTCTTTAAATTGTGTTTAAAATATGAGACCATTAAGCATGATCAAGTGCTTCAATATATAAGCCGTCGAATGTAGTTAGGGTTTCATTTACTTTTCCCTCTATGAGAAGTTAAACAAACTCTTTCACTCAAATTTAATTTAAATTGATTTGGAAATGCTACAATAAACAAAGAAGAATCAAGTCGGATTGCACACATGCGTCACTCCTCGCAAAGAGCTTCTTTCGCTCAAAATATCTTCACTAATCCATTTGATCTCCATATCTTTATTTATAACGTCGAGCATGCCTTCTTCGGTCGTCTCTTTGCTCTCTTGAACAAACCTAAATCCATGAATTCCACTTGACGCAACAGGGACGGACACATGTGTAGCCAAGGGAACACAAATGTCCTCCCTCAAAAAAAAAAATTTTGATTACCACCTAAAGTTACATTTTACCCCTCAAAGTTGCAGATTGCACCTTAAAATTGTATGTTGTCTCCCCTAAAATATTTTCCCCCATTTATAGTATTTTTGGCAAGAAGTGACCACCATTATGACGACAAAGTTATACATCATAAGCAAGATACAATCACAAAGAGAAAACAAAAGAACACACAGATAAAAAGGAGTAACCCACAAAACATAATCAAACCAATAGTAGATAAACTGAAAACCAAATCTCTCAACATCACAAGTCAAATTATTCAATTTGTTTTGTTAAGGATAACTCTACAGGAGAATTTAGATATTATGGAGGCCAGATTTCCAAAGAAAACTTATGCATGAAATTTGGATTCTGCAGTGTTAATATAACCAGGCTCTCCGCTGGGATTAACCAAACATTTCTCTTTTAAGTTGTAAATAAACTTCAGTGTTCCACACAAACTTAGAATTTTTGTTGAAAAAGAACATCGTCCGCAAGAACTGTCCTGAAAAATTCACGTACTTGTTTTTTTAGTACCATAAGGAGCAGCAATTTTCAGATAAAAGTAGTCATGTACTTGATTCACAGATGTTTGTTAATGCCAAAGTACTAAAGAATAAGGTTTCCTTAACAGCCTACATTTGATACTTTAAACACGTTACATGTTTAGATCTTTAAAAGAGAAGACAGCAAGAAACTTATTCTGAATCTTTGATCGGTAATCGGTAACATCAACCCATAAACACATCTGTGAAGCCTGGATTGTTGGTTGCTACCACATGGGCACTACCATATCAGCTCTTGGATGGTAATATTCTAATCCAATGGTATTATGTACTCTTGAGGGCAATGGTTTTAAGTAGCATCAAACCAACAGTGGAGCATGGATTATTGGCTGCTACCACACTTGGATCATCTAATGGTTTGATGTACTGTTAAGCACAATGGCTTTAAGAGTAGCTCAAGCCAACTGTTGAGCCTTACCATGATTAAGAATTGATCTATATATAAACATGAACACGAAATATTTCATTTGTACAATCAAGAAAACCGTAACAAATAAAAACCAAAATCATATATATTACTTTTCTACATAAATGAACAAAGAGTGTCTATTTAATACATCCAAATGTCTTCAGATTTACAAAAAAACATTAAAAAAATTACATTCTTCCTATGGATCTGTCTTCACGAATCCCTTAGAGATCAACAAAAAGAGATTAGTATAACCCTGAAAAACAGCAACAAACAAATTTAGACTATTTTTTATATAAAAAACCTTGAAATAATAACTTAGAAATGTGTTTGAGCACCACAATAGTTGCACTTTTGGTTGTGGGACAAATAAATAAGATCAAGAAAATCCAATCCCTTGAGAGAAAGTACCTAAAATTAGGTTTGTAGATGCAGAAACAAAAAAAAATGAAGAAAACTTAATTTGGAGTAACAAAAGTTCAGATCTGAACATCCTTCGCATAAGACAACCAAGATTCCTCCCAACTCCAGAAACCCTAGGACCTAATTTGTGTATTTGCTCCTAATTGGGATGCCTCCAAGAACACTGACAAAAACGATCATAGTTCTGCAAAGAACGAAACCCTTCATGCCCAACATCTTAAAAATCAAGTCAGAAATAAAAATTAATCACATACCCTTTTAGAATTATATATTCGTTATTACAAAACAAACGTTTTAGTGTGTGTTTGTGTTGTGAGTGTGTGTGTGTGTGTGTATATATATATATACAGAGAGAGAGATAGAGAGTAGAGTAGTGAGTGGTGGGGTGACAGAGAGAGAGTGAGCACACATAGCTTCAAGCATGTCCAGATCTTTCATGCAAGAAAACACCATTTGTGCTCACTCTCTTCTGTCACCTCCTTTTACCCAATTTATATTATATTTACCCTTCGATTTAAAGAATTGGCCATGGAAATAGGCAGATCTATGCACATATATATATATATATATATATATATAGAGAGAGAGAGAGAGTCATTATATCCAGAAGAAGAAAAGAAGATGTTGCTGTAGAGGAGGAACCCTAGAATGGGAAACCCTCGAACAGGAACAAGAAGCACTGTTCCATTAGAAAACGAAACACTGCCTTTTGATTTGAGGTATGAAGAATTGATGGAGGGTTGTTGCCTTTTATAGGCAAAAAAACCACTAACGGCTCCACCATTTATGGAATAATTGTGGGGGGTTTCTTTTTTCTTTTTTTAGGTGGGTTTATTTTTTTTTTTTTAGGAATTATTTTATCCATCTATATATATATATATAAATAAATGTTATTTTGCGAAAGAAATCTTTAAAAAAAGTCACAAATCAAAAAAAATGTTTGATGAATGTTATTTTGAGACACGCCGTATCATCAAATTATCAAACTGATTAAAATTGATATAAAACCATCTCTAAATGATATTTATTCTAATTCCACCTTTCATCATTATCGAAATCAAAATTGATGAATGTGAAACAATGGTGAGACCTACTTATACTACCTCAACTCCATTTTAGGTATCACATTGCTCACATCATATAGTTAACTTGTCTATTTTCTTAATAGTATAATAGTATAAATTCCACATTTTGTTATGAATAAATTATTAGGCAGTTAATTAACAAATTAATTATGTTAAAAAATTATAAATGTTGATTTTATATATATATATATATATATATATATATATTGAGTTTTTGGCACGAAACCTTCCATGTTATTTTTCAAATATGCAATTTATCTACATATATTTTGAAAATGTGCAACTTACCCCCTTGTGGTTTCTAAATAGGTGCAAAAACCACACCCCTTTATGATTTATGTGACACACATTCCTTGTTATGCATATGTGCTTTAAAATTACATGTTACAATATCAATTATACCATTTGGAGTAAAATGCATCTAAAAAATAACATAGAAATAATGCACCTAAATAATAAAATGGGGGGTAATATTAGAGCTGTCAGAACGGGCTAGCCCGACCCAAACGGGCTGGCCCGCCCAACCCGCGGCTCAAACGGGCCCAACCCGTTTGTGCCCGCCTCCAGGCGGGTTGGGAAAACCCCAACCCAACCCGACCCGAAGCGGGCCGCAGGTTGGGGCGGGCTGGCCCGCCGAAATATATTTTTTTTAATTTTAATTTTTTTTTTTAAAAAAAAAATTTAAATTATTTTTTTAAAAAAAAAAACTTCAAAAAAAAAATTTCATCTAAACTTGTCGAACCTGGAACTGATGCTAGAAGAATACTGAAACTTGTTTGAGGTTTTATCTAGATATTAACACTGATACTAAAAAATCTTGATTAGTGAATCAGTATTTTACTCAATTTTGAAATACTTGTTGCAACTTTCAAGCAAGACCAAGTGAAAAATATATAGTAGATCGAATGCTTCAATGTGATATTGAGTTTTTATCTATGAATTGAGCCTAAAAAAAGAAATAACAAATTTTTTTTTTTTAAAAAAATGGGGCCTACCCGCGGGCCAGCCCATCCAACCCGCGGGTTGGCCCGCCAAAACCCGCGGCCCGTTTGGGCCAGCCCGTATAGGCCCACCTGCTGGCGGGCCTTAAAAATGCTGGCCCAACCCGCCTATTTGGCGGGTTGGGTTGGGTCAGGCCCGCGGGCCTGGCCCATTTTGACAGTTCTAGGTAATATACACATGAATAATAACATATGAGATAATCTGCACCTAAAATTAGAAAGCCAATTTGACAAAGTTTTACCGTGTAGCAATTTACCCCTTGTGATTACCCTGTGTTTTTTTATTAGATGCGACTTACTTTCATGTGGTTTGAAAATATGTAGCACGCCCTCTGTGGTTTGTGGGTAGGTATAAAATACTCACTTCTAAACAATAGTATTTTCGTCAAGAAAAGCCAAAATTTCTGAAAATTGTTCAGGGGTGGTGAGATGTATTTTACAAACCATATGATGGTAAAATTTTTATTTTCAAACTGCATAGGGTAGTATGCGAATTTATTGTTATCAAATAGGGTAAATTGCAACTAGCTCTGGCGATTTTAAATATCTATTTATGTTGAATGATACAGGCGGACTTTTAATTTTTAAATTTTTTTGAAAATGGAATTTTCAAAAATCACGAAACCAAAGATTTTATTAATTTTGTGTCAACAAATTTTTGAAAAGTTTTATTTTTTAATTATAGAATCCAAATACAAAATTTCCACCACTTTAATTTATAAAAAATATAAAAAAATTACTCTATACTTAATGACTACATTTTTTATAACATATTTTCTATATCCAATTTTTATTTCACCCTTTAAAAACGCATGCAAATGTAGTAAATGATAATTCAAAAGTGGGATTATCTTTAATGAAGATCATCTTTTCCCAAAGGAAAAATTCTGTAATATACAATAAAATCAGAATCCATAAATTGAATTGCCCATACCAATGCATCTTGTAATTCTAAATCTTTTTAACTACCCAAGGGGCCTCATCTCTTTCTTTATCCCTATCTGTATTTGTGGTCAAACTCATTCAATGTTTTTTCTGCGCCATGCCATTGTATTGATTTGTGCTTATCTGGAGATCATGGCCAACCAGGAAACTTGTTGAATATATTATTTTCATCCATGCATTAAATAGTATCAAAAAAATATTTCGGGGGGCAAAATGCAGTTTTTTTCGAAAAAAAATTTAGGGTATAGTCACTTTTTTGTCAAATAAAGTAATTTAAGAATATAGATGTATGTGTGCTCACATATCTACATCAAAGATTATGTTTTGATATACCAACACTTTTTGAGCTTATCACAACGGGCTTGTCATGATTTACTTTGTTGACGTGGTTTGCAGGTTACTGCGTCAGCCCTGAGTTTGCACAATGGATACTCCAAAGGCATGAAAAAAGATTATGTTTTGATATGCATAAATGATATATCAAATGATACTAAAAAGCTTTTGATTAGCGCAAAACATTTCAAGTTGTTTATGATATTCTAAAATTAGAAATATAAAGATTTTAGATATCAAAATAGTGTATTTAATTCGAGTTGTGTCGTGTGCGCAAAAACTTTCGTCCCCCACTATAAAAAAATATATAATGTATCTAGTATCCCTCTTCGAACTATAAATCTAAAGAAATTATTAATCTACTAAAAGTTGTGTTAGGGTTTCTGACCTGAATTCTATTGAAATTGCTCGAAAAGCTCACAGTGCGACATGTACATGTGGTGCAACTTAATTATGAGTATTTTAGGGGATATATGGAGGTAATGGAGGATTGGGAAAATATGGATTATTATTATTATTATTATTATTCGCATACATATTAAATTTAATATATAATAAATTAGGATTCATGTTAAACAATGATTACAACGAAGTATAGTGTTTTTGATTGTTTTTCAAAAGTGTTTATATATTTTCAGATTAAAAAATATATATTTTTGGTGTTTGATTACTTTACTTCTGCTATTGTTTCTATGAAAAAAAAGAAGTAAAAACAGAGACAGAAAATCAATTAATAAGATTTTTTTGACCGTTTTAACTTATATGATGGCAATATTATAATAAGTAAAGTTCATTAATCTGTTTTTTATTTTATTTTAATAGCGAAAACTCAATGATTTTTATTAATAATAACTTTTTCTAACTTTAAGCAAAAAAAATTTATAATTGCTTTAAATAAACAATCCGTCACACCCTAAGTCGTCACTCTTCCCTTACGCCAAACTTCTCCAAGCGCCTCTACATTGGAACTCAGTCAATAGCTTTGGTGACAAACATATTTAAATTGTGTTTTTATTTAAATTTTCTTAAAATTGGACAAGTATCAACTTATGGTTTTTTTTAAAAAATAATTCAAAAAAAAAATATTATCAAAAATACATTTAAAATAAAAATATTGCAAATATACCCTAAACCGCCCTTGGAAAGGGCGGCTGCTAATACATTGAGGGGCCGCTTCTACGTGAAGCGGCCCCTATATATTTGAGGAGCCGCCCATTGAATGGGCGGCTCCTCTTATTTTTTTTTTTAATTATATAATTATATATATATATTATTAATATAATATATTATTATTATTATTATATATTATATACGTATATATATTAATATATATGTTTATTATTATTATATATAATATATACGTGCATATATATATATAAATATTATTATTATTATTATATATTATTATTATTATTATTATTAGGGCAATTCTTAAATCTGTAAAGGCAATCTAAAATTGATCATCAGTCTTTGTGTAAGAAAATTTTTGTTGTCATTCGACATATTATCAATTACATTAGTTCTAACTCCTTATTCACCTAAAATTACTAAAATACCCTCGCTTTCTCACACGTAAAGTTTGTATGAAACATATATAATTTTGGTATTCAATATACATAAAATTAATATAAAACCTATACAACTTCAGTGCTAAGTATACATAAAATTGGTATGAAACCTATAATAACTCCCCATCACTTAAAAATACTAAAGTACCATTGCTTTCTCATAGGAAAAGTTGATCATAAATTGTTATGAAACCTATAATAATTTTGGTACTAAGTATATATAAAATTGATAAGAAACTTACAGTAAGAAAAAATTGGTAGCGACCGCCAAACTGGTAGGCTGCTGTTAAATGATTTAAGGGCCGCTACATAATATTTTTGAGAAACGGCTGCTAATATAATATAATATATTAATAATATTATATATACGTATATAATATTATTAATATTATATAATATATTATTAATATTATATATATTATATATAAAATAAAAAAAAATATTGAGGAGCCGCTTCATGGTGAAGCGGCTCCTCAATATTTATTTATATATATATATATATATATATATATATATATTATTAACATAATATTATATATATATACGTATATAATATATATAATAATAATATATTATATTTATTATTATTATATATATATATGTACATATATATTATGATTATTATTATTAGGGTAAATTCTTAAATCCTTAAAGGCAATTTAAAATTGATCATCAGTATCTGTGTAAGAGAATTTTTGATGTCAGTTCACATGTCATAAATTACATTAGTTCTAACTCCATATTCACCTAAAAATACTAAAGTACCATTGACATCAATGTAATTTTAGGTGAATATGGAGTTAAAACTAATGTAATTTATGACATGTGAACTGACATCAAAAATTCTCTTACACAGATACTGATGATCAATTTTAAATTGCCTTTAAGGATTTAAGAATTTACCCTAATAATAATAATCATAATATATATGTACATATATATATAATAATAATAAATACAATATATTATTATTATATATATTATATACGTATATATATATAATATTATGTTAATAATATATATATATATATATATATATATATATATATATATATATAAATAAATATTGAGGAGCCGCTTCACCATGAAGCGGCTCCTCAATATTATTTTTTTATTTTATATATAATATATATAATATTAATAATATATTATATAATATTAATAATATTATATACGTATATATAATATTATTAATATATTATATTATATTAGCAGCCGCTTCTCAAAAATATTATGTAGCGGCCCTTAAATCATTTAGCAGCAGCCTACCAGTTTGGCGGTCGCTACCAATTTTTTCTTACTGTAAGTTTCTTATCAATTTTATATATACTTAGTACCAAAATTATTATAGGTTTCATAACAATTTATGATCAACTCTTCCTATGAGAAAGCAATGGTACTTTAGTATTTTTAAGTGATGGGGAGTTATTATAGGTTTCATACCAATTTTATGTATACTTAGCACTGAAGTTGTATAGGTTTCATATTAATTTTATGTATATTGAATACCAAAATTATATATGTTTCATACAAACTTTACGTGTGAGAAAGCGAGGGTATTTTAGTAATTTTAGGTGAATAAGGAGTTAGAACTAATGTAATTGATAATATGTCGAATGACATCAAAAATTTTCTTACACAAAGACTGATGATCAATTTTAGATTGCCTTTAAAGATTTAAGAATTGCCCTAATAATAATAATAATAATATATAATAATAATAATAATAATATTTATATATATATATATGCACGTATATATTATATATAATAATAATAAACATATATATTAATATATATACGTATATAATATATAATAATAATAATAATATATTATATTAATAATATATATATATAATTATATAATTAAAAAAAAAAATAAGAGGAGCCGCCCATTCAATGGGCGGCTCCTCAAATATATAGGGGCCGCTTCACGTAGAAGCGGCCCCTCAATGTATTAGCAGCCGCCCTTTTCAAGGGCGGTTTAGGGTATATTTGTCACATTTTTATTTTCGATGTATTTTTGAAAATATTTTTTTTTTTTGAATTATTTTTAAAAAAAACCCTTCAACTTATATATGGTAGGCTCCCTATATCTATTGATAGACGCCATCGATGTTCTTTTTTCCTTTCTGACAACCTTGCAATAAATACAGTGTTATAGTGGAGGAAGAATATGCATATTGTGACGATTGATTTCATGAAATAAATTAATTGGTAAGTTGTTTTAGTAGGAAAGAATATATTCATTCAACTTGCATGGAAATCTAATATCTACAATTTAGTATACGGCCATTATTGAATTGGTGTGAAGGTACTTTAAAAGTTTATGAAATCTGGATCGAAATCAAACCAATGGATGGGGTAGTGCCACCATTATCTCAATATTCATGCAACTTTTCTAGAAGATAGGATTTTCTCTTTCTCCATATTCAATATGCAAAAGGCAACATATTTGACGCCAGAGGCTGTGTCTCTTTGGTTGTCTCCGCTTTGAGCAAAAGACTCAGTTTCGAATAATGTAATTACCAATTTAGAATCACCCTTCCCTTGATAAAAAAAGACAATATATGTTTTTAAATGAGAAATTATAGTTGTCTCTCCGTTAAAAAAGATTTATAACAATCTTTTACATCTAATTTTAATAATAACCGATAGAGCACCCGTAAAATAGTTGGATTACAATATCACATACTCTAATTTGTAATATATATGAAAAAAATGATATAAAAATATATAGTAGGAACATAGACGTTATTGTTAAAACTAGTGGAGTGACATTCATTATTATTCAAACTAAATGAATCTAAGATTATATATGTTTCAAGTCAAGACACTATTTATATGTACTTTGAAGTTATCGAACCCATCCTTACATAATCATTTCATCTTAAAATATAGGGTAAAAGCGGACAACCCCCACATTTAATCACTTTAGCTTTTTAACCTCCAACTTTTCAAAATGTGCACTTAACTCCCTAAACAATTTTAAATAGTGCACTTAACCCCCTAAACAATACGGGGACAATTTTCCCGAATATTCTGGCTGCAAATTCCTTCACATGCGTCTCACATGCCACGATCGAGAGTATGTATATATTTTCATGTTTTTCCTGTAGGAATTTTATAAGTAAAATTCATCGGCCGTGGTATACACGCAAAATTACTTATCATGTATTTTCCGATGTGTATATTCGTAACATTCTTACATAAAATACATGAAAAGACATACATACTCTTTATCGTGGCATGTGATGCACGTGAGTGAATTTGCAGCCAGAATATTCGGAAAAATTGTTCCAAATATTGTTTAGGGTGTTAAGTGCACTAGTTAAAATTGTGTCAGGGGGTTAAGTACATATTTTGAAATGTTATGGGGTAAAGTGCTAAATAGTGTAAACGTTGAGGGTTGTCCGCTTTTTACCCTAAAATATATTGATGTCATATGACATATTGACTTCCTCGGGTAAAATCCCCCCCAAGAACCGAACAAATCTTATACCGAGCAGGGTTTACCGAACAGAAAGACACCGAACAGAACAGCTGCTAAACCCTCCTCGGTTTTCTGGTCAAAGACTAGCGGAAGACCCGGAGATAACCAACAAATCAACCGGCGTGGATAAACGTGCAGTAATGGGGCGCGAATTTCTCGGACACGTTTGGCCCCAGTTAAACCACGATCAGAGGACATAGTGTTCCGGATCCCCCGCGAGCCAATCACTGGGAACAGCCCTATAAATACCCGTGGATGTTATCATAGGAGGGGTGGGATTTTTCTGGGCAAAAAGACTCCGAAGAGAGCAAATTTATTTCTGTTTGGTCTTTTTTATTATTTTTCTAAGATATTCATATAAGTCATTGGGCGATTGTCATTTATGTCAAGAGAGTCTTGTAAATCATCAACGTTTAAAGTGAAGTTTTATACTGGACTAGGTCCCGTGGTTTTTCTCTCAATTTTAGGGTTTTCCACGTAAACAATCTTGGTGTGTTTATCGTTATTTTTCATTAACACTTTATTCTACCTTATATTTAAATATCTCGAATCACATCATTGGCGCCGTCTGTGGGAACAAAGAGTAAAGACGTTGAAGCAATGATATTTCATTAAGAATCCAGGGCAAAATGGTTAGAAGCAAGGGACGAGGGCCAATGTCGGGAAGGGATAAGCCAACAAACCCCCCACGTTCATGCCCAGAACCAGAAGGAGCAGGGGAGGCTGGATCATCTCAGAATGTTTCACGAGTATTACCCACCGGAGGAATACCCATGGAACATTAACGGAGATGATTGCTAAAACTGTCGGAGAAGTTATGAAGCAGTTTATGACCCCCCCCCCCCCCCCCCCCCCTGTCAGGAAGAAAATGAGGAAGAAGAGGAAGACTCAGCCTCTGTAAAGAAGTCGGGGGAGGAGGTTGGAGAATCGAAAGATCTTCCTAATCATTCAAATGATGAAATAGATAGGGCTTTGCACCACCAAATGGAGGATTTAAAGGAGGAGTTACAAAAAATGCGCAATAAAATGGAAGGGCATATTTACTCGGCAAGGAGAAGCACCCCATTCACTCATCAAGTCATTGATGATCCTCTACCTCTTAATTTTAGAACTTTAAGTGTGGGGAATTATGATGGCAGCACGGATCCAGAGGAATATTTGTCTCGATTTGAGAATGCTTCACTCCTTCATCAACTGACAGATGGGTGAAATGTAGAGTGTTCTTGACTACCCTAGCTGGCGCTGCTCAATCATGGTTCAACCAATTACCATCAGGAATAGTGGATTCCTTTCCTAAATTCAGCTCATTGTTCCTCCATCAATTCGCGAGCAGTAGGAGTTGCAAGAGAACAGCCTTCAGTTTGTTCGGTCTCAGGCAGATGGAGAAAGAGTCCCTGCGGGATTTTTTGAAAAGATTCAATCAAGCATGCCTTGATGTTCCACATGTGACGTCCGAAATACTAGCCAGCACTTTCACCCAAGGGTTGAGGGAGTGGGACCTGTTCAGATCATTGGCCAAGAAGCCACCGTCGGATTATGATGAATTGCTAGGATGTGCCTCTAAATACATTAATTTAGAGGAAGTGCAGAGGATGAAACAGAAGAAAGAAATAAAAAATGGTGGTGAAGTCAATAGGAAAGAGAGGCCACTGGAGCAGCATAAGAGAAACTTTGATCAATACCTACCGATGAGATCTTATAGGGAGGTAGCCATGAACCAAATTATGCCGAAGAGGGGTCGGGGAGGAACTTATGGAAGAGGAGTATTCCGAGGAGGAAGCACATGAGGAGGGAACGTTCATGAAGGAAGAATGGGTATAAGGCGTGGAAGTGACGGTGACCGGAGGAGCAGTGCCCCTTTCCCTCGGAATAATGTTAATCCAGGGAGAAGAGCACTTCAGCCAGTTCCTTGGGCAGTACGGGGGAAAAGATTGGAGGGAGGAAATCAAGTTACCGGGGAAAGGACCGTGAGCAATGTTCCTAACCGAGGAACTATACATATGATTTCGGGAGGAACATAATGTGGAGATTAAAACCGAGCAAGAAAAAGTTATGCTCAAAGACTCGAAGTATTATCCATTAACCCAAGTCATACTCATAAAAGTCCTTCTATAGCTTCCGGACCTGCAGATTTACAGGGGATTTATTTTCCCCACGAGGATGCATTGGTTATTTCGGCCACAGTGGCCAACTACAATGTGCAGAGAATCTTCGTCGATACAGGCAGCTCGGCAGATGTGTTCTTCCTTAATACTTTGAAGCATATGGATTGGGAAGTATAGCTGTACAAAAAGTGAATACTTCTTTGTATGGGTTTACCGGAGAAGTCATAAGTCCAATAGGACAAGTGTCCTTACCCGTCACCTTAGGAGAGGAATCAAAGACAAAAACGAAGATGATCACCTTCCTCATAGTGAATGTACCTTCCTCCTATAATATAATATTGGGTCGGCCGGCATTAACGGCCTTCGAAGCGGTTGCTTCTACTTACCACTTGAAGATAAAATTCCCAGTAGGAGAGGAAGTTGGACAAGTAAGAGGAAGTCAGATTTCATCAAGAAAATGCTATGTGCAAGAGTTAAAGCAAGACAAGGGGATGATAGAGAGGAAGGGGAGCGAGGAAATAATAAGAGGAAATATGGACAGTCGGAGGCGGAGGAGCGGATAGTCCCTGAGGAGGAATTTATGAGTATCGAATTAGGTCACCCTGCAAAAACTACTCGCATCGGATCCAAGTTGGATCCAGAATTGAGGAAAAGGGTGATTAAGTGCTTGACAGACAACGTGAATGTGTTCGCTTGGAATACTTCTGATTTAATTGGGGTAAAACCCAAGATTGCTGAGCATCATCTAAATGTAGACCCGAGTGCTCGGGCAATTAAGCAGAAGAGAATGCATTTTGGACCCGAAAAGGATGTCGTCATAGCTAAACAAGTAGAGGAGTTGTTGAAGGCAGGTCATATACAAGAGATTAGTTTCCCTACATGGCTCTCAAATGTAGTTCTAGTACCTAAAGCAGGAGACAAGTGGAGGATGTGCGTAGATTTTCGGGACGTGAACAAAGCGTGTCCCAAAGATTGTTATCCATTGCCGAGGATCGATCAATTAGTGGACTCTACTGCGGGACACGAGCTGTTATGTCTTATAGATGCTTATCAGGGATATCATCAAATCTCCTTAGCCCACGAGGATCAGTCTAAGGTTAGCTTTGTCACAGCGGGAGGAACTTTTTGCTATGTCGTAATGCCCTTCGGACTGAAAAATGCTGGGGTCACTTATCAGAGACTAATGGATAAGGTGTTCAGAGATCAAATAGGGCGGAACGTGGAGGTTTATGTCGATGACGTCCTGATCAAAAGCAAGAAGGCCCAAAATCTGATCGAAGATATGGAGGAGGTCTTTGCCACTTTAAGAAGATTTGGCATGAAATTAAATCCCGCCAAATGCACTTTCGGAATTCATAGTGGAAAATTCTTGGGGTACATGGTGACAGAGAGAGGTGTGGAAGCTAACCATGAGAAAATCCGAGCAATCCGAGAAATGAATCCTCCTCGGACATTGAACGAGGTACAAAGGTTAGCAGGAAGAATAGCGGCGCTTAGTCGATTCATATCTCGATCGGCTGATAGGAGTTTGCCTTTCTTTAAAGCGTTAAGACGAGGAATGCAGTTTGAGTGGGATGATCAATGTCAGAAAGCTTTCGAGGACTTGAAAGAATATCTAGCTCAGTTACTATTAATGAATAAACCCGAGCACAATGAAACCCTCCTCGTCTACTTGTCGGTAACCGATGAAGTTGTCAGCTCGGTGTTAATTCAAGAGAAGTTAGGGCAGCAACAACCGGTATATTATGTCAGTCGAGCTTTGCAAGGAGCCGAACAGAGATACCCTGAAATTGAAAAATTAGCCTCGGCTCTCGTGATCACTGCAAGAAGGCTTCGGCCGTATTTCTTATCTCACCCTATCATGGTGGTGACGAGCACTCCCTTGGGAAGGCTCTTGTCAAAAGCAGAAATTTCAGGACGGATGGTGAAATGGGCTACAGAATTGAGTGAGTTCGATATTTCTTATCAGCCTCGGACTACCATCAAAGCTCAAGCCTTATCGGATTTCTTGGTCGAAGTGACTCATACTCGTGAAGAAAAGGATAGGAGCCTATTTGTAGATGGATCATCTACTCAAATAGGAAGCGGTGCAGGAATTATACTTATCAGTCCAGAAGGAGAGGAAATTGCCATAGCTATTCAGTTCGGTTTTCATTCCTCAAACAATGAGGCCGAATTCGAAGCTCTCCTATCAGGCTTACGAGTAGCATTAGACGTCGGAGCTCGGAAAGTAAAAGTGTTCATGGATTCAATGCTGGTTGTTCAGCAAGTAAATGGGGTATACAAGGTGAAAGAAGAAAAGTTGAAAAAATATGTGGATAATGCTCAAGTATTAATGACTCAGTTCCAGGAAGTGGAATTGAAGCAAATACCACGAGAAGATAATAACCGAGCAGATACACTCGCGAAGTTGGCCAGTTCCATTCATGAGTGAAAGAATAGGAAAGTACTGGTACAAAATCTTTTGGTCTCGCACATAGCTATTAACAGCATAATGAATTTGGAGCCTTGTATTATATCCGATTGGCGAGAGCATATCATTAAATTCTTGAAAAACAAGGTATTGCCATTAGATCCGAAGGAAGCTGCTCGGGTGAAGAGAGTGGAGAGGCGTTTCGTGTTAGCAGAAGGCAAATTTTTCAAAAAGGGATTTTTCAACTCCCTTCTTGCAATGTACATCACTACAAGAAGGAGAACATTTGCTAAATGAGATTCACGAAGGCTGTTGTGGAAATCATTTGGGAAGCAATATGTTATATCAGAAAGCTCTTCGAGCAGGATACTATTGGCACAGTATGAGAGAGAATGCCGAAGAAATTGTTAAAAAGTGTAACAATTGCCAAAAATATGCAAATTTATCTCATATACCCGCAGAGGTCTTAAATAGCAGTGTTACTGCCTGTTCCTTGGATCAATGGGGGATGGACATCGTCGGACCTTTTCCTCTTGCCACAGGACAAAGACAATTCCTCCTACTAACAGTTGAGTACTTTACGAAATGGGTGGAAGCTGAGCCTTTAGCAAAAATAACTGAGGAGGAAATTATTAGATTCCTATGGAGAAGCATAGTATGTCGGTTCGGAATACCGAGGAGAATAATTTCTGATAATGGAAGGCAGTTTCAGGGAAAGAAAGTACAGGAATGGTGCCAGGATATGAGAATCAAGCAAGTATTCACCTCAGTGGCCTACTCGCAGTCAAATGGGCAAGTCGAAGTTATTAACAGTATTCTATTACATGGGATTAAGACGAAGCTGGAAGGGGCCCGAGGAGAATGGACAAACGAACTACCTGGAGTCTTATGGGCCTATCGAACAACTCCTCGGGTATCCACAGGGGAAACTCTGTATAGTATGGTATACGGCTCGGGTAGAAGAACGAGGGTAGAAGAAAGCAAGAGTTAGATGAGATTGATCAACTAAGAGAACAAGATGTAGCAAGAACAGAGCTGTATAAGGTAATGATTACCAATGCTTATAACCGAAGGGTTCGCCCAAGAACATTTCAAGTCGGGGATTTGGTGTTACGAAGAACGAATCCTGCTGGTGAGATGAAAAAGTTAGCACCCAAATGGGAGGGCCCTTACAAAATCAAGGAAGTGATCGGAAGAGGAGCCTACAGGCTGAAAGATCATGAAGGTCGGAAGTTGGTAAGACCTTGGAACATTCATAACTTGAAAAAATATTTTGTGTAATCTTTCTTTGTTATTTTAATTATAAATTCAGCAGTAATAAAATGAAAATATTTGATTCATTGAGCTTGTTCGGAATTTTAATGATTTACTCGTGGGATCGGGATGTTTGGTCCACGTTTAAACGTTAAATTATCATCGGTTTACTCGTGGGATAGGGATGTTTGGTCCACGTTTAAACGTTAAATTATCATCGATTTACTCATGGAGTCGGGATGTTTGGTCCACGTTTAAACGTCAAATTATCATCGGTTTACTCGTGGGATCGGGATGTTTGGTCCACGTTTAAACGTTAAATTAAATTATCACCGGTTTACTCGTGGGATCGGGATGTTTGGTCCACGTTTAAACGTCAAATTATCACCGGTTTACTCGTGGCATCGGGATGTTTGGTCCACGGTTAAACGTCAAATTATCATCGGTTTACTCGTGGGATCGGGATGTTTGGTCCACGTTTAAACGTTAAGTTATCATCGGTTTACTCGTGGGATCAGGATGTTTGGTCCACGTTTAAACTTAAAATTGCCTAAGTGGTGGTGCTCGGGGTAGCGAGCTTGATCGTATTTTTAATTGTTTACTCGTGGGATCGGGATGTTTGGTCCACGTTTTAAACTTAAAATTGCCTAATTGTTTATGCTCGGGGTAGCGAGCTTGTTCGGAATTTTAGTTGTTTACTCGTGGGGTCGGGATGTTTGGTCCACGTTTTAAACTTAAAATTGCCTAAGTGTTTATGCTCGGGGTAGCGAGCTTGTTCGGAATTTTAGTTGTTTACTCGTGGGATCGGGATGTTTGGTCCACGTTTTAAACTTAAAATTGCCTAAGTGTTTATGCTCGGGGTAGCGAGCTTGTTCGGAATTTTAGTTGTTTACTCGTGGGATCGGGATGTTTGGTCCACGTTTTAAACTTAAAATTGCCCAAGTGGTTGTGCTCGGGGTAGCGAGCTTGTTCAGAATTTTAGTTGTTTACTCGTGGGATCGGGATGTTTGGTCCACGTTTTAAACTTAAAATTGCCTAAGTGTTTATGCTCGGGGTAGCGAGCTTGTTCGGAATTTTAATTGTTTACTCGTGGGATCGGGATGTTTGGTCCACGTTTTAAACTTAAAATTGCCTAAGTGTTTATGCTCGGGGTAGCGAGCTTGTTCGGAATTTTAGTTGTTTACTCGTGGGATCGGGATGTTTGGTCCACGTTTTAAACTTAAAATTGCCTAAGTGTTTATGCTCGGGGTAGCGAGCTTGTTCGAAATTTTAGTTGTTTACTCGTGGGATCGGGATGTTTGGTCCACGTTTTAAACTTAAAATTGCCTAAGTGTTTATGCTCGGGGTAGCGAGCTTGTTCGGAATTACAAGTAAATGATTTTATTCATGAACGAAAAAGAAATACAAGAGAAGGTAAAAGCTCTACCCTACGGGTGAAATAGGTCCTCAGGGAGGCTTTCCAAAGCAGCAGTTACATCAAGGAAATCTTTTGAAGCTCCTTCGGGAGGGTAGCCTTGAGATCCAAATTGGCTGAGACATGCTTCAAATCCGTGATCAAAAAACTTGTAAGCACGGTCAGCCACCATGTTGCTGTACTCTGGAGACTTCAAAAACTCGGCCTTCTTCGAGAGCAAGAATTCTTCCATACGAGCAACAGTGGAAGATTTCTCTTGAGCAAGTTGCTCAGAGAAAGCTTGATGTTGCTCGGCCAGGGATTTATACTGCTTCGACAAAGTAGAGTTAGCACTTTCCAGATCGGCGAATTTTGTCGCTCCTCTGCAAGGGTCTTCTCCGCTTTATCCCGAGCTGACACCAGGGCCAAGTGTCGCTCCTCCAGAAGACTCACTGTTTTCTTCAGCTCCTCACCCATACTCTCCAACTGCCTGATGCGCTTCTGGTTCTGCCCATCAGCTAAACGTACTGAATGAAAACGAGTGAGAAGCTCACCCGCCATCATGTGGGCCTACATCAGAGCATATACAAAATTAAAGTGATGAATGAATGTATTGAAAAAAGACAAGCGAAGCAGATTAATTGGTAAAAGTATTTACCTGAGTAAAGGAGGAGGAGAAGTCGTTCACCAAGTTGCTGAAGGCCAGTTCCCCGAGGTATTTACGGCCGGCTGATTTGGGGGTGTAGCACAAAATGGAATTGGAGGCTTTGGGGTCGGGTTTTTTCAGTAATGGAACGGTGGGAGAATACGTCCACGAAGGGATATGGTATCTCGAGGTAGGCCGAGAAACACTGAGAGCGGGTTGAGAGGAGGCTCGAGGTTCGGAAGGGATAAGGGAAGAAGAAGTTTTCTTAAGGGGAGGTGCTTGGGGCGAAGAACTTGGACCTTCGGGAGTAGCCCTCTTCCGACGATGAAGAGCTTGAGTCCTCTAGGGAGAAACCTTCTCCTCAGGAGGAGTCACAATCTCGACGGACGGGGGAGGGGCAGGAGTAGTAACAGCCTTAGAAGTTTGGCCTTTCTGCCTCTTTTCCTTCAGCTTCTCGGCCATCCCAGCCTTCATCATTTTTGTTTCTGAAAAGAGCAGAGAAACATTACTCCGAACATAATAAGTCAAAAGTAAAACGAAGAAGACTGCTTGAAAAGCACTCACCGAGGGGCATTTTCAAGGATACACCCTTCGGGCTTAACTGGAACAAGTATAGCAGTCCGTCGTCAATCAGCTTCGTCAAATTAAAACACTGATCGCCAAGTGCACAACGAACCGACAAATACGGTTTCTCCTCAAGGTGACCCTTGATTGACTTGCCCCTCGGGAGATTGTTCCTCCACTCCATAGGGCAATCCCAAGGTTGGAGCGGACGAGCAACAAAGTAAGAGTTTTTTCAGTTTTTTATGGACGAGGGGTATTTTTTTAGGAAGCCAACCCCTGTCCGGGAGGAAAAGTAAAAGAGCCCGATCTCTTTCTTGTTCAATGGAAAAAAACAATGAAAAAGTTCGGGAGTAGGGGTAAAACCCAGATAAGAAAGAATTATGAAAAAGCCTGCTAATAATCGATAACTATTGGGAAATAATTGACTAAGGGAAACAGAGAAGTAGGAGGCTACTTCAATAAAGAAAGGATGGATAGGAAAACGGAGGCCTCCTCGAAGCTGGTCTATATAAAAAGGAAATACCCCTTAGGGGGTAAGTGGGGACGAGATCCGGAAGGGGGAGCAATAATAGAAGTCCCCTCGGAAATCCCCCATTTAGTTCGGATATTACTGAGATGCTGAGTCAATTTGACCTCAGACTCAAAGATCTTGAACCAGGGAACGCGGGCTTTAACTAAATCTCGCTCTGTAGCAAGTCTCTGCTCTTGTATACGAGCAGCTGACGCGGCAGAAGAGCTTAGAGTTTTGTCACTATCAGAAGAAGAGGAAAATGGTTGAGGAGAGGGGCTAAGAGCGTCTCCCTCATTCAACATATCTATCGCTTGCAATGAAGAGTCGGCTGAGGAAGAAACCATACTTGGTGATTGAAAAAGGAAGATTACTGAGGAAAGTTGTTCGATCGTCTGGTGCTAGCTCGGAAGCAAAATGCAGCAAAGTAAGACAAATGAAGAAAAGTGATGTGTATTTATAGAGGGGACCATATGAACAGTCATTCAATCTTCACCGTCCAAAAATGAGGGAATGAACGGTCATAAAGGTGCCTCGGGAAACGAAATGTCGCGCAGCATTTGAAATTTTTGAGCGGTAAAAAAGGGCGGCAAAAAATCCCGAGCAGGTTAAGTTTAGGATTTTACCCGAAGACAATAAAACAAGACTTCAAAAGTCTCGTCTTGCTTTACTTTAGGGGGGTGAGGTGATGTCATATGACATATTGACTTCCTCGAGTAAAATCCCCCATAAGAACCGAACAAATCTTATACCGAGCAGGGTTTACCGAACAGAAAGACACCAAACAGAACAGCTGCTAAACCCTCCTCGGTTTTCTGGTCAAAGACTAGCGGAAGACCCGGAGATAACCAACAAATCAACCGGCGTGGATAAACGTGCAGTAATGGGGCGCGGATTTCTCGGACACGTTTGGCCTCAGTTAAGCCACGATCAGAGTTTATAGTGTTCCGGATCCCCCGCGAGCCAATCACTGGGAACAACCCTATAAATACCCGCGGATGTTATCATAGGAAGGGTGGGATTTTTCTGGGCAAAAAGACTCCGAAGAGAGCAAATTTATTTCTGTTCGGTCTTTTTTATTATTTTTCTAAGATATTCATATAAGTCATTGGACGATTGTCATTTGTGTCAAGAGAGTCTTGTAAATCATCAACGTTTATAGTGAAGTTTTATACTGGACTAGGTTCCGTGATTTTTCTCTCAATTTGAGGGTTTTTCACGTAAAAAATCTTGGTGTGTTTATCGTTATTTTTCATTAACACTTTATTCTACCCTATATTTAAAAATCTCGAATCACATCATATATGTAGAACTGTCAAAATGGGACTGGCCCGCGGGCCTGGCCCAACCCAACCCGCCAAATAGGCGGGTTGGGCCAGCATTTTTAAGGCCCGCCAGCAGGCGGGCCTATATGGGCTGGCCCAAACGGGCCGCGGGTTTTGGCGGGCCAACCCGCGGGTTGGCCCCATTTTTTTTTAAAAAAAACAATTATTATTTCTTTTTTTAGGCTCAATTCATAGATAAATACTCAATATCACATTGAAGCATTCGATCTACTGTATATTTTTCACTTGGTCTTGCTTTAAAGTTGCAACAAGTATTTAAAAATCGAGTAAAATACGGATTCACTAATCAAGTTTTTTTATTAGCAGTGTTAATATCTAGATAAAACCTAAAACAAGTTTCAGTATTCTTTAGCATCATTTTCAGGTTCGGTAAGTTTAGTTGGAAATATTTTTTTGAACTTTCTTTTAAAAAAAAAATTAAAAAAAGTCATTTTTTAAAAAAAAATATTAAAAATTAAAAAAAAATATTTCGGCGGGCCAGCCCACCCCAACCCACGGCCCGTTTCGGGTCGGGTTGGGTTGGGGTTTTCCCAACCCGCCTGGAGCCGGGCCCAAACGGGTTGGGCCCGTTTGGGCCTCGGGTTGGGTGGGCCAGCCTGTTTGGTCGGGCTGACCCGTTCTGACAGCTATACATATATGTACCGTAAAATATATGTGTTGTACTATATGTCATATATCTGTATTAAAAATAAAAGACCAAACAAATTAACAATTAAAAAGATTATATATTTGGTCAATCAAAGATTATATTTTAAAATTTCTTATTAAATAAGAAATCCTTAATGTTGAAGATTTTTCTACTTTGCCTAAAATAATCACCACACTTTTTCAACTTCTAATGTTATACAAAACGAAAAGATTAGCAATTGTTCTTAAAATTATTTGAAATACTTGTTTTTAAATTTATTTTAATTTTTTAATATAATATTAAATTACCGGATATAAATCACATCCGATATTTGTTGGTGGAAAGGCTTGGGAATTCAGAGATAGACTCTGCCACTCAACATACGCGGTTTGATAGTGGCACTGCAGGTGCTAAGTCAGTTTATTGTCACGGGCTCAGAGTTTTGGCGCAGACGACAACCCGTACGGCGACCCCGGATCCCCATAACACCGAGGTTAAGCCTTATTCCATCTCCGATGCCTACTGGTTTCGCCCTCCCATGGGCTCATCAGAGAAGCGGGAACAGCTCTCAACCAGTCTAGTGTCTAGAATGCTCGCCCTTCCGTCCTAGACAGGTCCAAGACCAGCGACAAGCTTCCCAAACTCAATTGGGTCGGCATGCCTAACTCAGGACGGAAGAATATCTAAGACACGTACTCGACTCTTATGAGCCGTCCCGCAATCCCACGTTATAACCAACCAGCAACCATCTCGCGCATGTCTGCGTGTCACGATATTTGGTGCGTGACATTATGGTTTCTTTCGGCCACGGGAGGGTTCAGGTTCCATGGGCAAGTGTGGTTTGGAATTCAAGTCTATTGCCTAAGCACTCATTTATACTTTGGCTTGGGGCTCAGGGCCGTCTAGCTACCTCAGATCGTCTCCTCTTTGTTGAAGACAAATCATGTGCACTTTGTGATTCTGGCCTCGAAAGCCACAATCACTTATTTTTTGGCTGCCCTTTTAGAATGCTTATTTGGAACGAAGTTAAGATTTGGCTCGACATTAGGAGGGAAATGTCTACACCCCGGCGTGCGCTTAGGTGGTTCAAGAAGGAATTTCGGGGCTCTTCTTACATCCTGAAGGCTCGGGCTATTGCACTTGCATCTACTGTCTTATCACATTTGGTCCGCACGCAACACCATAAAATTCGAGGGACGGCTCATTGACTCGGCTGCTATTGTTCGTAGCATTCAGATTTTTGTTTATCGACTATTGTATAAGTTATTTCCTCCTGTTGCTATCATAGGTGATAGCTTTTGATTCATGACTGTTGCACTTTGGTTGCTCGGTATGCCCGCACTTTGGACCGGCCGGTTCGAGCCGGTTTTAAAAACATTGCTTGGATCCCTTACTTCATCATTTTCATCTCATAATATTTCCATTAATCAAGAATAGCAAAGAATTCAAACTTATAACTGAAGAATCACACACACACGCATGGTTGTCGACATAGCATTGAAGAGCTTCTGAAATACTTGTATGCACCCAGTTTGAGTCGCACTTATATACCAAACAATCCAATATTAAAATATATCATCTTTGTTGGGTTTGTGGCCCAATTGTTAAGCCTCAATTACTTAAGCCCATAATCCTTTTAATCCCTTAATTAACCTACCCTACTGTTAAGAGGGTATCCACATTGACATCGTCATGTGTACCTGCAAAACAATCTTTTGAATAAAAAGTATATAAACTAGCAGACCAACCATTTTTACCAATTATATTAAGTTGGTATATAAATAAGACCTGAACCGAATTTATACAAATATTTTCCGAACTTCTTGATGTATATAGATAAAGATGCAACTAAATTTCAAGCAAGTGGTATAAATATTTTTTTAAAATAAAATTATGTGTTTTCGGAAAGTCATCATATCTTATCAAAAGCCATCTTAGAAGTTGAAATTGAGGACCATGGTTCGAGTAAAATAATATAAGGATTTTTTCTTTACGAATAAGATAAAGAAAAAGATAAAGCTACTTGACTGGCATAAACTCACGCCTGTATCTTATACGGCTCCCAAAGTATACAAAGTATATATACTTTATATTTTATATTAAGTAAATTAACATATCAATTGACAAAAAAATATAGAAAAAATGTTCCCGAATAATACTTAGAAAAGCGTAGTTTGTGGAATACTATTGCCAGTGCTGGTAATTCCGAACTGACATTGGGATATTACCATAAGATTAGATCCAACCGCCCCAAATAATTTGGGATCATAAGATCCATATATTACTATATATGGATTTTATATTCCCAAATCATTTGAGATCATTGATAGAGTATATTTCCAGCGTTGATTTTTACTCAAATTAGGGACGAATCTAGAACTTTTATTACATAAAAAATATAGGGTAACAAAAATTTTAATGTGATCAAAATATAATTTTAGGAGTAAAATTCAATTTTGTTTAAAAAAAATTAAGATAATAATTTTTTTTCGAGGGTAGCTCTCTCCACCCAATATATAGGTCCGTCATGTCCCCACTCATGCACACCATGCACGTACACCTCCCCTGGTCTTGCATGTGACAAGTTGATTGTAAGGGCCTACGATGACGTAAAAATTCGTGGGTCGGTCTAGAATAAATTAAATTGTTGTCGAAGTTTATGTTTTGCTAGTTTGTTTAATGATAATTGCACCAAATAAAACTAATTCAATTGGATGAATTGGGTTCACCGGCGAGTTCAAGAAGGGTCGTTGATATATACATATATATCCATGAAACGTAATTTCTAACACATAATGGATACTATGAGTTTATGGTTATACCCTTTGGATTAACCCATAGATGTCAAACGAAACGGACAGCACGAGGCACGACACGAGTACGGCATGTTACGGAGCGACACAGCACGTCACGTTTTGCTACAGTGTCGTGTCGTGCCAGGCACGGCCCGTAACATGGGTCGTGCCGGGCCATAGGATGCCGCTCCGTACAGGGCCATGTCTATTGTGAAAACGGGTCGGCACTGCATGGCACGGCCCGTTTCCAAACCGAACCAGCACGGCAGGACAAGCATAGTGCCGTGCCGGCACGATTAAACGGCCAGCACGGCTCGTTTGACACCTATAGGTTAACCAATGCTCCAGCCACTTTCCAAACTTCAACGAACCACATTCTAAAGTATTTCCTTCGCAAGTTCGTCATTGTTAATGACATACTTGTTTTCAGCACCAGTTTCAATAGCCACTTAAACCATTAACACCTTGTTTTTGGATTGTTTATGTCAACATTCCTTAAGGGGGCCTCTTGGGTCTAACAGGTAGTGCGTGGCTATGCACAAATTGTAGCATCCCTTACTGACCTGTTGAAGAAGGATCAGTTTCTTTGGTCACATTTTACTCAACAGGCTTTTGAAACACTTCTCATCCAAACACATGTTCTTGCTTTACCCAATTTTTCAATCCCTTTCCAAATTCAAACTGATGCCTCTAGCTTGGGTGTTGGGGCTGATCGTTTGCAAAATAACCGAACATATCATAGGTGGAGGCACGTATAAATTGGGTGGGGCTATTAACAAAAAAAAAAAAATAGTGTTAAATTTGTGAAATTTTGTATTTTAGCCCAACCCTCTAAATCGATATAGTCCATTAATACTATACTTAGCTCGACTAGCCTCAGGTAAATTTGCATCGTAGCTCCGCCCAGCATGATATTGCTTTCTTTAGTAAGAAAGTCCCCACTCGAATGGCCAATCTATGTGCTACGATATTTTTATCAAATAAAAATGGATTAATTTTGTAAACGTAAAGTAGTTTGATTAGGTCATATGATTTGTAGTTGATTAGTGTAGTCTACATTATTGTACTTAGTAATAGGTTGCTGACCCAATGATGACATCTTGTTGGTACCCATTTCTGTTCTTTTATTTAAAATTAATCAAAAACTTTTCCTTTTTTGGAAGTGGCCAACTCCTCCAAGTGGGGAATTAGACTTCCCAACACCACTTTACATCTTATTTTTAATTAAATTTCAAGAAAATAAAATAAAAAAATGTTTGAATTAACCTTTTTTTTTTTGAAAAAATGAAATATTGTTATTACCTTTTACTAAATTTAAGAACTGTATTGCTATTTGATATGACATTCTCTGAACATGCCCAATAATATCATACTCGAAAGCAAGGACGGAACCACCTTTGTATTCCTGTGAAAAAAAATTAAATTACTCCCCTTACCAAATTTCATTCATCCACACCTTCTCAAAAGTATTGATAAGTAAATTACACTAGAAAGAGAGTTATATAAGCCATTTTTTACTACAAACTTCTCCATTTTGGTTTGCCTAAGCTGCTTGACACAAGGGCGGCTCAAATTTTTTTGAATGTCGGAGACAATTTATAAAAAAAGAGCCATTTACTTAAATTAAAAAAAAACGTGAATATTAAGTTAAAAACTTACTTTTCGTCTTTTTTTATACAAAAATACTTACTAGACTTTTGGAATAAACAATACATATCATCAAAGACAAGCTAAAAAACACAACAGAGAAGTTTTTCAATAAAATTCTGTATTAGCCACTATACTTACGGCAAAATTGATACAATATAAAAACATATACAAAAGAAAAGAAAATAAAATAAAAGGGGAAAATAGAACATTTGACTCTATTTTTGCTAAGTTTTTCTCAATTTCAATCCAAAGCATTCACGATAATTTCTCCTCACCTGCTCAATAATCT
The DNA here is from genome assembly GCA_907163345.1 of Haberlea rhodopensis. Classification (NCBI taxonomy): domain Eukaryota; kingdom Viridiplantae; phylum Streptophyta; class Magnoliopsida; order Lamiales; family Gesneriaceae; genus Haberlea; species Haberlea rhodopensis. The sequence continues at coordinate 1,451,302 of CAJQUN010000110.1, forward strand.
ACCTCACTACATCGATCTTTTCAATGCTTGTTAATCCATCAACTAGAGATTTTATAGTCGACATATTTGGTACCCAACATTCTGACACACTCATTTGAAAAAAAATGAGCAATATATTAATGTTTGTAATTAATAAATCTAGGAATTTTGGGCCTCGTTTGAATTTGAGGCCTAAAACAAATGTTTTATCTGATTTAGGTGTTAGGCCACCCCTGGCCTCACATATGTGATGACTCTCTTGTATGAGCGAAGGGCTGGGGTGAGGGGCCAATATTGGATCCTAGCTTGTAATCCTACTCATTTGAAACTTCAGTCTGAATTGGAATCGAAGAAATCAAACCTCAAATTCGATACTCAATTCAATCCAAACTCGGGGATGAAATATTTCATCTTTACATTTGTGGATGCATGGTACAATGGTACGGACATCTATGATAACAACATTTGTCAAAATGTGACTTGTGTTGCGATTTATAACTTGGGAAGTTTGTGAAGTCATATAAACTGGTTCTATCAAAGTTTAGTTGAAGATACGGTGCCAATGAAGAGCCATGCAATATACATTTTGAATCTCGGTCCTGTGATTTGGAATGTAAGAAGAGTCATGCTCTATCGGGAGATGTAATTAAGGGTATGTTTTGGATTACTCATTCAAAATATTTCTATGTTGTTTTTGCTTAAAATTGAAAATTTTGTTTTTAAGCAAAACTATTGAATGTTTGTTATTAAATAAAAAAAAAAACAGTTTAATGAACTTTAATTTGTTACAAAATTGACACCAAAGCACCCGCAAACATAACATTACTTGCTTCTCAACTTCTGTTTTTACCTGTTTTTTAGATAAACAACGAAATCAAATACCCAAAATCTGATTTTTAATCTGAAAAACAAATAAGTACTTTCGAAAACAATCCAATATAAATCAATTGTATGTGTCATGTGAGATTTCATTACGAGATATCAAAATTGGGCCATTCAATAAGATTGATATGAGAGGCCCAACTAATATTTACCCATTTCCAAGTTTGATCGAATAATCGTCGCCTATTTCTTTTCGTGTCGACACCATTTTTAAATGAGGAAATTACAAGAAGGTACCACTTTTTAAAACATCTTTCAACTAAATCACCCTAAAAACTCTTCTTTCAACTAAATACATCTTTTAAAAAATATCTTTCACATAAGTCTATTTTATGGAACCCTAATCAAATTAATCCATTTTTATGACTTAAACACCCCTAATCTAATTAATCCATTTTCTCAATGGCAGATTGTTCGATTTGTAGAGGAACGTAGTCTTCGCATTTATGCTCTTCTTCTTCTTTTTCAAATCTGTGGCCATTGTTCTGTCGAGCACGATTTTTGGTGTCGTGTGGGCATTTACCAGTCACGTTTCTGTAGGGTTTGAATTCTTCGTAAGTATGCGATTTGCAGTTTGTGGAGTTTCGATTGAAGTGGAGAATTTCTGTATTTTTTCCAGTTTCTCAATTGTTCTCAGCAACAAATTTGAATCAACTCTGCCTCTGACTGAAACATGATCATTTTCTAGATCAATGGAGATCGACAAACCCCTGTAGAAAAAAGTTTGAATAAAAATTAAATCATTGATAAAAATGGATGAAATTAAAATTGTAATTCGTACCAATTACCATCAAGTTTTAGTAATTTTTTCTTCAGTTTCTTCTTATATGATCTGCAACACATGCTGTTCACTTTCAGAACTGTAATCTGCAAAGGCAACAAGATTGAATCAAATTAAAATATGAAACAAATTTCATTACATTAAAAAAATGTATTCATGTGGTGCATGTAATTACATGCGCCCTAGTTTACCGGTGCATGTAATTACATGCACCTCTAGTCTATCGGTGCATGTAATTACATGCATCGGTAGTCTACCGATGCATGTAATTACATGCACCTCTAGTCTACCGGTGCATGTAATTTACATGCACCGGTAGACTCAATAATTGCATTAGTTCTCAAATTACATAATAAATAAGTATCATACAATAATTGTTAAAGACGGTCACAAATAACACTTAAAAAGTAAGATATGTTGGTGTAATATATTATCATTGAAAAATAATATACTTTTGTTATTTGATTATTCAATAATTTATCATATATTATATACTCATCCATAATAAAAATTTAATTTATCCATAATAAAAATTTAATTTATAAAATAATATATTGTATATTTAATTTGTTACAAGATCAACAAACAAGCAACATATAGCGATGCATGCAAATTACATGCGCTCTAGTTTATCGGTGCATGTAATTACATGCACCGCTAGTCTATAGGTGCATGTAATTACATGCACCGCTAGTCTATAGGTGCATGTAATTACATGCACCGCTAGTCTACCGGTGCATGTAATTTACATGCACCGATAGTCTATCGGTGCATGTAAATTACATGCATCGGTAGACTCAATATTTGCATTGGCTCTCAAATTACATATCAAATAATTTCATACAGTAAGTGTTAAAGACATTCATAAATAACACTTAAAAATTAAGACATGTATGTAATATATTATTATTTCAAAAATCTTTATTCGAGGATCCCGACTTCTCCATTATTCCTTCTTTTCTTCTCTACCTTCTCTTTTATGGTGATAGGGTTTTCAACCTCTGGCTGCAACTAATTTTGAACAGAAAAAACAAGGGCTTTCGTAGTAATATGTAAACTAGAGGCACTGTGATAGTTTATCAGTCCAATCCATTCTACTGTATATTTGTGGAAAAATTACATGCACCTTTAGACCTATCGGTGCATGTAAATTACATGCACCGATAGACTCATTAATTGTTGGTGCATGTAAATTACATGCACCACTTAGTCTATCGGTGCATGTAAATTACATGCACCGATAGACTCATTAGTTGTCGGTGCATGTAAATTACATGCACCAATGGTTTCAATTTCATTACATTCTCAAATTTTCATTCAAACAATTGATCGAACATCTCAAATACATTATAGTTTTGAGTTTTACATTAAAATTCTACTAAAATCATTACAATAAAATTGAAATTCATAATAAATATAAAATTTTCATTCAAACAATTGACAGAATCTCAAATACATTATACTTTTACGTTTCAGATTAAAAATCTACAAACAATCATTACAAAAAAATTGAAATATAAAACAAAATCAATCGGTAAATAGATGATAAACAGAAGAATGAGATGATTTTGTCTTCTTGCACAACATTTTTGTTTTCGTTTCTTCGTGACCAGTGCGCGATCTTCGACGCCATGGGAGGAGCGACAACTTTCGACGACTAGCGTTGGTGGTTGGGACATGTGGCTGGTGTGAGGATTGGAGACTAGGGTTTTGGGGTTGAAGGGTGTGATTCAAGGAAGACAGAAGACTATTTTGGTCATTTTGACCAAAAGTGGACCTTGTTGAAAGAATTTTTTTTGGGGTGACTGGGCTGAAAAATCTTTTACTAAATGGTACCGGCCCGAAATTTTCCCTTTTTAAATCTATCAAAATATATTCATACGCGTGGAAACTAGTTTAAGTATTAATTGTAACCTTGATTCAAGAATATAGATAATGATATAAAAATATCGTAGTAATTATGAAAATTTGGAAAGTGAGTATATGAGATATAGTAGTTATAGGTGGATTATATATTTATAAAGATAGTTATGTCATAATTAAGGAATTCAAGAAAGCTTTCATGTTACATAAGAAATGTGACTCTCACGGGCTAACCAGAAATTTTTAATCTGGTGGACTAAAATTTATTTTGAAGTACATATGTAAACATAGAAAAACACAAGAATACAATATATCTTGATAAACAAAGATAAAAAAGTATTGAAAGTTCATAATGAAAAAAATATTAAAACACTATTTAAATCGCAGTATGTGATTCTTTAAAATATCAAATTTACAATACTCAACCGGATACTGTAATATTGGAATACGTTTTACAGGGTCGGGGTTCATAATTTGAGGTGTTATTACAACTTGGCCTAACAACTTCATTTTCAAGTATAGGTCTTTTAGTCTTTTTTGTGGTGATTCTAAAGTTGAAATAGATGAGCTTTCTGGACCATTTGCATTACTTTTTTAAAAAAAAAAAACCATTTGCATTAATTTTTTATGCTTCATTTTACTATTAAAAAAATCAAAAAAATCTCGATTTTTCATTGTAATCTACATGTAATCAATCCCAACACCAATACACATTCTTACTAGCACGTACAACACTATGATTTTGACTATTTGTCACTAAATTTCAAGAGCTAAAATTAATGTGTATACCAAAATGATGGTTAAAATAATTCAAATATTTTAGGCGGTAGCAATGTTGAATATAATGGAGAGTAGGGAACTGTTCTCTATTATGCAAAAAAAACTTAAGCAAGCAAGCAGGCTTTTTACAACGAAGACATGGGGAACATTCTAGGCTCTCAATTCAGCAAATCTCTAAAATAACAGAACCGAGCAAGTTCACTTCTCCTTAACTCCGAGGCGCAGATCCGAGGAGTTTCCGAACATCTAAATCGCGCGTTTCGATTGATCACTCTTTCAATCTTTTTTCAGAATCGAACTTTTCCTTGGATCAGGTAACAAAATCGTCCCCGCTCTGTAAGAACTTATTTGGTGATTAAATATATTATCTCAAACTTTGATGGTTGATTGTTAGTGAAGTTGAGATTTATTATATTTTGCTTTGATTTTGGCTGATTTATTTGGTAAATTCTTTTTTTTTTTTTTTTAATAGTCCAGTTTACCGGATGTTTCTTCCACGTAATTGAATTTGTTAGATACACGTCAACTTCCAACTCGTACCAGGCCATACTAACATAAAATCATGACAAGTGTTGTATAGCTTTTGTCTTTTTTTTTCCTCCCTTAAATATGATGTCGTGTGACTGTTCCTTTAATTGGGTTGTGGAAGTGGTGACGGAAAGTTGACAGAACGCTGCAAATTGCAATTAAGGATTTTTTGTCTCTGCATCATGATTGGATTAGCTTTGTAGATTTATTCTGTTTGAGTCTTTTTTTTATCTATTTATTATACATGCCTACTGTCTTAATAGAATAGTAAAATACCCCAAATTTGGCCCAAAAAGTATGAAATGTGCTACTTGAAGTACTTCAAGTATCACAGTCTTCTGTGCACTCGTTGTTGCAATGGTGATGTTGCTGCTGGTTTATGAGAATGGTGGTATATTTGTCGATACACCATATGTTCTTATTCATGTGTGCCATACGAGATCATGTGTTTTATTTTTATCATTATCACTGCTTGTCAGTCTGCTATACGTAGCTCAGTGGCTCAGTGCTTGTTTTAGTCTTTTTTGTCCTGTGCTGCAGTCATGGCTGGAATGACACCGGAAGGTTCTCAATTTGATGCTCGTCAATATGATAACAAAATGAATGAAATGTAAGTTTTCCACCACGCTTCATTTTCGACCTGCTGAAAGAGCGTCCCCTTTATAGAAATGCTTTATCTTTGTTGTATCCTTTCTTAGCCTTGTGTACTCTGAATGTTTATCATCTCTTTTTGTTTTCAGACTTGGAACTGATGGTGAGGAGTTCTTCACAAGTTATGATGAAGTGCATGACAGTTTTGATGTTATGGGCCTGCAGGAAAATCTCCTTAGGGGCATCTCCGCATATGGTATATTTAAACGACATATATAAGAAGATGTTATGTGCCTTGATTCGTCATTCTATTTATGTATCATTTCATGATGGAATTAACTGTCCATGCAATCTTAATGTTGCTTATGTCTCTGATTGGTGATTTGCCTTGTTTTTTTAAGGACCTATTTAATTTTTAAGAAGGTTGTCGTACCAGTGTAGCTAGTTTATTGATCAATTGTTTGATTATCTGGCTTTTGGTTTTCTTTTATCTGGATATCGAATAACCTTTTTTCTTGTACTGTTTTGAAGGGTTTGAGAAGCCCTCTGCAATTCAACAAAGAGGTATTGTTCCCCTCTGCAAGGGGCTTGATGTGATTCAACAGGCTCAGTCTGGAACAGGAAAAACTGCAACCTTCTGCTCTGGAATTCTGCAGCAGTTAGACTACAATATTGTTGAATGCCAGGCTTTGGTTCTGGCACCAACTCGTGAGCTTGCACAACAAATCGAGAAGGTTATGCGAGCACTTGGTGATTATCTTGGTGTTAAGGTTCATGCTTGTGTTGGAGGTACTATTGTTCGTGAAGATCAACGTATTCTGTCCAGTGGGGTTCATGTCGTGGTTGGTACTCCTGGACGTGTGTTTGACATGATGAAAAGGCAGTCGCTTCGCGCTGATCATATTAAGATGTTCGTGTTGGATGAAGCAGATGAAATGCTTTCCAGAGGTTTTAAGGATCAGGTCTGTTAATTTGGCTGTATCTGTTAATTTTAAACTTTTTGTTCAGGCTATCAACCACTATGTCATGTTAATGTGGATTGTTGAGCACCTTGTCATTTCTTCATAATTTATCGATGGAGATTGGGTGTCATACTTTTGCTTTAATGCCAAGGATGTTTTCTTCAGATATACGATATTTTTCAGTTGCTGCCTCCTAAGATTCAAGTTGGTGTATTTTCCGCTACTATGCCTCCAGAAGCTCTTGAAATTACAAGAAAATTTATGAATAAGCCTGTTCGTATTCTTGTGAACGTGATGAGCTAACACTCGAGGGTATCAAGCAATTTCATGTCATTGTTCAAAAGGAGGAATGGAAGCTCGAAACACTCTGTGATCTTTACGAGACATTAGCCATCACTCAGAGCGTTATCTTTGTTAACACCAGGCGTAAGGTTGACTGGCTCACAGACAAAATGCGCAGCCGCGATCACACTGTCTCCGCCACACATGGTGACATGGACCAAAACACGAGAGACATCATAATGCGTGAGTTCAGATCAGGTTCTTCACGTGTACTCATTACCACAGATCTTTTAGCACGTGGGATTGATGTGCAGCAAGTCTCTCTTGTCATCAACTATGATTTGCCGACTCAGCCTGAGAATTACCTTCATCGTATTGGACGAAGTGGTCGTTTCGGGAGGAAGGGTGTCGCTATCAACTTTGTCACTACAGACGATGAGCGAATGTAATTCGACATTCAGAAGTTTTATAATGTGGTTATTGAGGAGCTTCCTGCCAATGTTGCTGATCTCCTCTAATCGCGGTTTTGATAGACTGAGGTAATGTCTTTCTTTTTCTTACCAGAGGGTCAAATATGGTTTTTAAATCCCTCCATGTGAGTGACATGAACTCATAAATGTTTAAGTTGCAAGTGTCAAGTGATTACCAACAGGTGACCCTGTATCGTCGTATGAGGTTAATGTCATTACATTAATTACTTCTACCATCTTGTTTCGTGTTTTTTAAATTAATTGTGATGTTCGAGTGATCGAGAGATTTTGTCCTTTGGTATGCAGCAGGGAATCCCTTCCAATTTGGTTGCTGTTGAAAAACTTTTGGTTTGTTTTAATATATTGCAACTGTTCACAAGATTTGCGGATATGGTTTTTTAAATTCCTCAAGTCTTAAGATTGGATATTTTTAAATAATGTGTGTGGTGATGTTCCATCGGTTGGTATACATGTTTAGTAGTATTTTTGCACTATTTTGTATTTTATCAAACTAGCTGTTAGGCACTTGCATTATATGTATATATAGTCACTTATTTTTTTTCAAGCATGAGATGTCTTTTTGGCCATGGAAGCTAGTTTTCCCAATCGCTGGTGTGTCCATCAGGTATTGTGAAGGTTAGTTTGATCTGTGTTTTTAAGTAACATAGTTTCATCTGTTATTAACCTCAGTAAACTTGTTCGGCAGTAAAGAGAATGAAGAACTTTGAACCTTGAAGGAAGAGAATTTATTAGGCTTTCATATATAATGAATTGCTCGTCTTTTATACTGAATGTAACATTTTAATGATAATGTGGTGCCTTTATTCATATTACATTTTAAGGTTCGACCTTTAAGGGATTTTTATACGTGCTTTTTACCTTCAACAAGTGGAAGAAAAGTCATTTTCCCCATGAATATGATAAAAATTGGTTCGTGCATTTCCCTTATTCGAGATGACTCGGCGAAAAGGAAAACAAGCCTCAAGAACTCAAATAGTAAAGAGAGTAAATCAGCTGTTAAACAGAAAATGACTGGCCAATACCAACTGTATAACAGCAGTATTATAATCAATCCCTTTGACCTCTCAAACTCAGTGTACATTTGCAAGAACTTGACCCAACCATCAATTCCAATTGTTGAAAAAGGTCTCAGCTTGCAGCATAGAACACTTGAGGTTCGTACCAAGTCAGGGTTCCCATGATCAAATATTTACCAGGAGTCTTCCAGCTGATGGTGCCAGATAAGTGATCTTTACTGCACGCACGATTCGAAAAGAGGTCTTGGTAGAAGGGTGAATTGCGAATGTCGCTTTGTTGCCGACAAAGGTTCAAGTCCAGATGAACCCAGCAACACTAATGAGGAGGGGGGAAGAAGATCATCAGAGAATAAAAGGATTATGGTATTATGCGATTTAACTTTATTGTGATTCAGTTAGAGTGCTTTCCTCGCTATCCTAAGATATGCTCGCCTATGTAAAAAGGTGGTGATTGCAATCGTGGAAATTCTAATAAGGCTTTTCAACCGATCAAAAAAAATGAATAAACAAGGCTCTTTGGGTGTATGTCCTAAATATCTTAGCCATCGAATTTTTCTTTGCTGTCTCCTTTTTTCACTTTGTTATTTGTATCCATACTTTAACAATAACATTTATAATGCTATAAGTTGTACTAAATAAGTGCGTTTTGAATGAGGCTCATGCAAATTTGTTGTTTACCCGTCGAAATTATAGTTGTGGTCTTAAAAAAAAAAAATATAGTTGTGTAGTGTAGGAACTTTATGATATGAAGATTTAAATGCCAATTTAATATGATTTATTGATGGTAGTATGATATGTCACATCAAGAGCCCGGGTCCAATGACACCAACGTTTCGATATTAAAAATTCCAAAACAACAAACATTAGATATATGTCTCAAGTAAATCAATCTTTTATTCCAATAAAACATAATTTATCTTTACAACTGAAATGATAACTAAATAAAACTGGTTTACAAAGTGGTCTCAAACGTAATATACAACGAAAGCTTAAATAATTAAAACTGATTTCATAGTAACATCTTGACTTCATGGCCGCAGCAACAATTTATCATCCCTAGAACTAATTAGCTCACCTAGAGCCTGAACAGATTAGCTCACATAGAGCCATAATAGAACCGATACCAAATCGGTGCAAATTTCATGACAGAACATATTTCATTTTAAACAAGCATAGTAGATCATCTAATTTCCTCACGGTACTGATATTATTTCTCTAGATGCACTGATATTATTTCTCTAGATTAACCCTCTTAAGATAATGTCAGAACATCGGATCACCTAAGAATAAATGGTTTGGACTATCTAGAACAACAGTTAACCACATTATCATGTCTGAAAAATGGTTATAACCCCACCACATCCGGATCAGAATCGGAATCCATACATTGGATTTTGAAATTTTCAGTGGTTAACCATTATTTATCACGTGTTCTCATGATCTTATAATTTTCAAATATTGTATAAGCTCGATTGAAATCTAAAACATATATACGATTTTAATACGAAATGACGATAGTACACAAATCCCATTTCTAGTTAAATTGCTTGAATTTCTGGAACTGGTTTGGAATGAAGAAAACTACGAAAATGATCTCATTCTTGCTTGAACAGACAGAACCGATGGTTTTCTTCATGAGAATATTTCGTGATTTTACATTAGAGTTTTGTGTAACCATTCCATTGCAATGAATCTACTATTGATAGGGTGAAATTTTGGGGAGTTATAGCCGCCTCACAGATTCAGTCATCTCCCCCATGTCCTCCCATGATGATAGCCATCTTCCCCCAATTTCACCTCCCATGAATATAGAAGTTACAATTGATGGGGAGTATTGGGGTTTGACCGTTAAATCGTTGTTATAGTTACACATCCGTCTTAGCATTGAATTTTACCACGGCAGCTGCCGTTCCCGTTCGATTATTGTCTTTGCGAACCATGCATGGAAAGGCGATTGTGCTCTCTACTTGCGCAGTTCGATTGTGACCGGTGTAATTGCTGGTACTCTTGCTTTTAAGGGAACGATTACCTTCAGCACCAGGAGCTCGATTCTTGCTTCTTATGGGATGATACCAAACTATATTCTTCTTTCCTCACTATTTCCATCTGTCGACATATTCGCAACCCTTACCATTTCATTTTCTTTGCTCATAATATATTAACATCATTTTCCCATCTCCTAACATAATAGTTACTTTTAATTCATCTTTTCATTAATTCTCAAAATATTTTTTATGATCATATTAAATTATAGTTTAAAATAGATAAACTTTGAATTTTGTTTTTCCAAGCGAACCCAGATTGTTTCACCGAATGTGAAACCTTTTTTTCGCTTTATCTGGTTATCTACAAATGCAGGTCATTCATCATTATCGGTGTATACCTACCGGTAACATCAACCAGACTGGTATCATTCCTTCCAAGGCCATGGAGAACTCTTGCACGCAGTGGTATGGGACATAATTTTGGCATACGTTCACGGGATATAAATCCGAGTGCTGTTGCATGGCGTCATTTACTATCGCCTCCTTCGAAAACAAAAGCTTGATCATACACAAGAAAAATGCTAATAATATCATCGGATTACTTCAGGATCTTCCTAATGTGAATACTTAGGCTTTATAGCTATTGCTTGATCCATTCTGTGATAGTGTACAGTTTCTTACATGATATGTTCGTATGATTCTATGTTGGATCGAGTCCATTAATCCTGCTAACTATATCTCTCATATTTGTCGTTTGTACAAGAGAAACACATAATACACATGGGGTTGCTTCGGTGTTATTGGTCCCGGTCCCAACCAGACATCCAGTAAGATAATGAGGACTGGTATAATACACATTGTGTCGTGAATCATAAAATATTACCCTAAACATCCAAGAACTTGACCAAGAGTGCATGATTAGGGTCCCAATACTGGAGCTTACAAAGAACAGGTAAATATAAATACGGCTCAAAACAACCCGGTGGATTCAACTTCGTTCTAAGTTGGCGGCGGTGGCACCGCCAACCGTAATAGCTGACTGGTATTTTAGTAATTTTGGCGCAATTATATGTCGTCCTATAATAATATATAGCCAAAACTGAATTATTAACAATTCCAGCTTTTGTTTTCAACTTATTATGTAGAATTAATTTATTACCAACATAGAAATCTCAAGACAATGTCACACAGTTCTAACACTTGCAACAGTATTTTTTTCATGCAAAACATGAAGGGACAAACATAGAATGTAATAAATCATTGAACGGATGGAACAAACATTACTAAAGACATCATACTATCTATCCAGAATATAATGCCTACCACAAACAAGATTTTCATCACGATTTTGTTACCGGTGTGTAACTACCCAATTGCTCCATTTGCCAGCTTTCATGAGGGGCAACATGGTCGTTGAAAGGAGCGTATTGCTGCAAAATTTAGAAGAGCCAAAACAATTCTCAAGTTCTCATAATAACATCTGTGATGCTAATATTTCGATAGTGTTAAATAAAGCTCATATTCGAGTACCTCCATCTTAGTTAAAAGCTCATTGGCAGTAGGAGCAGAAAGAACAATGTGCCGAGCACCTGGCTTGATAAAGCCTTCTTCAACACCTTTGTCGAATAAATTGAGCAAGAAGTCATAGTAGCCATCTACATTTAGCAAACCAACCTGTCCACAAAGCCGCACATGTAAACAAGGAGTAAATATTAAACTCTCTTTTTTTGTATAAACATGGATGAATCACCGGTTTTTTGTGAATTCCTAGTTGTGCCCATGTTATCATTTCCATTGTCTCTTCCATGGTTCCGTATCCTCCTAGAAAATTCGGGATGTAGAAATAGATATGCTTCTTTGTAAATAAATTTTGAAAACAACAAATTTATTGGAAAAAATACTTATGCTTGTTTTTTATGCACATTTACCAGGAAGGGAAATGAAAGCATCAGCTTCTTTAGCCATTTCAGCTTTACGCTCATGCATATCTGAAACGATTCTCACATCTCCAACAGCTCCACCCGATATCTGTCAATATAGCTCTATCAATAGTACTTTATCCGGAAAATAAACAAGTCACTGAAAACTACAAATACAATAAGGTCTCTCCTAATTAATCTTACGAGGATTCAGAATACCAACCATAAGTTAAATAAACAGTGGTGCAACTTGCAACTTAGCTGTTGCATAAGGACTATAAATACGACAGATTACCCTTGACTCCCAAAACTTGACTAGTAAGTCTTAGCAATCTTCATTGTCAACCGAAAAAAGGAATCAACAAAACAAACATTTTAGTATAAATCCCATAATAAGCAGCAGCTGGAAAATCTAATGCTAGCATACCTCAAAGGGAACTAGAGCTCTGGGAATTACTCTGCATAACGAAAAACCGGTCAAGGATATCTTATAGCATAGAAGATCAATCACACATGAAGAAACTTACCCAAGAACATGGCAACCGCCATCAAAGACTCTCTGAGAAAGTAACCCCATCAACCCAACACTTCCACCACCGTACACCAAGTCTATCTTCCTATTTACCTGCAACCACCCACCATTCATAGAGAGAAAATCTTTCACATAACAAGTAATAAAGTTGAACTCTACATTTTTCCCACAAAAAAAACGTGAGAATCCCAATGCCACGATGAACAAAAACCACTTGTATAAAGAAGTGTAATTCTAAAAAACACATTCAAGATCATTGAAAAGCTATAATCAACAAAGTACAAGAATCCTATTCATATAAAGAAAATTTTCATCCCAAAAGTCAATACCTTGACACAAAACCAAGGACGATTAACAAGTCAATTTCAGTCAACAACGATTAAGACCCAACAAAAAGAAAGATTCTTTTTCCAGGAAAAGTAAATACACCAACCAGTTCATTTCCCAGGTCATTAGCAGCATCACTGAAGACTTTCCTGTGGCCAGGCTGACTTCCACAAAACACACAAATCTTCTTGAATTTGCTACCCTTGCTTTCCATTCAATCCACAGTTCTTCACACTAATCAATTCAATCGTTCCTCTTACAGCTACTAAAATCAAAGTGATGATACTTCAATCTTCACTTATAAATTACCATAACACTTCATAATAAATGAACGAAAAGATCAAAGATCCGGAAAAATTAACATTAAGACAATCTGGGCATTTATTGATTCAATAGATAAACCAGTTTGAGCCCCAAAAATCAACAGACTTTAAGACTTCGCTGCGGTTTTTTATGTTTCAGCAAAAAAAAGTATAGCTTTTAAATAAATAAATATTTATTTATTTTGATGAAAAGGTAATTATATTTTTATAGTTTTGTGAAAATAACAAAATTAAATCTCTGACACACTTGTTTACGCTAATGCATTTAATCTTGAATGAAGATGTCTCGTAATTTCTTGGGGAGATTACTTGTTTGCTGCTTCAAGCCATTGAATCTCGAAGATATTTATTTTTTAATTTTTTAATTTTTAAATATTGATTTTTTGGTCAACAATATTTAAAAAAATCTCTTTGTATTATTTTTTTATTTATTTATAACTCCAAACTTATGAAAAGATTGAACTAATGAAAATATTTTCTTTACTCCAAACTGATTAGTAGGTTATAATTTGTGACATAAATTTTATAAACTTCTATTTTTATTAACTTCTATATTTAATAATAATTTAATATTTTAAATTTAAATTTTATTTTATTTTATATTATTTAATTTCTTTTTAAAATTAACATATACAAAAATATAAATATTATTTATTCATATTTTTAGCTCTCAAACTAACATCTCTCTATTTATTGCTCAAAAAACAACTATTATCGATTCCACCATTTTAATTAAAATTTGCATTGTTTTTTGTTCAGAGATGTATCTATCTCCAAGGGTTCATCAAGTGTCTTTGCAAATATTCGTTGTACATGTTTGATCTATTAATATATTATAAGTATTTACAAGTATTGATATCACCAACTAAAGTAGATTGTATTATAAGTATTTACAAGTATTGATATCACCAACTAAAGTAGATTGTAGTCTTTTCATCATTGATTACATTAGGTCATTATACTTATTAGTTCTTTACCCGCGTATAAAAAATGAAAACAAATATATTGACACAAAACTACTTATCTACATATAAATATAAATATGAAACATTTGTTTTTTTTTTTAATTTATAAAAGCATTCAAATTTGAAGAAAACAAAAAGAGTTGGTCCAAATGGACTCTTGATTGCTTTCTTCATCTTATCATCTTCAATTAACTCTTATAAGTGCAAAGGGTCTTAATTACATAACCAAAGAAACCATATATGATGTTTGCACCAAAACATCAAACCCTCATCTTTGTTTGAAGGTTTTGGGGATGTGCCGCTGGAAGTTGTCAGATCACTGAGGCCCTCAGGTCTAATGCACCTGAGTTGTGAGGGATGGTGTAATAGTGCTCAAGGGATGGTACTATGGTTGTGGCAATGAGAAGCAATGAAGGTCCTGGGGACGCCGCGGTGACTATCGGGATGAGGGTGATTGAGGGACACCGATTAGTGGATGTGTTATCGGATGGGCATGGTAGTGTGGTCGGTAAGGATGTGAAGGGAATTATATCTTCCACAAATTTGACATGAAGAGAGGAGTATAGACGGGAGGTGGTGACATCTAGACATAAGTAAGCATGTTGAGTTAACGAGTACCCAACGAAGACACACAGAGTTGAACGTGGAGTGAGTTTGTGGGGAGTGTATGGGCGCAACCAGGGGTAGCACAAGCAACCAAAACTGCGAAGTTGGTGTTGTGCCGAAGAGAGTAAGGTGTGGAAAGGCGAGTTTGAGAGGTGTGGGCAGACAGTTGATATAAACTGGTGTGGTGAAGGTGTAGGGCCAATATAGTAGTGGAATGGATTATGGGATAGTAGGGAGAGGCCAGTTTCGACTATGTGGCGGTGGCGTTGTTCAGAGTATCCATTGTGCTCGGGAGTGTGCGGGGGTGAGATATGATAGGCAATGTCGTGAGTAGAAAGGTAGGAGTACAACGCGAGGTATTCACCACCATTGTCTGTGTATAGGGTCTTGATTTTGCGGGAGAATTGGTTTTCGACAAGATTCTGAAATTTGACAAATGTTTCATGAACATGAGACTTGCGGTTAAGTGGATAAAGCCAAATGTATTTCAAATGATGGTCAACAAATATAACATAGCATTTATAGTGATCAATTGAGAACACTGGGAGGTGCAAACATCATAAATATTATATCTAGGGGGAGGAAGACACAAAGGGGGAATTAGAAAAATGGGAGTTTGTGACTTTTATTGCAGTGACAAGAATTATAATGTTTGTTGGTCGATGAATTGGTACAAAAACTTATTGAAAACTGGAAGTTGGGTGTTTGAGGATGGCATAGGATGGGTCCAAGCGGTGATACCAAGTGGAGTGATCGGTCTTAATGCTGGAGAATGAGATGACGTGTGGAGCAGATGAGGATGATGTTTGCCATTCATAGACGCCACCCTTATTTCGGCCCTGCACCAGCAACAAATAAATCAGGTAAGAACACAATGGAAGTTTTGTTAGAGCGGCAGAATTTTGATATAGAATCCGATGCATGGGAGGCACACATAAGACATTATCCAATTGAAAGACGGAGTTATTATGAGTAAGTGATGTGGAACCAATGTGAGCGATCGGTAGTGCCGAGCCATCGCCTATCACGATATCGTCGGCTCCCTCATAGGGAGAGTGAAGTGAGAGATTGGCGAGATCATTTGTGACATGGTGTGACGCCCCACTGTCAAGAAGCCATTGAGGCGTGGAGGGTGCGTGAGCGGTTGTGACACGTGCTCGGGGTTGCCACAGAGATTGCTATGGCGGTTGTCCGTTGGCAAGTGGATGTCCCGTATAAGGTGGTTGAGACATTGGATGACTCTGGCGGAACCCCGGACCATTGACATAGTGTGGCCTTGTTCACGGCACCATTGACAGCGGCCAAGAAAGGACGAGAAGGAGGTCGGTTGCCACATCCATTGATGTTGGCAGTGGGAGCACGTCCGCCCGAAGATTGGGTCGAGGACCAGTTTGGGTGGTTTCCGCTGGTGGTTGAGGAGGGTTCGTGATTGGGTGACATTAGCCGTTGTAGGAAACAAATATGGCCCGAGTGTGGAAGGTGCGAGAGAGAGCTCTTTGTTGATGAGCTTCTCATGAAGTTCATCAAATGTTATAGGTGTATATCGTCCATTTACGGCATCAATAACAGATTTAAAGTTTCATCAGGGCCATCGAGAATTGTTTCAATGAGATCTTCAGGCTCCATAGGTTTGCCTAGAGCCGCTAGTTCATCCACACATGTCTTGATGTGCTGCATGAACTCATAGATAGTTTGGGTTCCTTTCGAAGCCCGTTCGATTTTGTCCTTGATATGCTTGATATGTGCACGTGAGGACAAGCGTAAGTGTTGGCCAAAGTGAGCCACTCGCTAGAGGTATTGCATTGAGTGACAATTGAGATGATGGTTTGTGTCAGTGAGCCAACAAGGGCACAAAAGATGATTTTGTCTTGGCGAACTCATGTGTGGTAGTCATGGTTGGGGTTCGGTTTGTCCTCAAGCATGAGTATTGTGGTGGTGAGGTGTGTTCCATAAACAAAGCTAGTTAGCACATGTCCAACCAGGAAGGACTCGATTTGAAGTTTCCAGGCGATGTAATTGGTGGCTGTGAGTTTGATGGAATTATGGATGTGGAGGATGACAAGGGGTTTGGAGGGGTCATGGGTATAGGAGATGGTGTTTTGATGGATTTTGGTAGCCATAACTTGGAAATGAGTATAGATTTAGGGGAGACATTTTGATGGTCTGATATGGTTTTCTGTTGGCACTGCAAGTCTGCATCAGATGGTGAAGTGGCTGAGATTTTTAACTTTAGAATAAAGACTCTGTGATACCGTATTGAGACTTAATTTGGATCGTAAAATCATTCATTTTATCGATTGTGAATATATAATACAATTGTAGAGTAAATAAATATTAATTGGCTAATTACAATCAATGTTAATTGGCTAAATACAGTGAATATATATGAGCATAATTAGTTGATGGGAATGAGGAACATTGATTTCCTATAATATGCTCTATCACCTGCTAAGTTTTCCCACTCATCATGTCAGCCTATTCGCTCGCTCTGTCTGCAAAAACATTGGCTTGGTAGAATCACAAGCTCATGCGGTGTATAATATAGTTTCACCACTCTATGGAGAAGCAGATCATATACATGATCATTATTTTGAAATGTTCAGAAAAGGTTGCTAGAATTATAAACACGTGATCGATTTCGATCTTGATTATGTGTGGCGCTTCATGAAACCATGCAAGACCAAGATTCTCAAAAGTTCGTTGTCAGCTGCCATACATCAAGTCGATTCTTAGGAAAAGAGGTTTCAAAACCAGAATAAAAACCGTTGGACCTCAAGCAAGTAATCAATTATACTTATTATATTACTGTGTAATAAAATCACGCTGATGCCAAATAAGTGAAAATAGAGAAATATATTATATGTAGTGGTGTCAAATGAGCCGTGCCGGCCGTTTAATCCTGCCGTGTCGTGCCGGCACGATTCGAAAATGGGCCGTGCCGTGCCGGCACGGCTCATTTCAAGTTTTTTTATTTTTTTGGGTTAGCAATCGATCGCCACCTAAGTGGCGATCGATCGCTGCACTTATAAAAAAAAAATTTACTGTTTCGTGTTGTGCCGTGCCGGCCCACGGGCCGGCACTCTATGGCCCGGCACGACCCATGCTACAGTGTCGTGCCTGGCACGGTACGGCACTGTAGCAAAGCGTGCCGTGCCGTGCCGCTCCGTGACGTGTCGTGCCTCATGCTGTCCGCTCCGTTTGACATCTCTAATTATATGGATTTGGTATTCTCATGTTACTTCTCAATCATGTTGGAAAAATGGTGCATATTGAATTACAATTAAGCATCCGAGATCAAACGAAATGAATCCGTACGTCGGAGTCTACTGGAAGCTGTGATCGATCGTCGTATGTTGGCCGATCGATCGCGACTCGAATGGAAATGCTATCAATGTGGAAAGCCCAATCACATGGCAAATGATTTTCGTAGTAAGGACAATCGTGGAAAGCAAAAAATCAAGTTAATGTGACTGAAGATCGGATAACAAACGGCATGAATGATCTAATGCTAACCGCGGTAATCTTTGAAGTAAATTTGGTTGAAATCATATGGAATGGTTCATCGATTCCGGTGTAACCCGACATATGTGTTGGAACAAAGCCATGCTCTCCTCATGCACTCCAATAAGAGGGTACCAACTCTATATGGGAAACTCCATTACATCTCCAATAGTTGGCTTGGATAATGTGGTTCTAAAGATGACTTCGGGAAAAGAGTCGACTCTGATCGATGTCCTGCATGTTCCTGACATCCGAAAGAACATGATATCTGGATCGGCACTAGCCAAGGCGGGCTTTAGACTAGTTTTAGAATATGGTAAAATTGTACTCTCCAAAAATGGAGTTTTTGTAGGAAAATACTATATGGAGAAAAACCTGTTCAAAATGAATGTAATGACGGTTATATGTCAATTTGAAAGCAAAAAAGTGAATAATTCTACTTATTTGATTGAGTCTTGTAATTTATGGCATGATCGTTTGGGTCATGTAAATGGTTCACTTAACAAATTAGTGAAGTTAGACTTATTGTCTCAAATAAATGTTAACTTGAAACATAAATGTGAGATTTGTATTGAGGCCAAGTTAACAAAACCAACATTCCATTCAATTGGAAGACAACTCTTGAATTAATTCATACGGATCTATGCGATCTAAAGTTTGTGAAAACTAAAGGTGGGAAAAAAATATTCATTACCTTCATTGATGAATGTACGAGATATTATTACATCTATTTGCTAAGAAGCAAAGACGAGGCATTGGTAGTGTTTAAACACTACAAGAATGAAGTTGAAAATCAACTTAGTAAAAAGATAAAGAATGTTCGAAGCGATAGAGGTGGAGAATATGGAGCACCATTTGAAGAATTTTGCACTGAGTATGGTTATTCACCAAACCAATGCCCCTTATTCACCACAATCAAATGGTATTGTTGAATGTAAGAATCGTAATCTAAAAGAAATGATGAATGCTATGTTGATAAGTTCTGGATTACCTCAAAACTTGTGGGGGGAAGCAATCATGTCGGATAACTTCATCTTAAACAAAATATCACACAAAAGTAAAGATGAAACTCCTTATGAGTTATGTAAAGGTCACAAGTCTTCCTACAAATACTTGAAAGTGTGTGGGTGCTTGGCTAAGGTAGAAGTACCAAAGCCAAAGCAAGTAAAAATAGGGCCAAAAACAATAGATTGCATTTACATTGGATATGCACATAATCGTAGTGCATATCGATTCCTGGTTCACAAATCGGAAGTATATGATGTGCACAAAGGTATAATAGATTGAGTCAATGAATGTGGTATTCTTTGAAGATATGTTTCCTTGTAAAGGAAACAAGGAAACAAGCCCTAAGAAAAGGGTGAATGAAGACTCTATTGAGGAAGTAGAGCCACGACGTAGTAAGAGAACCAAAGTGGCTAAGACTTATGGTCCTGACTTCATAACATGTGTGTTAGAAAATGAACCAAGATTGCTTAGAGATGCCTTGTCTGGCCCCGAGGCTCCTATGTGGAAATAGGCCATCAATGGAGAGATAGAACCCATAATACAAAATCATATGTGGGAATTGGTAGACCTTCCAACCGGAAATAAACCATTGGAATGCAAATAGATTCTTAAAATAAAATATGAGTTCGATGGTTCAATTGATAAGTACATGGCAAAACTCGTGGCGAAAGGATATAGATAAAAGGAAGGCCTTGATTACTTTGATACATATTCGGCAGTCACGAGAATTACATACATTAGAGTGTTCATCGCTATCGATGCTCTAAACAATTTAGAGACACATCAAATGGATGTGTAAATGGCATTCCTCAATGGGGAACTTTTCAAAAAAATTATATGAAACAATCCGAGGGGTTTGTGGTCCCCGGACAAGAGAAAAATGTGTGTAGACTCGTTAAGTCATTGTATGGGCTTAAGTAAGCACCGAAACAATGGCACGAAAGATTTGAAAAAACAATGTTGTCAAATGGTTTCAAAATTAACGAGTGTGACAAATGTGTATATATGAAAAACACGACTAAATCATATGTAATAATATGCTTGTACTTTGATGATATGCTCATAGTGGGAAGCAACTTAGAAATCATCAACACGACAAAAAATGTTAATAATACGTTTTGAAATGAAAGATATGGGTGAAGCTGAAGTGATACATGGAATTAAGATCTCCAAGATATCCAAATAACGAGTGTTATCGCAGTCTCATTATGTTGAGAAAATACTCGAGAAATTTCTCGTGAATGACACGTCGTCTGTAAAGACACCCTATGAACCAAATCTATATTTGGTTAAAAACAAAGCAGATTCTGTCATGCAATTAGAATACTCAAAGATATTTGGCAGTCTCATGTATCTCATTAACTGTACACGTCCTGATATTGCATATGCGGTTGGCAAACTTAGTAGATTCAGAGCAATCTAAACAATGACCATTGGAAGGCATTGACGAGGGGTACTTAAATATTTAAGATAGTCCCTGAATTATGGATTGCATTATACAAGATATCATACTGTATTGGAAGGATATAGTGATGTAAATTGGATATCGGACACTCAAGACTCCAAGCCAATAAGTGGTTATGTGTTTACCATCGGAGGGGCTGCAGTGTCGTAGAAATCTACAAGCAAACTTGTATTGCTAGATCCACCATGGAATCTGAATTCATAGCTTTGGATAAAGTTTCTTTGAAGAAATTCCTTGTTGGAAAAAACATGTGCTTGCAATTAAAGTACATTGTGATAGTCAATCGGCTATAGGAAGGGTACATAGTAGTATGAATAATGGCAAGTCTATGCATATACATCATAGACATAATATCATTAAACACTTGATCTCTAATGACGTTATTTCCATTGACTACGTGAAGTCAAAGGAGAATGAGGTTAAAACCCTATAATCTAAATCTAAACGTGGATACTCAACCTTGTTGACTGGAGATCCCAATGTCTAGGTTCCAAAGGGATAACTAAATTAAGAGATTGTATAAACACATTGGAGATCAATCTCCAACTCATTCATATGATAAGGGGTGTAGCCTGCAAAAAGGGTACGAGGATAGGCAAAAGGCCTTTAATGATTCATAAGACATATAAAGGATATGTTGGAGTATAGCAGGATACACTTTTAGGAGATCACCTACGTAACTGTGAAGTGTGGCCGCTTCAAAGAATGGAAAACACTTGTGAAACCAAGTGTGGTCCATGGTCGATATGGACACAACCGTAAGAAACAAATATGAAGGTTAGAGTTGTTATGGTGTGGGTTCAAATTGTCTTACATCAACGACTAAATAGTTCAAGACTATAAGTTCACTATTAAGTCAAGTAAATCCGACTGAATACTACTACGGAAGGTTCAAAGCCGCAAGCTACCTCTCCGAATATCATAACAATTCGTTGAAGGCACTCAATTGCATCATGCATTAATTTAATTCATGTGGAGGATTGTTGGGAAAATGGTGCATATTGAATTACAATTAAACATCGGAGATCAAATGAAACGAATTCGTACGTCGGAGTCTACTGGAAGCCACGATCGATCGCCATATGTTGGCCGACCGATCGCTACTCGAATGAAAAATACATTGAAAGATTCTTCATGGCTCGATCGATCGTGTCATGCAGAAAATTGTAATATATCGCGCCTTTTGGCCGATCGTTCGTGCCATGTGTTGGTTCATCAGATTGGTGCATCTCCTCATGTTTCAATACGGTTTTTACATGATTTGGTACATCTAAATGGTGTCCTTTGGATGCACAACTTTGTCTTGTATAAATAGAACAACCCTCGGTTGGATTATATGCACAATTTTCGAGTTTAACAAGAATTAGAGATATCAACATCTGAAATATTTTGTTCATCTTTTCCATTATTCACATTGAGTGCTTTCAAACCTTTGTGGTTTGAGAGTTTGTGAATTGAAGTGCTTCTTTCACAAATCGTAAGTCGTATCTTGGGAGACAAATTGCAATTGAAACTGTTAGCACCAAGGCGGGGCAATATTGTCTTAAGGACGGGGATTCGAAATCTCGCCTCGATATTTTTTCGCATGCCTTTCATACACAAACCAGAATATTTTTACCAACAAATCATGCATAATTTCGATTCATGATCCTGGGTGATGATATAGGAATTAATTTCCGAATTAAAAAATATATCACAATATTTTACGGTTCTTTGAATTTTTATTTTGAAACTAAATTGGTTAAGGCTTCTCAAGCCTTTGAACAAAGTTGTACTTCAAGTGGTTGTATGTTATCATGAGCCCTATGTTATATTATTTTTTAGGGCCAGGTTAAATAAATTGAAATCTGATTTCTTTAACATAAAAATATATTAATTAAAAGTTAGTCAACGTGGAAATTACATCAAAGTTCAAAAATACCAACAACATAAAAACAACAGGTAGCTAAAAGAAAAAAACCAACATCAACCAAACGGAGCCTCCGAGCGAAAGCAGGGATTCCAGGTGAAAGTAGAAAGTAAATCACTGCAATATCACATGTAGAAAGGGGCATGAACCACCGTAGTCAAATTTGGTCCCCTTAAACCATTAATCTCAGATGACAGGAAAGTAAGTGATATGTCTTCCAAAACAAGTGAATGTGCATATGAGGATAGACGAAAAGCATAAACTGATAAAAATATGATAAATGCACAAGCTTTCGTATCCAAAATCTTTACGAAAAGCCATACCAATGGATAAAGCATGAAACCGACAAGCCCCCTAATCAAAATCAAATGATACTCCAACAATAAACCATATAAAATGAGTCGCCATCATAAAAACGAAAGGATAATACATAGTAACCCAGTGACAATAACATAACAATCAAAGAGGACCAAAAGGCCACAGAAATGATATCGGGAGTGGTTTCACTGACTCTTTCTATCAAATTTTGTTTTTTTTAGGGAGAAATATGCCTAATCCTGTCATGTCACCACCATGTTCATATTTTTTTAATAATGAAATACACCTTATTTAGGTCACGAGTCTCTAGTCCAAATGGCTCAATGTATCCCAAAACTGTGATAAATTTCAAGTTTGAGACTCGTTAACAACTTCTCAATTATAAAAACAAAAATAAATACAAAATTCATTTTTTTATTTCCAACTCTTTTCGATTCAACTTTCTAACTTTCAATGTTAAAGACGTGTTTTAAAGATGTAAGTCGATTTTATAGCAATTTGTTTGATGACCTTTTGAAATTCTTTTGATAATATATCAATAATTGTCGGAAGAATATATCTGATATATAAAAATATATAAGAATATTCAAAAATTTATTTGAATATGTTCACCAGAAAATCTATAAATGGATTGGCTTTTGATATTGGTCAAACTAATAATAAAAATAAATAAAATTGAACCGACAACAAATTCCCAATTTAAAGTTCAAATATATCACAAGTGTGTTACCTTTCAAATAAAAGGCACTACACACAATCTACATGGTCGTATAGAATTTAGGTCTTTATAATATTAGGGGGGTGTATTCAATCTAGACTTTTATTGACTTTTAATGACTTTTTTAAATGATTGAGTTTTATGGAGTTGATAGATTTCTATTGACTTTTATAGAATTCCATGGAGTTATAAAAAGATTTGTATAGAGTCTCGTAGACTTTTTCAATAGATTTCTATGGACTTTATCGACTTTTAATAACTTTTTTAAATGATGAACTTTTATGAAATTGATAGATTTCTAATAATTTTTATAGAATTACATGGAATTATCAAAAGAATTTTATAGACTCTATAGATTTTATAACTTATAATTGATTTCTTTGAACTAACAATTGAAACATAAATAACTTCTTCAATATATAATTTTTTTTTTTTACTATTAATGTAAACATATTTTACTTATTTAACAGTAAAAAATGTGAAAAATACATATTCAATTCTTTTGCATGGCAAATATTGAACAACTTTTTTTGCATCTTCAAGATGACGACTTTGAAGATTCAGTTAATGTTGCTATATAATTGTAATCTATAATTTTGTGTAACAAAACAAAAGTTTTCTATTAAATAACATTTTATAAACTTAAAATATTTTTTGATGATAGCTGACTACTATAAAAATTCTTAAAACATACTTTTTATATTAAACATGATAATTTATATCGTTATAAATATCTTTTATTTTAGAAAAAATATTTATTATAATTGTCTATAGATATAGACTCATACAATCGTTTTAAAAATATATCATCTAATATAAAATTGAGCACATTAACTTGCTATTTTATCAAAATACTTGTATAAATATTAGTATTATATTGGATAAAAAATAAGATGTGAAAAAAATAATAATTGAAGAAAGAGCCGCACATTATGAATTAACGAAAGGGTACATGTAGAAAACAGGGGAGGAAAGCCAATGGGGATATGGTCGTGTCAGAAATGAAAATAGCAAAGAGTAAAGAGAGATGGTGATAATTAGGAAATACAAGTCATTCCAAATCTTTACTAGGAGTGGTGGAGAATTTTTAACTTTTTTGGGATGTACATGGGGCATCAAAGTTTGTACCTAAAGATTTCAACAGAAGTCATTAAAAGTCTATGAGATTTTGGATACCTATAGACTTTTATAGAGTTTTAAAAATTCATGTTTGAATACCACCTGACTTTTTAAAACTCTACGAAAGTCTGTCTTGAATACCATTAGACTTTTGTAGAGTATATAAAAGTCTGGATTGAATACCTCTAGACTTTTAAACTCCATAAAAGTCATTAAAAGTCAATAAAAGTCTATAACCAATACACCCCCCTTAGTCTTGAATTTTTAGTACGAATCAAATATAGTATGATTTAAATTGTTTTTAATTAATTATAATCATAAATTTTTGTTTTTAATCAATACTAGTCATGAACTTTTGTTTCTTAAACAAAAGTGATCTCAAAACATCTATTATTCAATTATGGTACCGCTTTTATTAAAAAATAATTTTATGTGAGACTAAATTTGTTGAAAACATTATTGTGGAACTATTTTTATTAAAAATAATTTTTGTAGGACTGTATTTAATTAGCCCTAAAAATTTGGAACTAATATTGAAAATTCCATATTCTATTAGACCATTATATATATATATATATATATATATATATATATATATATATATATAATGTACTGGTATTGATACGTCGATACTGACACGACACGACAAGGATAGGGCGACACAGATTTTCAAAATTTTCAGGGATACGACACTATTGTGACACGTTTGTATTTTTTATATATATTATACATGTACTATATTATAAAATACTAAAATTCACATTTTTTTAATTCTAAAACCATGTAAAAGTAACAAAAATATTCTTACTAAATTCAAGAAGCATATAAATAAATGCATGTTATTGGAATCATCATAGTATCACTCATACTAACATCAACTACATATTACTTCAATTAACATAAAATTTAACAACATAAAGTTTAACAACACATCCAAATAAAAGATAATATCAAAAACAGTCCTACCAAATTCAAAACAAATATAAATATATGCATGTCATTAAAATCAGCATAGTATCAGTCATGCTAACACCAAATATTTATTACTTCAATTAACATAAAGTTTAACTAACACGTATAAATTTCATTTTAGCCAAAAAAAATTTAAATTGTAAAATTATCCCCCAAAAGTGTCATTTTTGTGTCGGAAATGCCCATCGATCGTGTCGACATGTGTGTTCGATTTTGAGGGGAGTGTCCGATTATATTTTTTTTTTTAAAATTAAGGACACGCTACGTGGCGTGTTCGAAGAGTGTCGGTGTCCTAAAAGTGTCTGACACTGCACCGAATGATTTCGTGCATCATATATATATATATATATATATATATATATATATATATATATATATATATATTAGGCAGAGGAATCCAATGCAAATTTTGGGAATTAATTTCCTTATCTATAACTGACATCAAGCTTTGAACCTGGATATTGGCAGACCTCAGTCGGACTTGGCACCGTTTAATTTAAGTCGCAACATAAAATTTATAAAGTCTACATAGAAAAAAAGGAAATCAAATTACTGTTCTCGAGCTTACAAGATAAGACAAGGTTTTTGCCCCATGAGAACTTTTTAAGACATCTTGTCACAAAATATTCATAGGATACCGAATTTTAACAAAAAAATAAAGAAATTTTTAAATAGGTATGAAATTATATTTTTATTTTTATATTTGTTTATGAAATGTACTTGATTATAAGAATGAGGCATGACTTCAAAATTGATAATTTCAAATCTTTTTATGATGAGGAAATTCACTGTCGTTATTCTTTGGTTCGCAGTCTGCAAACTACGTCAACTAGGTAAACTGCACTAGGCAAGCCCAGTGCGGCAGGCTCAGACCGAGAAAGTGTTGTCAATGAGAATCGAACTCATAACCTTGTGGTCTCGAGCTCACCCTATTCCGCCAACCCAGATATTAATTTCAATTCTAATTGAATGAACTAAATTTGAACAATTTGGATATGATTTGGTACCTGCCGAGCAATATATATATATATATATATTTTAAACTTGTTGATTATAATTTCAATTATAATTATTAATGTAATATTTATTTTTTAATTACTTTTTTATTAATAAATTTATTCGTTAAATATAAACGAAAAATGATATGAAAATAAATAGTGGCAAATGACATGATAAGTTAAGTTTAAAATTAGGATAAACCATTATAAAGAAAAAACCGATGATACTTGGATGCTGACGTTGCAAAATGAATTTAAGCCTTCATGGCCTGAACATTTGCACATGACCTTGGCACTATTATAATTTATAACAACGATTACTAGTTTTGTTTCACATTTTAAATTTAAAATAGTAGAGATGAAATAAACATGAAAATAATGGAGATGAAACAAACGTAATGGTGTATGACATAAAATTTCTTTTGAGCTAATTAGCTCAAACCATGCGAGAACAAGATCAGCAGTCACCAAATTTCAAGAAAAAATATTAATTAAAAATAAATCTACATAAAAAAGTGCAAGACAATACCAAAAGTCTACAAACCACACTCATAGCTATGGATTCTCAACTTATATATTAGAATTAAAATAATTACAAAAAAAAATTCATATACTGTGATACTATGTATGAAAATTTCCCGAAAAAGCATATGACGAAAGGACAATGCACTTAATAATAGCATCAAACCAATCGTCTTAATAGAACTACTATAGACAGTCCCCGATATCTTGATAGGGTACTCGATATTCTATTTTGGCCCTTCCACTTCCTCTTTCACTTATCAAAATAGAATTCTCAAAACTTCAGAATCCAAAATTACTCTTAAATTATGATAATAAATAAATAAATTACTATTATATTTATTCCTATAAAATAGTCCAACAGCATTAATTGCTATATAGGTACATTTATATAATTTCAAATGGCAAAAAAAAAAGGAGGAAAAGTAGGAATATAATGGTCAGATAATTAATAACTAAAATTAAAAAATTTAAAACCAAAAGAAAATAATGGGAAATTAGTAATTATTTACACTAAAATGTTCATTTCAAGATCTTGATTCTTAGATCAACCTTACACTTTGCATTCGAAGAGTTGGCTAATGCTGCTTCTTTAGTCTTTGGAAGCAAACCCTTAATCCCGTCACATTTAACTCGGATCCCAATCTTCTTCATCTTCAATTTTTCCAATTTGACCCCCATAAATGTATCTATCACGATCTTGATTGGAAGCCCATTTCTCCTTTTCAGATCTGATTTCAAGGAGTTCACTGAATCGACATCCAGAACCTGAGAATTCAGCTCCACTGCGCTGTGGATTATGAAAATGGAGTCTGGAGAGTTTGTGAAGGAGTTTGAATACGACCCACTTGATAACACAACTGATTGAGATAGTACAGTGATGGACAAGGGGTCATAGTAGAATATAGCCTTTTTATTTGAGTTTCTTGCTGAGAGAGTTATGTTCATTTTGGTGGTGAGGTGAGTGGTGTCGTCGAAGGGGGTGGTAGTGAGGTTGAAATACGAGATTTTGACGGAGGTGACGGAGAATGCGGGGCGCCTGGGGTGGTAGAGTACGTAGAAAGCTGCGGCGGCGATGGCTGCGAGGAGTAGTATTCCGATGAGGAAGAGAATGACCCAGAAGCAGGTGAGGCAAAAGCAGCGGCGGCAGCTGAAGTTTCGGCGATTCTGGGAGGTGGGGGAGGGGCGGTAGTGGTGGCGCATTGGGTTGTAGGGGTTTGGTTTGGTTGAGGCTGCGAAATGGGTAGGTGGGTCGTGGGTCGTTGCGGCTGGAGTACGGTGGTTAGTAGCGGCGGCGACGGTGGTGCCGTTTTGCTTGTTGGATGGGTAAACTCTGTCATCAGTCATTTTCAGGAATGTCAAGTGACAGGTTACCAGTTTTTGTGTGTGTGTTAGAACTGTAGATTGTATAAAGGGATTTCTTCTAGAAATTCGGATACACACATCTATATTTATATATAAATATATATATATATATATATATATATATATATATATATTATATGTGAGTGAATATAGGGATGGTAATGGGACGGGTCCAAACCCGGACCCGCATTGAACCCACCCCGCCTGGGCGGGTCTGGACCCACTTCAACCGGATTTGGAAGCGGGGCGGGGCGGGTCCTGGGATTGGTCGAACCTGCCCGGACCCGCCCCGCTATACATTTTTAAATTTTTTTAAAAAAAAGTGTCATTATTTAATTTTATATCAAAATTCATGTGTTCATGTTAAAAAAGTTGGACATTTTGAAGGAAATAAGAGCAAATTAATAAATATTTAGTAGTTTAAAGATAGTTTTACAATGTTTATTATAAATATTTACTAGAGAAAACATGAAATTTAATCACAAAACTAAACTTTTGTGTTTCAAAATTGATTTCTAGCTAATTTTTTTTTTTAAAAAATAAAAAATAAAAAAAACCTGGAACCGGGGCGGGTAAACCCGCCGGGTTCGCGGGTCTAAGCGGGGCGGGGCGGGGCGGGGCGGGCGGGTCCGGGTTTTATGTGGAGCGGGGCGGGTCGTGGGATTGGCCAAACCCGTCCCATACCCGACCCGTTGCCATTCTTAAGTGAATATTTGAATACATCGAATGTACCAAATAATTTTCCATTTTCTTCTCAAAATTTAAAGAAATAAATTAGGTGAAGTGGGATTTAGAAAGGTTGGTGCATTAATTTCCTACGACTCGGTACAGAATCAGGTAGAATGACTTCAATAAATGTTATTATAATAATATTGAGTGATTACATAATAATTACAAATTTGAGAAATTATACTTTAAGGTAATTTTTTTTAGGTAATAATAATTATTTTTTAAGGTAATTTTAGTGCTCCTATAAAGAAACACACGAGGGCCATAATTATTATAATATCAAGGCAATATCAATAATTTCATCCACACTTTGTATTATAGGAGCTATATGCAAGTAGACATGGACGAATGCATGTACACTCTTCCTGTTCGAACCAGGGTTTTCATCCTAAGTCATGATCAGACTCTCAATGAGATTCATAGTTGACGTGTCCCTAAATGTTTTTACCCATCTAAAGATTTTGTCTTAAATTTTTATATTAATATTTTTTATTCACTAAACAAAATTCTAAATTCGCCCCTTTGTCGAGATATTTGGGGTCTCGAGATGGACGAGGAAAAAGAACAATTGAGCATTTACTGAGAATGGTTGTGTTCCGCCTAACCGAAGTTTGGAATCTTTTGGTTTCATTTGCTTCTTTTCTCTCATTCTCAACGTGCTGACACAATGACTTTTTGTCTCATGCTTCGATTGGCTTTGTATGTATTTTGTGTGCTTTTATTGAGTGTGAGATATTATGTGTTTAGTGTGCATGTGAGCATGGTGATTTGTGGAGTTTGATTTTCTAATTTATATTTTTACCCCTTTTTTCAAATAAGTTTTCATAAAATTGTGATATTTACTCCTTATTTCATTTCTTACACATATTTTACCTTTTTTATTTAAATGATGAAATTTGGATTCTTTAAATTACTTAAGAATAGTTACTTTAGTTGGTCCATTTATAGCAGAACATCGATAATTTAATACTTGATAAATTAATAACATCATTTAAATAATATTTTTGGACGACCCGATTTGGGTATAACGTGTTAAATGAATAATTCACAACATTTATAAGAGAATACATGTTCGATAATTCATATAGATCACTTACAATATATACATTAATAAATCCTTAATACATAGTTTATTTATGATTAATCTTTGAAGATTTAATAATAT
The DNA here is from genome assembly GCA_907163345.1 of Haberlea rhodopensis. Taxonomy (NCBI): domain Eukaryota; kingdom Viridiplantae; phylum Streptophyta; class Magnoliopsida; order Lamiales; family Gesneriaceae; genus Haberlea; species Haberlea rhodopensis. Next base: position 1,481,903 of record CAJQUN010000110.1, read on the forward strand.
ATGACTCAATTATCATTTGTTTCTTATTGAAATTGATGTCACTTTGTTAGGATCGGTCCGGAGTGTTTAGAGGGGGGGTGAATGAACACTCCTTAAAAAATTTATCCCTTGTGAATTCTTTCGGATTAGTGAAAGAAATCTGTTACTTAATCAACTCTTTGAACAGAACAGACCACTAAAAGGGTAAGTGCGGAAACGGTCTGCTCTAGTAAAAGTAAGAACGGCTCGATGGCTAAGTGCAGAAGGATAGAACACAGGATATGTTTCTGGAAGTTCGAAGGTGGTGTAATCCTTCTACGTCTCCCCTTCTTCCAATTAAGGAAGGTTTATACTAGAAGACTTTGATTTATACAAACCTGTTGTACAAACCCGATTCAGGCTGGATTTACCTCACTACCAGTCTGAAACTCCTAGTCACTCAACCTGCTCAGACACACTCTGTCTGACAGTTACAATAAGTTGCTCACTTCTATTTTTCAATACACAATGCGCACGGTGATCCTACAATGATCAAATGTTACAAAGTAATCGCGCTTAAATAAATAACTTCAGCTCGAAAACTTCTGAACTTTGTTAGCGTGTGCAGTTGCTTTCTTGTGTGTTTTTCAATTGATCAGCGTGAGTTCGAATCAAGAGTCTTTGTCTTCCTTTTGTTGCATCCTTTTATAGTTGAGGGTAGCAACGGCATTGTTTCCCTTAATGTGCGACTTTGACTCTTTTTAAACTCTGAGAAAGCTACAGTCTTCTTCTTCAGGACACTTGCCGTTCTGGTGTATGCTTTCGGCGACTGTCAGGTAAGCTCTTCTTTGTCTTCTTACCTTTAATGGCAATCTTCGACTTTTGATCCTTTGTAGCATTAATTACAGCATTAAATGCTACAATAAATGACCGTTAATGGTTCGGACTGAGAAGCCATCCTTTATGTATCTTTGACTGCTTTGATCTGATAAAGGTTGAGATCGATCTGAAGTATCGATCTAGACAGTCTGGAATCCATCGATCCGGTCTGATATGTGATATTCTTTATCAGCTTGCTCTGTTTTGCGCGATCGATCTGGTATGCCTGATTTCCATCGATCCGGTCTGAAATGTTTTGTCATCTTGCTCTGTTTTGTCCGATCGATCTGGTCAAACTGATTTCTATCGATCCGGTCTGAAATGTTTTGTCATCTTTAAAATCTCATTGATAAGGTCCGGAACTAACAAATTCCCCCTTTTTGATGATGACAAAACCTTGCTTCTAAGTCTTTTTAACCAGTCTTGATAAGAGCTCTGAAGCGAATGCTTTCGGATCGATTACTTCTTTGTTCAAAATAAATGAACTTCATTAAGATGAATCGATTAAATCTTTATTATTAATCCTTATGATGAGGTTCAAAATAAATGAACACAGACTTAATCAAACGAGGATTTTATTGATCACCAAGAAAATCCTAAAAATACACAGTCTGAAAATATTATTTTCTAGAAGGCGGCCTGAAGTCTGTCTTCTTTTCCCCCTTTTTGTCAGCAGCAATCTCTTGAAGAAAGTCGACAACTTGTGCTAGCTGCGCGCTGATAGCGTCAAGACGAACGTCTTGAGCGCGGAGGGAATTGGCAACAGGTGCTCTGACTTCAGTGGCTAGCTCGATCTGCTCTTTCCTCAGGCTGTTCTTGTAAGAGGCCTGTTGAGAAAACAGATCGTTTATGCCGCGCTGAAGGCTTCCGATACTGGCATTCATCTTCTCTTTGAAGGAAGCAAAGTCCAAGGCTGTGACCCTCTGACCTTGATGAACTTCTAGAATGCGTTGAGTCAAGGACAGACAGGTATCAGAGAAGTGCTGGATAGTCCGTGCCAGGGATGGAGGTGCATCAGATAGCTTGCTGGGAGAGTGATCTGATGATGACATGGCATGGTCATCTTCTTCAGCAATCGGCACGATGGAAGAAATGGCAGCTTGATGACTTTCGGATCGGATCAGAGTGACCAGATCCGAAGAAAAACCTTGAATGAAAGCCAAATCTTCATCTGATGGTCCCGGAGGAGAGTGGGGACTGGGAGGTTCCTCAACTTGGAGAGCTGCAACCACTGTAGATACCACGAAATCCGGATCGATGAGGTCTGGTACTTCAGTTGTTGCACATGCTTCAGCTGGACTGGGTTGTGCACGGGAGGCTGATGACTTCAATGGAATAGATGTTGTCGGAGAGTCCAACAGAACATTCATTGGTTCATCATCTGTTGCAGACGGAGCATTAGGCAATGGCTGCTCCGCTGTCTGGTCTGGTACGTGCTCTGCAGGCTGATCCTCTGTCTGTTGTGCTGCATCAGAAGGAATAACCTCGATAAATGGTTCTGCCAAAATCTTGCTTGCAGAAGGATGATCCGGGCTTGTGGCTGGAGTGGAGATACTTAGCTTCTGTCGTTGAAAACGGACAGCTAAGGATAGAGCATGAACATCCATCTCGAGTTGAGCAATCACAGCCCCATCATCTCTGGCAGTTGGAGCAAGCGGATCGAAGTTCTTCTTTTTGGCAACAAGAAGCAGATTAGCCAGTCTGAATCTGTGTTTTGCCGTAAATAAATCTCTGCGCTGCACGGCAAGTCGAACATCATCAGTCTCTGTGCCTTTCAGAGCTTCATCTTCCATTTTCTTCAATCTGTGCAACTTACCGTAGAACAGCTCAATGTGGTTGATAGTCCGGTACTGGACATATTCATCAAAAACCACAATGAGTTCCTTTAGCCTCTCATCAACATCCTCCATAGCGATGTCGATGGCAGTCTGCGCTGCAGATTTGGGTTTAGTAGAGAGGGGTTCGGTGAGAATGGCTTTTCCCTTGCCGGGGGAGGAAGGGGACTTAATCCCTGATTGGGTATAGTCTCCCAACTCAGTGATAACTATCCCTTTGACCACGGGATTGGCAGAAGGAATTCGAAGGGTGACTTTGGGTGCAGGGGTTGAAGCTTGTGAGAGCTGGGTGGAAGGTTGAGGGGCAGGGGTTGCTTTAGAGGGTGGTAGTATGGGTGGAGGTAGAGATTTGGCTGGTTTGGTAATCTGGGTTCGGGGCTTTTTGGGAAGTGGCTTGGTTGGTGATGAGTGAGCAGACTGGGTGGCTTCTGAGTCAGTCTGAATGGTCAGCTTCCGCTTGACCCGAGGTTTGCGCACAGCAACTGGTTCCTCGTCCTGCTCAACCTTGACTGTAGCCAGAGTAGCAGGAGTAGGCGGAGCACTCTTGGACTTCAGCAGTGCAAGCCCTTTGGAGTTAAGGATCTTAAAGGGACGGAGAGCAGACGGCTTGCTCAGCTCGAGGCCTAAGGACTCCAAGAGCTTGCTGAGAGGAACAGCAAAACATACGGCGTGCTTGGATGCAATCACCGTTTCCAGCAGTACTCCAAACAAAATCATTGACCAGTTTATCTTCTGGCCGGATACAATAGCCGCCATAGCCCTGAACTTTTCGGCGGTTACAGCATCGAAGCTTCCTGCTTTACCCAAAAGTGGCTTGCCTACCACTTCGCACAGCACCTGGAAATGGAAGAGCATTTCCTTCTTCTTAAAGGAGGGTTGCAATCGTTGGCCAGAAATAGAAATCTTCCCCTGAAGATCTAAGAGTGACGCTTGAGGAGTCTGTCCGAACTCTGTCAGTCCGGAACTGGGGAGGCCAAAAGTCTTGGCCATCGTCATTGGCGAGATCTCGAAAGATTTGCCCTGGACAGTGGTAGAAATGGATGTCTTCCGGGAGATGGCGTTGGCGAACAGCTCGCGGATTTCTGATTCATAAACAACTGTTCCGCATTCCAAGAAGTTCCTTAAACCAGATGATTCCAGAGCTCTAAAAATGGACACCATCGCAGCATCTTCTGCCCTGTAAATGTCATCAAACTCAACGGAGAGTGAGTTATGAGTGATGGTAGCCATTTGAAAAGAGTTTAAAGGAAGTGCGAAGAGTAAGAGAGTGAGAGAATAAGAAGGTAGAAAGCGGTAAATTGTAAAAAGTGAACAAGTATGAAAAGTTCAGCCCGCTAAATAGGAGAGAGAAGACACGTGTCTTTATCTCCAAGACTGAAAATTAAATAATTCAAAATAAACGGTCAGGATAAAGAAAGATAAGGCGGTTAAAGTACAACTAGTTAAAATGGTCAAGCAGTCCGAGCTGTTGTTATTGTCCAGACAGATCATAGGATAAAATCAGACTGACAAGGATCGGTCTGAAAGTTCGGACCGATCTGTGTCTTTCTGAACATTGTATTATCGATCTGTGGTGACAAAAATCTTCAAGTGCGAAAAGAATAAAAACATCTAAACTAATTAAGATAAGTCTATTAAACCAAGAATTTGACGGAAATAATTAAACTTAGCCTCAGGAAGCGGTTTAGTGAAGATGTCTGCTGCTTGCTGCTCTGTTGAAATGTGCTCGATCCGAATTTCCTTTTTGCCAACATGATCTCGAATAAAATGATGTCGTATATCAATATGCTTTGTTCGAGAGTGCAGAACTGGATTATACGTTATAGCAATTGCACTTGTGTTGTCGCAAAATATCGGAGAGTCAACAGCTTGGATGCCATAGTCTTTGAGCTGGTGTTGAATCCAGAGCATTTGAGCACAACAGCTTCCAGCGGCTAGGTATTCTGCTTCAGCTGTAGATGTGGCAATCGATGTCTGCTTCTTACTGAACCAAGAAATCAATCTTTCACCTAGGAATTGACATGTTCCACTGGTGCTCTTACGATCGATCTTACACCCAGCGTAGTCTGCGTCTGAATACCCGATCAAGCTGAAGTTTGAATCTTTGGAGTACCAAAGACCAACGTTCTGAGATCCTTTTAAATATTTCAGAATACGCTTGGCAGCAATAAAATGTGATTGCTTTGGTTCTGACTGAAATCTGGCGCACATACAGACTGAAAAACATAATATCGGGCCGGCTCGCTGTAAGATACAATAGCGATCCGATTAGTCCTCTATACAGGGTTACTTCAACTGCCGTTCCCCCTTCATCTTTGTCTAACTTGATTGTTGGACTCATTGGAGTTGATGCAGTTGAGCATGTTTCCATTCCAAATCTCTTGAGGAGCTCTTTGGTATACTTGGTCTGATTGATGAAAATGCCATTGTTGAGCTGTTTTACTTGCAGACCCAGAAAGAATGACAATTCTCCCATCATGCTCATCTCGAACTGTCCCTGCATTAACTTAGAAAATTTCTCGCACAATTTGGGGTTAGTTGACCCAAAGATTATGTCATCAACATAAATCTGAACTAATAGGGTATGTTCCCCCTTAATGAATTTAAATAGAGTTTTATCTACTGAGCCGATCTGGAAATCATGGTTCAGCAGAAATTGAGATAGAGTGTCATACCAGGCTCTTGGAGCTTGTTTCAGACCATACACTGTTTTATTCAGTAGATATACATGATTGGGATACAAATGGTTCTGAAATCCAGGTGGTTGCTCAATGTAGACTTCTTCCTGAAGCTTTCCATTAAGAAAGGCGCTCTTGACGTCCATCTGATATACTTTGAAGTCTTTAAAGGCAGCATAAGCAAGAAAGATTCGGATAGCTTCAAGTCTGGCGACTGGTGCAAATGATTCATCGAAGTCGATTCCTTCTTCTTGTCTGAATCCCTGTGCCACCAGTCTGGCTTTGTTTCTAACCACAGTTCCATCTGCGTCTAGCTTATTTCTGAAGACCCATCTGGTTCCAATAACAGGCAGATCGCTTGGTCTGGGGGTTAGACTCCAAACTTGATTTTGTTCGAATTGAGTAAGCTCTTCTTGCATTGCTTTAATCCAGTTGAAGTCAGTCAGAGCTTCATCGATCTTCTTGGGTTCCAGAGTAGAGATGAAGGCAGCATGAGTGAACTCATCCATCATCTGTCCTCTGGTTCTGATTGGTGCAGAAGGACTACCAATCACTAGATTAGGTGGATGCTTCTTAGTCCATCGATAGCTTGACTCTGGATTGTCTGGTCCGGTCGGATGAATAGTAACAGCATGATCAGCATCTGTTTTAATAGTTGAGTCAGGAGCATTCGGATCAGCTCGATCTGAAGTTTCTTCAAGGCCTGGATCCGGTCTGTCTGGTAATTCTGGTTCTGGTGGATTGTCTCTTGACCTGTTAGCTACAATCTCATCATCACTGTTAGCTTCGAGATGGATATTTTCCATCTGATTTAAAATTGATTCTTTGTTCCCTTCAACACATAAAGTTTCATCAAAGACTACATGAACAGATTCTTCTACAGTTAAAGTTCGATTATTAAAAACTCGATAAGCTTTGCTAATTTATGAATATCCTAAGAATATACCATTATCTGACTTAGCTTCAAATGCTGTAAGATGACTCTTACCATTGTTGTGAACGAAGCATTTACAGCCAAATACATGAAAGTGAGAAACAGATGGTCTGTTACCAGTCCATATTTCATATGGAGTGAGATTCAGCTTCTTGTTAATCATAGATCGGTTTTGAGTGTAGCAAGCAGTATTTACAGCTTCTGCCCAGAACTTTTGAGAGATTCCAGAATCAGCAAGCATTGTTCTTGCTGCTTCCTTGAGCGTTCTGTTTCTTCGTTCTGCAACTCCATTCTGTTGAGGAGTTCGAGCAGCTGAAAACTCATGCTTGATTCCATGATCTTCTAGAAATGATTCAAGATTCTGATTTGAAAACTCAGTCCCTTTGTCACTTCGAATCCTGTCTATGCTGGATGATTTCTCGTTCTGAGTGCGTTTCAGCAGCTTGATCAACTTTGGACCGGTCTGATCTTTACTGCTTAAGAATATAGTCCATGTAAAGCGTGAGTAATCATCAATAACAACAAGAGTATACCGCATTCCCCCTAAACTTGTTATTGGTATAGGACCAAACAAGTCCATATGCAGTAATTCTAAACAGCGGGAGGAGGATTTGGCATTCTTGTTTTTGAAGGATGATCTGATCTGTTTGCCCATTTGGCAAGCTTCGCAGATCTTATCCTTAGCAAAATCGATCTTGGGCAAACCGATAACTAAATCATGTTTACACAGGCTAGCAATGGTCTTAAAGTTGATATGATTTAAGCGCTTATGCCACAGCCAATGTTTATTATCATTGTTAGCGATGAAGCAAGTAGGATTATCAGGTTGAGCATGATTCCAGTTAATCTTATAAGTGTTTCCATTCCTGATTCCTACGAGCATGGTTATACCATCTGATGATTTAACATTGCAAATGTGTTTATGAAATTCTACAGCATAACCATTATCACAGAGTTGACTTATGCTAAACAGATTATAGCACAGATTTTCAACTAACAGCACATCATTGATAATAATGTTACCATGGACAATCTTACCCTTGCCCACGGTCTTACCCTTGGAGTTATCTCCGAAAATGATTTTGGGTCCAATACATTCTGTCACTTCAGACAGCAGCTCGATGTTTCCAGTCATGTGACGGGAACACCCACTGTCCAAATACCAGTCTGATGGGAGTTTCTTCGGTACCTGTCATCAAATATAATTATTGTTGATACCCAATCCTATTTGGGTCCAGAACGGATTAGCCCTTTGGGAACCCACACCTGTATCAGCTTCAATGGCTTGTGTGTGTAGGGTGTGCTGTGTGCTGGTCTGTTTCGATGCTGTGTGTGATAATGTGTGCGCTGTGAAAACCTTTGATTCTCATAAGGTAGTCTATATCTTCGTTGAATCGGTTTTGAGTTATAGTAATTGTATTGTCTTCCTTGCCTTCGATCTTGCACCTTTGGATTTGGTCTGATAGACGCAAATCTTGCTGGTGCCTTTTCTTTGGCTTGGTCAACATAACCAATTCCTTTTCTCAGATTTTGATTCTCGTAAGAGACTCTTGTTTGAATCTTAGGTGCTTCAGTTTCATATACTGTGCTGGATTTAACAAATGTCATTTGTTTGACTTGATTCTTTACCAGCAACAGTTCAGATTCATCTTTGGTGCATTCTTTGGTGTCAAAGCCTATGCCGGTGAAATCACCGACGTTTCTTTGAACCTCTTGTAATTCTTCCAAGGATGTTCTGGATTTTGTCCATGTTTTGAATATATGTGAGAGCTTAGCATTTTGTGTGCTAATTCTCTTATTTTCTTCATGGAGCTGATCATAAGAGATTTTCAGCTTATTCAGCTCGATCTGGAGATTTTTGCACTCACCCTGCTCAGAGCAGCTTGGTTTGTTGTGCTCATCCATTTGAGTACTGATTTTGGCTTTATTCTTCTCAAATGATTCAGCTAAGATCCTATAATCATTAGCCATGTCTTGCAGTGCGGACATGAGCTCTTCTCGTGTAAATTCATTTGAGTCAAGATCATATACCTCGTCTGTCTGACTCATTTCTTCGTCTGCCATAAGACATTGAATATCTTCTTCGCTTTCGCTGGAAGAATATTCAGAGCTTTCCGAGTCTGAGTCTGTCTGAGCCCATTTGCTGTTTCCTTCTTCAGCTACTAGGACTTTTTGGGATTTTCCATGATTCTTGCGGTCTTTGTAGTGCTTCTTCTTTCTATCATCACGATGCTTCTCTTTCCGTTCTTCTTTCTTCGGTCTGGTGCACTCTGCAATGAAGTGTCCGGTCTTACCACAATTGTAGCAAGCCTGATCGTTAACAGTATCGTCTTTTCTTGATTTATAATGATGAGAGGGTTTGAAGTTCCTCTTATTTTTAGACATAAATTTACCGAATTTCTTGATAAATAATGACATAGCATCGTTACTCATCTGTTCAGCAGATCGGTCTGATGTTGAAGCGATCTGGTCTGGAGTGGCTGCCAGGGCCTTGTTTGGTTGAGAGATGGATGGCTCTGCTTCACCTCTGCTTATCAGTTCAAACTCATAGGCTTTAAGATCTGCAAACAGATCATGAAGTTCAACCTTGTTAAGGTCTTTTGATTCCCTCATGGCGATGGTCTTTACATCCCATTCCTTTGGCAGAGCTCTCATTACTTTCAGAGCGATCTCTCTGTTAGAATATTCCTTCCCCAGACCATTCAGTTCATTTATGATGCCGGTGACTCTTTCATCAAACTCATTTAAAGTTTCTCCACTTTTCATCTTTATGCTCTCAAATCTTTGAAGAGCAACAGTTAACTTGTTTTCTTTGGTCTGGTCGTTGCCTTCACATAGCTGTGCTATCTTCTCCCAAATTTCTTTGGCAGTAGAGCACATTTTGATTTTGCTGAACATGTTCTTGTCCAAAGTCTTGAACAAGATGTCTTTGGCCACATTATCGAGATTTGCTTTCTTTCTTTCCTCATTCGTCCAGAGGGATCTGTCTTTTTCCACCATTTGTGGTTCTCCATCAGAGATGGCTACTGCTGTATTGATTTTTAAAATCTTCATTGGTCCATCAGTGATGACGAACCACATATCGTCATCCTGAGCTGCCAGATGAGCTTGCATTCTGATTCTCCAGTCATCATAGTCTTCTTTTGAGAACATGGGGATTTTGTTGAATGATGCCATCAGCTTAGTCTTTGAGCTGATTAAGATGACCTGCTCTGATACCACTTGTTAGGATCGGTCCGGAGTGTTTAGAGGGGGGGGGGGGTGAATGAACACTCCTTAAAAAATTTATCCCTTGTGAATTCTTTCGGATTAGTGAAAGAAATCTGTTACTTAATCAACTCTTTGAACAGAACAGACCACTAAAAGGGTAAGTGCGGAAACGGTCTGCTCTAGTAAAAGTAAGAACGGCTCGATGGCTAAGTGCAGAAGGATAGAACACAGGATATGTTTCTGGAAGTTCGAAGGTGGTGTAATCCTTCTACGTCTCCCCTTCTTCCAATTAAGGAAGGTTTATACTAGAAGACTTTGATTTATACAAACCGTTGTACAAACCCGATTCAGGCTGGATTTACCTCACTACCAGTCTGAAACTCCTAGTCACTCAACCTGCTCAGACACACTCTGTCTGACAGTTACAATAAGTTGCTCACTTCTATTTTTCAATACACAATGCGCACAGTGATCCTACAATGATCAAATGTTACAAAGTAATCGCGCTTAAATAAATAACTTCAGCTCGAAAACTTCTGAACTTTGTTAGCGTGTGCAGTTGCTTTCTTGTGTGTTTTTCAATTGATCAGCGTGAGCTCGAATCAAGAGTCTTTGTCTTCCTTTTGCTGCATCCTTTTATAGTTGAGGGTAGCAACGGCATTGTTTCCCTTAATGTGCGACTTTGACTCTTTTTAAACTCTGAGAAAGCTACAGTCTTCTTCTTCAGGACACTTGCCGTTCTGGTGTATGCTTTCGGCGACTGTCAGGTAAGCTCTTCTTTGTCTTCTTACCTTTAATGGCAATCTTCGACTTTTGATCCTTTATAGCATTAATTACAGCATTAAATGCTACAATAAATGACCGTTAATGGTTCGGACTGAGAAGCCATCCTTTATGTATCTTTGACTGCTTTGATCTGATAAAGGTTGAGATCGATCTGAAGTATCGATCTAGACAGTCTGGAATCCATCGATCCGGTCTGATATGTGATATTCTTTATCAGCTTGCTCTGTTTTGCGCGATCGATCTGGTATGCCTGATTTCCATCGATCCGGTCTGAAATGTTTTGTCATCTTGCTCTGTTTTGTCCGATCGATCTTGTCAAACTGATTTCTATCGATCCGGTCTGAAATGTTTTGTCATCTTTAAAATCTCATTGATAAGGTCCGGAACTAACACACTTTGATTCTCATAACATAGTAAGAACTTCAGGTGTGGTTTTCTCATAGCTCAACAAAAAAATAATCAATGTTATCGCAACCTTGAGAGCTCCTTTTGAGAAGGGTGCTATATAATAATAGAACTAGTGTATCCAATTTCGTCACTTTTATCAGTTCACATGACGCTCTAATTACCTACTCGTCAATCAATATCCTTGCAGTTTTTTTCCAAGTAGTTCAATAGATGTTCAACATCCATTCAATTATTTTAATTCAAGTATGTTTTTAAATAATCTATAAATTAATAATTATTATTTTATCAATTATTTAATATTCACTAAATTAATAGGATTTCATCAATCTCAAGTCTTTTAAATTATAGATGTTTAAATGTATATGTCTCTAGTTTCATAGACAATTACTAGTCTGAGACAATTTACCCTATATGATATCATTAAAAGATAATTTACCCCAACTGGTTTGTAAATAGGCATTTTAGCCATATAGTTTGCAAAACATAGCACACTGGACCTTCACATGGAGAAAAATGTGTTTTGTACGTATTCACAAACCACATAGGGGTAAACTGTTTATTTTAAAAACAATAAGAGGTAGACTGCCTATTTTAACAATTGTTTCTCTCGATATTCATTCACTAAATCATATATCGAAATCATTCACTAAATCATATATCGAAATTCCATTTGCATACTTTTAATTAATTATACACTAATTTTCCCATTAAGGTGTACAAAATCGATACGTTACTTATAAGTTTGTGCAATCAACACAAATTGGGGCCTTCACGTGGACAACAATTTGGATTAATCACACAAAGTTTAGCAATTATTACAGTAATCGACATTATTAAAGTGTTCATCATTAAACTAATAACAGTGGACTGACCACTTTTTGCTTGCATTCTCAAAAGTCAATCCAACAAGACTTAAAGAAACATTGTTTATCACTTATTGAGTATGCTTTGATTTGATCAATGAGATAATTAATTATAATCCTAATTTTAAGACAAAAATAAATTAATGATGTGACATTTTCTGCACTCGTGCCAGTTGCCGCCGACACTGGTTAAACGAATGGTCAAATTTTACCCTATTTTTTAGAAATCCTGTTAAATTTTTTTCTCCCCAACAGCAAACACTTCACGGAATGATCGTTCTATAATAAGAACGATAGTTGCTACGATAAAGTTTCAAGCAAAATGAATATGTAACTATAATACATTTTTTTGAAATATCGGCTATTTTGTGGTTGTTGCGGAATGAAACAAGCATTTCATGGACTTTGCGGCATGCTTTTTTAAGTTTTTTCTAATTGTTTTGATTTTTCATTAAAATATTGTCCCAAATATTTTAAATTATCTAAAAATATTTTTAATTTTAATTAAAAAAACTCTACGTCGATAACCTCGATCGTTCCACAAAATGACAATAAAATTAAAACATCAGCATATGTGACTGTATCAGCTAACAATGTCCCCCCCTCCCTCACACACATTTTAGATTTTCTCAAATCAATTTCGATTTGATATTCCACTAATATTTTGACGTTAATTTCATAATATCGGCTTTAATTTCCGTGTATGTTTCGACTTTCAAGGCATGGGAGTGAGTGGATATGTATGGTCTACGTGTTTGTGGGTTATTTAAGTACGTGTAAGTGTTAGAAAATAATTAATTGAAATAAAAATTAAACAAAAATAATAAGAAAAGTTACGAGCTGGAGAATTGGATCTCTAGGGATATGAGCAAAAGTCCAAGTTGGATTGATATGCAAATTTTTTTGTGCAGCAACAATTTCCGATAGATTAGTCCAATTAGGGACAAGATCAAGCTTAAGAATTTGCCACAATATTTTCTCCGAATCACACTCGAATATAATTGTCTGAAGGTGAAGTAAGTGTGCACTGTTCATAGCAAATATCAGAGTTTTAACTTCCGGTGCCAATACATCAGAAGCCTAAGTTCGAGATGTTTATGCCCTAACAACAGCTCCCAAATGGCGGATTGATTCAATGTTTCATTGACTTATTATTGGTTAAGACCAATAATAGCTAAACAAAAATTGTTATTTAAGGTGAACTAAATGCATATATTACTGAATAAGCAAAGCCGAAAGAGACCAGCTAAGCTAGTAGCAGACTTTCGAGAGAATACGGATTGAAATTGATGGGAAATTAAGTGTGTGAGTTATCCAAATTTACTACACATTTATAACCTTCAATTTCTGGCATTAACAAACTGACTAATTCTATTTTTTATAGTATTGAATGCCAACTCTCTCCAGGCAATCAGCGCGGAACCAGAATTCAAATACACTTGGGGTTGACCGATTTAGGTAGGTCTAAATGGCTATCAAGATTCAAATGATTGAGCTGTGCCCGCACCCCCAAAAAAACCCCCAATTTTTTTTAACCTTTTAACTATTATCAAAAGAAAGTTCGCCCCAAATTTTTTTTCCTGAGTCCGCCCCTGACTCCACTTCACCACTATTATAAATATAACAAACACAAGAACTCATAGATGAAATTGTTCTTATACATTAATTCAAGATGAACCCTTTTCAAATCTTATAGTATTCAAATCCCAATTGTGTTTATTAATTAGATTACTGAATCTTTACATTTTGTATGTTTGTTTTGGTGGTCTTATTCATTTCATTCATGTATTCCCAAAGTATGTGTAGAGGAGTATATGTATATACAGTAAAATCTCTATAAATTAATAGTTGTTGCGCCTTAAAACACTACAACTCTCATTCCTCTATTTTAAATAAAATTATCGTTTTTGTTTTGATGATTACAAAACCTATACATTTTGTACTAATGGTTTTTATTGAGTATGCAGCATAAATTATGATCAATTTGAAGATTGTAATAGTATTGAAATGCCAAAGAAAATTTGTCTTTTGGAAGACACGGATCGCCCCAGGCGATGAGTGCCATCGCCCCAGGCGATGGGTGCCAGGCGAGGATCGCCACACTCATCGACCCAGGCGATGGCCAGGCGAGCATGCGAGGGAGATCGCCCCAGGCGATGGTGACCAACGCCTGAGGCGATGGCCGCCACAGGGACTTCGCCCCCGCACATCGACTGAAGCGACGCCGAGGCAATGCGCGGGCATGCGCGCGGGGAGTTCGCCCGAGGCGATGTCACAAACGCCTGAGGCGATGGGCTGGAACGCCTGAGGCGATGTGGAGTTCGTTTGAGGCGATGCAAAATTTGGACATGCTGAAGCTACGGCCTTAATTTTTGCTCTTGATCGCCTGAGGCGATCCACCGATCGCCTGAGGCGATCTGAGGATTTCTTGACCGTTGGAACGCGGCGATAGGCGATCGCCCGAGGCGATGTCCGAGGCGATCGAGGAGTGATTTCAGCCTTATGAGTAGCAACGGCTAGTAGGAGCATTGGAGGCCTTCTACACTATAAATATGGGTGTTTTGGATCATTTTGAAGTTAAGAAACAAGAGTATAAACTACAAGAAAGTTGTGTGCAATCAAAATCATTCTAGCATTGCAAACTTCATACATTTATATTGTATTGGAGTTTGTAATTTACTTCTTGTGTGTGATCTTTTGATTCTTCTTGTTGGTACACCGTGAAGGTGTGATTTGATTATTGTAAAGGTCCTCCAACACCGACGCAAGTTGGAAAATTGTATAAGTCGCCAATAAGTGAAGTTGGTGCAAGATTGTGGCTATCCTTGGAGCCCTTAAGGCCAAGAAGAAGTTGTTCTAGTGGATCCTCGGTTGGACGTTTTCTAGCCGGGAAGAGGAGACGTAGGCGATTCATCGCCGAACTTCTATAACAAATTCTTGTCTCATTTTATTGCTTTATTTCCATTAAGCATTTATTTATTGTGTTCTTTCTATTTATCGATTGACTAAAGGCTTCCGCAAAGCGCAAAATATTTTTATTTTACAAACTCATTTTAAAACGCTAAAGTAGCCAAGGAATCTCATTCACCCCCCTCTTCGATTCCAACAAGTGGTATCAGAGCCATTTGATTTTTGTTTTTAAATCAAAATCTTTTTATGGCTAATCTAGCAAATGAGTTTGCTCAAGGTCAATCGACGAATCGCCCTCCGCTTTTCACGGGTGATAACTACGGTTATTGGAAGAATAGAATTTCTCTATACATCCAATCCGTAGATTATGATCTATGGAAAATCATAGTGAAAGGTCCACATATTCCTTTAAAGGAAGTTGGGGGAATTAGTGTTCCCAAAGAAATGGACGATTTCACTAGAGCGGATATGATATTAATTTCACAAAATGCTAAAGCGATTAATATTTTGCATTGTGCCTTAGATATGAAGGAGTACAACCGGATCTCGATGTGCTCAACCGCAAAGGAAATTTGGGACAAATTGCAAATTTGTCATGAGGGCACTAATCAAGTGAAGGAGACCAAGATTGATCTATTGCAACTCAAGTATGAAACTTTTGAGATTGAGTCCGGAGAAAACATTGATTCAATGTTTAGAAGGCTCACTCAAATCATCAATGAGCTTGCCCAACTTGGAGAGAAGTATCCTCCAAAACAAATATGGAGAAGAGCACTTAGAGCCTTACTACAAGAATGGGATGCCAAGAGGACGGCCATCATTGAATCCAACAAAGGAGATAGTGCATCATATGATATTGATGAACTTCACGGCACCTTGGTTACCCATGAGCTTGAGATGTCAACCCGGAAGGAAATGAAGAAGGATGAAGAAAAAGCAAAAGGCAAGGGGATTGCCTTGGTTGGAAAGAAAGCACAATCCGATGACGAAGATGATGAGGAAATGGCATTGTTCACTAGGAAGTTCAAGAAGTTCTACCGGAAATACAACAAGCCAAAGACCTCCGAATCCAACAAGAATTCTACCAAACGAGAGGTAACTTGTTATAATTGTCAACAAAATGGTCATTATGCTAATGAATGTCCAAGTAGAAAGAAGGCGGATAAGGGAAAGAAGAAAGCTTTAATGGCCACAGGAGTGATAGTGACTCCGATGAAGAAGTAGCAAACCTTTGTCTAATGGCTCTTGAAGATGAAGATGAAGATGATGAGGTACCATCTTATGATGAATTATTAGATGCGTATAATGAAATTATTGATGTTCTTGGTAAATCTAAAAAGAGTAATAAATTGTTAAAGTTGGACTTGGCTAAAAAGGAAGAAGAAAATGTTACTTTGAAAAATGAACTACTTGATTTAAAGAAATCTTTTGGGAAGTTTAATGATAGTGGTGTAATGCTTTATGAATTGCTTGGCTTGCAAAGATGTAGCTTTGATAAAGCCGGATTAGGCTTCTCAAGCAAGTCAAAAACATTTTCAAGCTTGTTAGCCAAAGCCAAGCATAATCCCCCTACTTGCACCTATTGTTGTAAGGTTGGTCATGTTAGAAATAAATGTAGATTTTTCAAAAATCAATACCAACCAAACAAGAGGTGGAAGTGGATTCCTAAATCCCCCATTGTTACTAACCAACATGGACCCAAAGAACAATTGGGTACCAAAGGTCCAAATATTAAAAATTTGTTTTGTAGGGAGGAACAAGTAAGAGGTCCAATTCTTGGTATCTCGATAGTGGATGCTCAAGACATATGACGGGTGACAAGAACTTGTTCTTGTCACTAAAAGCTAAAAGTGGAGGAAGTGTCACCTTTGGAGACAATAGCAAAGGAATCATTGAAGGCATTGGCTCAATTGGTAACTCTAACTCTACTATTATTGATGATGTACTTTATGTCAAAGGACTTAAGCAAACCTTCTTAGCATAAGTCAATTATGTGATAAAGGTTATGAAGTCTCATTTGCATCACTTCATTGCACCGTATCATACACTCATGACAAATCCATTAAATTCATTGGTTATAGAAGTGAGAATGTGTACAAGGTTGATTTGGATAATCTTTCTTCTCAAAATGTAAAATGCCTTGTAACATTGAATGATAACAAAAATGTGTTATGGCATAGACGACTTGGTCATGTTGGATTGAGCACCATTGGTAAGATTCAAAAACTTGATCTTGTTGTTGGATTGCCTAACCTTGATTTACAAGTTGATTCTATTTGTGATGTTTGTCAACTAGGAAAGCATACTAGAGAATCTTTCAAAAATAAAAATGTTATCTCCACTTCTATGCCACTTGAATTGCTTCATTTAGACTTGTGTGGTCCTTCAAGAACAACTAGTCTAGGTGGAAAATCTTATGCATTTGTCATTGTGGATGATTTCTCTAGATTCACTTGGACATTGTTCTTAGCCCATAAAAGTGATGCCTTTGAGAATTTCAAAATATTTGCAAAAAGAGTTGAGAATGAGAAAACTCTTTCAATAAAAAGTATCCGTAGTGACCACGGAACCGAATTTGAGAATGAAAATTTTATAAACTGTTGTGATGACAAAGGCATTGGTCACAACTTTTCTTGTCCTAGGACACCTCAACAAAATGGTGTTGTTGAAAGGAAGAATAGGACATTAGTGGAAATTGCACGTACTATGCTATGTGAATATTCACTTCCAAAATATTTTTGGGCCGAGGCAATGAGCACCGCATGTTATATCATTAATCGTTCATCAATAAGGCCAATTCTCAAGAAAACTCCATATGAATTATGGAGGGGGAGAAAGCCTAACATTTCTTACTTCAAGGCTTTTGGTTCAAAGTGCTTCATTCACAACAATGGTAAGGATAACCTTGGTAAGTTTGATGCCAAATCGGATGAAGGTATATTGCTTGGTTATTCTAATACTAGTAAAGCATATAGAGTATTTAATAAACGTAATCTTATTGTTGAGGAATCTATTCATGTTATATTTGATGAGACTAACACTCGAATATCAAGAATTTCCATGGATGGTGATGATGAAGAATTACTTGAGCAAAGGAGAGAGTCAACCACCCTTGAGAACTCTAGTGGTGATAAAGAAGAACAAAGAGTGGAGTCAAGTAATTCCAAAGAGGATGGAGAACTTCCAAAGGATTGGAAAACCACCAAGGATCATCCCATGGATCTCATAATCGGTAGTCCATCAAAAGGGGTAAAAACTCGATCCTCATATATCAATATTTGTAATCATCTTGCTTTCATTTCTCACATAGAGCCTAAGGACATTAATGATGCATTGCTTGATGATTCTTGGATCTTGGCTATGCAAGAGGAACTAAATCAATTCACAAGAAATAAAGTTTGGAATCTTGTACCTAGGCCTTCGAACAACACCATAATTGGAACAAAATGGGTATTTAGAAATAAAATGGATGAACATGGGACGATTATTCGAAACAAGGCTAGGTTGGTAGCTAAAGGATATTGCCAAGAAGAGGGCATAGATTTTGATGAAACATATGCACCCGTTGCTCGCTTAGAATCTATTCGCATGTTTCTTGCTTTTGCTTGCTTTAAAGATTTTAAGCTCTTTCAAATGGATGTCAAGAGTGCCTTCTTGAATGGTGATTTGAAAGAAGAGGTGTATGTTGATCAACCACCCGGCTTTGAGGATCCACATTTTCCCGACCATGTTTTTAAACTTGATAAAGCTTTGTATGGTTTGAAACAAGCTCCTAGAGCTTGGTATGAAAAACTATCTTCATTCTTAACCAAGAATGGCTTTACAAGAGGAAAAGTGGATATCACTTTGTTTACCTTAATTAAGGGAAATGATTTACTTATTGTTCAAATATATGTTGATGATATCATATTTGGTGCTACTAATGAATCTTTGTGCAAGGAGTTTTCTAAATTGATGCAAGATAATTTTGAAATGAGCATGATGGGAGAACTCAACTACTTTCTTGGATTGCAAATCAAACAATGCAAAGATGGAATCTTTATAAGCCAAGGAAAGTATGTCAAAGATATGCTAAAGAAATTTGGAATGGATAATACTAAAAGTGCATCAACACCAATTAGCTCATCAACCAAGCTTGACAAGGATGAACAAGGTAAACCAATTTGTCAAAAGCTTTATAGGAGTATGATTGGCTCTTTGCTTTATTTAACTGCTAGTAGGCCGGATATTATGTTTAGTGTTTGTTTATGTGCTAGATTTCAATCATCCCCAAAAGAATCACACTTGTTCGCCTTAAAACGCATTTTTAAATATCTTACAAAAACTCCAAATCTCGGCTTGTGGTATTCTAGAAACTCTTTCTTTGATTTGAAAGCTTACTCCGATGCCGATTTTGGAGGATATAAGGTGGATAGGAAAAGCACTAGTGGTACTTGTTTCTTTCTCGGTAATAGCTTGGTATCTTGGTTTTCCAAAAAGCAAAATTGTGTTGCACTCTCAACAACCGAAGCCGAATATATGGCCGCCGGTAATTGTTGTGCACAAATCTTGTGGATGAAAAGCCAATTACTTGACTATGGGCTAGATGTTTCAAAAGTTCCAATTTTTTGTGATAACACTAGCACCATATGTTTATCTAAAAATCCAATTCAACATTCTCGGACTAAGCATATCGATATAAGGCACCATTTCATTCGTGACCATATCGAGCAAAATGATGTTGAATTATTTTATGTTAATACCAAGGATCAAATTGCCGATATTTTCACCAAACCACTAGACGAAAACACTTTTATTTTTCTTCGTGGTGAATTGGGTATGATTGAACTTTGAGCATGTTTGCATACCTTAACAAATGATATCATATTTAGGGGGAGCTACTCTACTTCATCATTTGCATAG
The DNA here is from genome assembly GCA_907163345.1 of Haberlea rhodopensis. Classification (NCBI taxonomy): domain Eukaryota; kingdom Viridiplantae; phylum Streptophyta; class Magnoliopsida; order Lamiales; family Gesneriaceae; genus Haberlea; species Haberlea rhodopensis. The sequence continues at coordinate 1,501,266 of CAJQUN010000110.1, forward strand.
AGCAATTGTGAAATTCATTTACATAAATTAATTATGTTTAATGAATTTTATAGCTCAAAATTTAATTTCAAAAATGCATTTTGAAATCACCTTTTAAAAGTCACAAATTGTGAATTATTGTGTTTTTGAGATTATGTGATTAATTTTTGTTGTTAGATGGTTTAATGTTAGTTAGAATTATCAAAAATAATTTTTTGGTCCAAAAATTGACTCAAAATATGGCCAAACCATCGCCTCAGCATTCTGTGCGCAGTGCCTCGTCCGTGGCTCGCATCGCCTCAAACGATCGCAAGCATCGCCTCGGGCGTGGCTCGCATCGCCTCAAACGATCGCAAGCATCGCCTCGGGCGTTCTCGATCGCCTCAGGCGTTCTCGATCGCCTCAGGCGATCTCGATTTTTAAAGTCAGAAGGCTACGGCTTTTGCTCATTTTTTCAGCAATATTTCGTGTTTTTCACCCATAATTCGAGATTTCTTCATCATTGTTATAATCGATCATCCTAAGCCTTTCCAAACCATCAATTTCACTTTCCAAACACCAAATCTTCCAATTCGAAATTTTGCAACCCTAACCCCATTTCTCAAAAAATCGAAAATTTACCTCAGTTCTCTCAAATTTCTTGCAAAATGTCGCGAAGCAACCGAGAAGAAGGAGAATCAAGCCGAAGGAGACGCTATAATCGATCCTCTAGGAATTATACGGGTCCTCCTCTTGATGGTAAGCCAATTCCGGAAGATTATCTTACTCGCAAATTAATTCCGGGTTATGTCTTTGATTTCGATTTCCTTAGAACTTCCCAGCTCCCTATTCTTGATTGGATTCAATTCCAACAATGGGAAAATTTTTTCAAACCCCCTAGAAAGAACGATTTTTTGTATCCATCCATGATTCATTCTTTCTATGCCAATCTTGAACTGTTTGAGGGTGATGGTGAGTTAACTATCAAAACCATCGTTTGCAATCGTCCAATTGAATTCAATAGCACTGAATTAGGACATATTCTTCGCATTCCTTCGGAGGGTCCAGCTAAATTTGCTCTAGCTACTTGGCCCAATGATGGGGTATGTGATCCTGCCCAAGCCTTGTATCTCATATTTGGCGGAACTCCCCAATGTCCAAACCAATCCTTTCTTGTGAATTCTATTCCTACGAACTACCAAATCCTTCACAAGATAGTGATCACCTCGATGATCCCTCGGGATGGTGATCGTCTTAGGTTGAAATTCTCTGATGTATACTTGATGTATTACATCATTACCATGACCCCATTCAACCTACCAAGATTCATTGTCCAAATCTTTAGGAACACCGCCCATAATCCTAAAAAGGTTATTCTCCCATTCGGCCGTGTCCTAACAAAGATTTTTCTTCATTTCAACCTTCCTTTCGATGACAATGAGAAACTCCCTATCAAATCCAAAGACACCTTCAATCTTAGGTGTTTTCTATTTAACAAAATTTCTTGGAATCCTTTCACTCCCTGTTGGGTTAATGATCCGGGGAACCTACTTTCTGCCTTCAATCCTAAAGATCACCCCTCATTACCCATTGATAAGATGACTAGTGCCCAAAGGCTTCATTTTCCTTTCTTGATTGAACCAAATCTAGATGAGCCACCCATTCAGCATCAATCTCCATCTACCTTTGATGACATGATGAATATTGGGGCGGATATTCCAGCTCCTGATAGTCATCAACCTTCTTCTTCTTTTGAATTCAATCAAGACGCTTTTGCTTTCTTTACTTCTCAATTCCAAAGCCTTCGTGAGGATATGAACTCTCAATTTCAATCCTTGAGAGTCGACATGAACTCTCAATTCCATTCCCTTCGAGATGATGTTGCGTCTCTTCGAGCTTACCAAGACTCCTCGAGAGAAGATTTGTCGTATTTACGACATGAAGTGGACGCTCTTCGTTCTCAGTTTTCCAGTGCTCACATGGACGAGGATACCACTCACGGGAATGATGGTGATGGTGATGGTGGCATGGATTGAGTTGTCTTTGTTTTAGTGTTTTTTTTGAGATTTTATCCTTTTGTAATTATTTGTAAGGATTAAATGGTTTAAATGATGTTGGAATGAATTTATTGTGTATGTTGATGGATTTTAAGTTGTTGATTGGATTTTGAGTTGATTGTGTATTACTTGGATGAATGTATGGTTTATTCATTTTTTAAAGGGAACTATGTCCAATTTTCTTAAAAATCCTTTACCCTTTTTTATTCTCACAAAAAGGGGGAGAATGTATGTGTAAACTTGGTGTAAACTTGATTGATGAAATGCTATTTGCAACCTAATTGTTTCTACAACTTGTGATACATTTTGTAAAGGTGATAAAAATGCACATTGGAACATTGTTTATCATTGCATTCATTAAGGGGGAGTTTAAACTCTCTATGCATTGCATTGTTATAAGTTATTTTTTCTTTCAAGTTTACCGGGTTTTGTGATCATCAAAAAGGGGGAGATTGTTGCGCCTTAAAACGCTACAACTCTCATTCCTCTATTTTAAATAAAATTATCGTTTTTGTTTTGATGATTACAAAACCTATACATTTTGTACTAATGGTTTTTATTGAGTATGCAGCATAAATTATGATCAATTTGAAGATTGTAATAGTATTGAAATGCCAAAGAAAATTTATCTTTTGGAAGACACGGATCGCCCCAGGCGATGAGTGCCATCGCCCCAGGCGATGGGTGCCAGGCGAGGATCGCCACGCTCATCGACCCAGGCGATGGCCAGGCGAGCATGCGAGGGAGATCGCCCCAGGCGATGGTGACCAACGCCTGAGGCGATGGCAGCCACAGGGACTTCGCCCCCGCACATCGACTGAAGCGACGCCGAGGCAATGCGCGGGCATGCGCGCGGGGTGTTCGCCCGAGGCGATGTCACGAACGCCTGAGGCGATGGGCTGGAACGCCTGAGGCGATGTGGAGTTCGTTTGAGGCGATGCAAAATTTGGACATGCTGAAGCTACGGCCTTAATTTTTGCTCTTGATCGCCTGAGGCGATCCACCGATCGCCTGAGGCGATCTGAGGATTTCTTGACCGTTGGAACGCGGCGATAGGCGATCGCCCGAGGCGATGTCCGAGGCGATCGAGGAGTGATTTCAGCCTTATGAGTAGCAACGGCTAGTAGGAGCATTGGAGGCCTTCTAAACTATAAATATGGGTGTTTTGGATCATTTTGAAGTTAAGAAACAAAAGTATAAACTACAAGAAAGTTGTGTGCAATCAAAATCATTCTAGCATTACAAACTTCATACATTTATATTGTATTGGAGTTTGTAATTTACTTCTTGTGTGTGATCTTTTGATTCTTCTTGTTGGTACACCGTGAAGGTGTGATTTGATTATTGTAAAGGTCCTCCAACACCGACGCAAGTTGGAAAATTGTATAAGTCGCCAATAAGTGAAGTTGGTGCAAGATTGTGGCTATCCTTGGAGCCCTTAAGGCCAAGAAGAAGTTGTTCTAGTGGATCCTCGGTTGGACGTTTTCTAGCCGGGAAGAGGAGACGTAGGCGATTCATCGCCGAACTTCTATAACAAATTCTTGTCTCATTTTATTGCTTTATTTCCATTAAGCATTTATTTATTGTGTTCTTTCTATTTATCGATTGACTAAAGGCTTCCGCAAAGCGCAAAATATTTTTATTTTACAAACTCATTTTAAAACGCTAAAGTAGCCAAGGAATCTCATTCACCCCCCCTCTTCGATTCCAACAATAGTGTTGGGATCAAACATTTAATTAATTTAGAGAGGTTATTAATTTATTGAGAGTTAAATTAATAATGCTTGAACTAAGTTAGGACCAGAAAAAAAATATTATTTTAGAGATGTTATTAATTTATAGAGTATTAATTTATGTAGGTTTTACTGCATATCACTTTTAGTAAAGATTTATTATATCTTTTTGAAATTTTTTAAGTCATAAATATACTATTTGTATTTTAGTTTACTGATGTGATTCGATTTTTTCCGAGTTCGGTAGATTTAAGTGTTTGCGGAAAATAAAAGAAAACGCCAAGATTTTTTACGTGGAAAACCCTCGAACTGAAGGAAAAACCACGGGAACTAGTCCAGTGTAATTTGTACTAGTCACTCTTTTTATTTGTTACGGGACTTGACACAATATCTAATTGAAAAATCAGCACTCAAGAATATCTGGAAAAGTAACAAGAGATGATCGAACAGACAAAATAATGCTCTCTTCGGAGTCTCTTTTTCCTAAAAAGTCCAACCATTGTGATGAAACTCTCAGCCTCTATTTATAAGGCCAATTTCAGTGTTTTATTGGTTGGAAAGCTTAGAACACGATTTCTCCAGATCGTGGCGTTAATGTGACAAGTGTGTCCGAGAATTCCACACCCCTTTAACGCACGTTTATCTCCGACGGTTAATTTGTTGGTTACAGCCGGGTCTTCCGCTAATATTTGACCATTAAACCGAGCAGGGTTCAATAATGTTTGGCTACATTGTGCTCGGATGTTGCATATTCGGATATCTTCTGCTCGGTGCATTGTTGTTCGGCTTTTCTGAAGCATCTGTTTGTTCGGTCTCTTGTAGGGGATTTTACCCGAAAAGGTCAATATGTAATATGACATAACTTCACCCCCCCTGAAGTAAATCAAGACGAGATTATTGAAGTCTTATTTTATTGTCTTCGGAAAATCCAAATCTTGACCTGCTAGGATTTTGCCGCTCTGTTTTCCCGCTCAAGCGTTTCAAACACCGCGCGACGTTTTATTTCCCGAGGCATATTTGCAACCGTCCATTTAGTTTAATTCGGACGGCATGGGTTTAACGACTGTTCATATGGTCTCATCTATAAACACTCCCCAATTCCCTTCATTTGTCTCACTTTGTTGCATTCTGCTTTCGATCTAGCCTTTAGACGACCGAGCAATTTATCTTCAATCCTCTCCGGCTTCTATCTATCAAGTATGGCCTCTTCTTCAGATGATTCCTCCTTGAGGGTGATAGATGCGTACGATAAGGAGGGTGTCAATACCCCTTCTCCTCGACCGTCATCCTCCTCGGATAGCGAGGAGACTCTAAGCTCTTCATCTGCTCGTAAAGAAGAACAACGAGCAACTATGGAACAAGACTTGGTGAATGCCAAAGTCCCTTGGTTCAAAATTTTTGAATCAGGGGTTAGATCGGACCATCATTTGTCTAATATTCGTACGAGGTGGGAGATTTCTGAGGGAACTTCTATTATTGCTCCCCCTTCAGGATCTCGTCCTCATTTGCCCCCTAAGGGCTATTTTCCTTTCTATTTAAACCAACTCCGAGGAGGTCTTCATTTTCTTATCCCCTCCTTTTTTGTTGAAGTGGCCTCTTATTTTTCCGTCTCTCTCAGCCAACTGTTCTCCAACAGTTATAGACTGTTGGCGGGTTCCTTTATAGTTCTTTCTTTTTTGGGTTTCACTTATACTCCCGAACTCTTCCATTGCTTCTTCCAACTGAATAAGAAAGAGATCGGGCTTTTTTACTTTTCTTCTCGAACATGGGTTGGTTTCCTCAAGAACTAACCCTCGTCGATCAAGAATTGGAAGAGGTTGTATTTCTTTTCTCGTCCACTCCAGCCTTGAGAGTGCCCCATGAAGTGGAGGGAATACTTCCTGAAGGGCTCGATCAAGGGACACCTTGAGAAGGAAACATATCTGTCGGTGCGTCGTAAGCTTGACGATCAGTGTTTTAACCTAGAGGAGCTGTCTGACGACGGACTGTTGTACTTGTTCCAGCTGAGCCCGAAGGGTGCATCCTTGAAGATGCCCCTCGGTGAGTGTTTATGAGCACTCTCACATGCTTGTATACTATGATTGTTATGCTCGGACTAACATTTGCTTATTCTTTTCAGAAACAAAAACGATGAAAGCTAAGATGGCCGAGAAGCTGAAAGCCAAGTATCAGAAAGAATATGCCTCCGAATCTGCTGGTATTCCTGTTGAACCTACCTCTGCCCATCCATCTGCTGAACCTACCTCTCCAAACAATGTGAGGACTTCACCTGAGGAGGCCCTGGCACTTTGACCCCGAAAAAGGGCCATTCCCGAGGGCCAGGGTTCTTCCTCGAAAACCCCCTCTCAAGAAAACCTCTTCTTCCATCATTCCCCCTGTACCCCGAGTTTCTTCTCAACCTGCTCCAGGTGGTCCGAGCGCTTCTCGGCCCACCTCGAGATACCACATACCTACCTGGACCTATTCTCCCAATGTCCCCCTCCTGAAGAAACCAGACCCCAAGACTTCACAATCCATCCTCTGTCATTCTCCCAACTCCGCCAACCGCAAATACCTCGGGGAGTTGGCCTTCAGTAATCTGGTGAATGAATTCGCCACTTCCTTCACCCAGGTAATTATTCTTTATTGATAATTTTCTAAGTCGTTATCTTCGGTATACTCATTTATTATGTTCTTACGCAGGCTCACATGATGGCGGGTGAACTTCTCACCCGGTTCCATTCGATTCGATCAACAAATGTTAATCGCCAGAAGCAAATTAAGCAACTTGACTAGCTACCCCGAGCACAATCATTTAGACAATTTTATGTTTAAACGTGGACCAAACATCCCGATCCCATGAGTAAATCATTAAAATTCCGAACAAGCTCACTACCCCGAGCACAATCACTTAGGCAATTTTATATTTAAACGTGGACCAAACATCCGATCCCACGAGTAAATCATTAAAATTCCGAACAAGCTCGCTACCCCGAGTACCATAACTTTGATAATTTTAAATTTAAACGTGGACCAAACATCCCGATTCCACAAGTAACAATGGTAATTTCAAGTTTAAACGTAGACCAAACATTCCGATCCCACGAATAAACCGAACAGGCTCGCTACCTCGAGCACAATCACTTAGGCAATTTTATGTTTAAACGTAGACAAAACATCCCGATCCCACCAGTAAATCATTAAAATTTCAAATAAGCTCGCTACTCCGAGCACAATCACTTATGCAATTTTATATTTAAACGTAGATCAAACATCTCAATCTCACGAGTAAATCATTAAATACGAACAAGCTCGCTACCCCGAGCACCATAACTTTGATAATTTTAAGTTTAAACGTGGACCAAACATCCCGATCCAAAGAGTAAATCATTAAAATTCCGAACAGGCTCTCTAAGAACAACTTTATTTCATTGAAAACAAATCCATAAACAAAGATAATAATTAAAATGTTACATGAAATATTTCTTTAAATTATGAATGTTCCAAGGTCTCACCAGCTTGCGACCTTCAGGGTCTTCCAGTCTGTATGATCCTCTTCCGATCACCCCTTTCACTTTATAAGGACCTTCCCACTTTGGTGCTAGTTTCTTTACGTCGCCAGCTGGATTAGTTCTCTAGTTCTCTGCAACACCAGATCTCCTACCTGAAATGTTCTCGGGCAAACCCTTTTGTTGTAGGAATTAGTTATCCTCAGTTTATACATTTCAGTTCTTGTCACAGCTCGTTCTCTTAACCTTTCAATCCCATCCAATCCTAACTTCCTTATATCTTCATTATTTTTGGGATTATAGCATTGTACAAGAAGAGATTCGACTCCAATTTCAGTCGGGATAAGGGCTTCTGAACCATATACTAGACTGTAAGGAGTTTTTCCCTTAGATACCCGGGGGTGTTGTCCAGTATGCCCATAGAACATCATGTAACTTGTTCACCCATGCTCCCCGAGCTCCTTCTAGCCTTGTTTTAATCCCAAGCAGTAAAATCCGATTAGTCACTTCGGCCTATCCATTAGCTTGAGGATAAGCTACTGATGTGAACACTTGTTTAATTTTCATATCATTGCACCACTTTTGCACTTTTCCACCCTGAAATTGCCTTCCATTATCGAAAATTAACCTCCTCAGTATTCCAAACCTATATACTATGCTTCTCCATAAGAATCTGATGACCTCTTCTTCAGTTATCTTTGCTAAGGGTTTGACTTCCACCCATTTGGTGAAATATTCAACCGCAAGTAGAAGAAACTTCATTTGCCCCTTCACAGGAGGAAAATGTCCAACAATGTCCATTCCCCACTGATCAAAGGGACATGATATGATACTGTTATTTAGTAATTCTACCGGTACATGTGATAAATTGGAGTGCTTCTGGCAATTATTGCATTTTTTTACAATCCCCTCGGCATCTTTTCTCGCTGTGGGCCAATAGTATCCGGCCCGAAGAGCTTTTTGGTATAACATATTGGCCCACAGATGGTTACCAAAGCAGCCCTCGTGAATTTTCCTTCGCAAATGTTCCCCTTCTTGGACTGAAGTGCATTGTAGAAAAGGGGGTGAGAAGCCCCTCTTAAACAACCTACATTCGATCAAACGATTTCCATTCTATTCACCCGAGCAGCTTCTTTTTGATCAGATGGCAAAGTCTTCGTCTTCAGGAACTTAATGATTTGTTCGCGCCAGTCAGCCATAATACATGATTCTAGACGCATTATGCTATTTACAGACATGTGGGAGATCAACGTTCTTGCATTAATACATTCATGTTCTTCCATTCATGGATTGAGCTGGCCAACTTTTCCAATTCATTGGCTCGGTCATTTTCTTCCCTAGGTATCTGTGTTAACTTTATTTCTTGGAATTGACTCATCAATGTTCGAGCATCTCCACATATTTTTTGAGCTTTTCCTCCTTCACTTTGTATATTCCATTCACTTGTTGTACGACGAGCATGGAATCCATAAATGCTACCACCTTCCGAGCTCCAACATCCAACGCTATTCGAAAACCAGAGATAAGAGCCTCGAATTCAGCCTCATTATTTGATGAATGAAAACCAAACTGGATGGCCACTTTGATTTCCTCTCCTTCGGGACCAATGAGCACGACTCCCGCACCACTTCCCAATTGAGTGGATGATCCATCTACATACAAGCTTCACTCCTTCTCCTCGGGGCGTGGGTTACCTCTACCAGGAAATATGATAAGGCTTGAGCTTTGATGATAGTTCGGGGTTGATAAGAAATATCAAACTCACTCAGCTCAGTGGCCCACTTCACCATCCATCCCGATATTTCGTCTTTAGATAACAATCTTCCCATCGGGGTGTTTGTCACTACTATGATGGATGAGATAAAAAGTATGGTCGAAGCCTTCTCATTGTGGTTACTAGGGCTAAAGCAAATTCTCGACTTCAGGGTATCTTTGCTCTGCTCCTTGTAGTACTCGGCTAACATAATACACTGGCCATTGGTGCCCTGATTTCTCTTTTATCAATATCGAGCTGATGACCTCCTCGATCACAGACAAATAGATAAGGAGTGTATCATAATGCTCGGGTTTATTCATTAGTGGTAATTGAGCCAAATACTCTTTCAAATCCTCGAAGGCTTTTTGGCATTGGTCATTCCTTTCGAATCGAATCCCTTGTCTTAATGCCTTAAAGAAAGATAAACTCCTATCGTTTGAACGTGATATGAAGCGACTCAAAGCATCTATTCTTCCTGCCAACCTCTGTACTTCGTCCAATGTCCGAGGAGGGTTCGTCTCTTGAACTGCTCAGATCTTCTCAGGATTGGCCTCAACACCTCTTTCAGTAACCATGTATCCCAGGAATTTTCCGTTATGTATTCCGAATGTGCATTTGGCAGGATTCAACTTCATGACAAACTTCCGCAAAGTACCAAAGACCTCCTCCATATCATCAATTAGATTTTGTGCCCTCTTGCTCTTGATCAGAACATCATCCACGTACACTTCTACATTCCGTCCTATCTGATCTTTGAACATTTTATCCATCAGCCTTTGATAAGTGGCCCCAGCTTTTTTTAAGCCAAAGGTATAACCACGTAACAAAAAGTTCATCATGTTGTCACAAAACTAACATTTGGCTGATCTTCCTGAGCCAAAAGACATAAGACATAGCAGTTCATGCCCTGCAGTAGAATCAACTAGTTGATCAATCCTCGGCAGCGGGTAGCAATCCTCGGGACACGCTTTATTAACGTCTCGGAAGTCCACACACATCCTCAATTTATCTCCTAGCTTGGGTACTAGGACTACATTTGAAAGCCATGTCGAAATTGATTTCCCGCACGTGGCCTGCTCTCAGCAATTCTTCTACTTGCTTGGCAATAATTGCATCCTTCTCGTGCCCAAAATACCTCATTTTTTGCTTGATTGCCCGAGCATTAGGGTCAACAATTAAGATGGTGTTCGGCAATCTCAGGATTTATCCCGACTAAGTTAGAGGTACTCCAAGCGAACATATCCACATTCTGACTCAACTATTCTCTGCAGCTTGGGACCTAACTGGGATCCCACTCTAGTGATTAGAGTAGAATGACCCAGTTCGATTGTTAGAAATTCCTCTGTGGGAGTTACTCGGCCTCAACGTCCATCTTTTCACGCTTCCTCTTATTGTTTTCTCCTCGCTCGCCCACCTATTTCTTCTGCTATTTCTCTTGCCTCAATTCTTGCACATAACATTTTCTCGAGTAGTTTTGATCTCCTCTAACTTGCCCCACTTCCTCACCGACCAAAAATATTATTGATAGGTGATAACTAGATGCCACTGCCTGAAAAGCAGCTAATGCTGGTCCGCCCAGTATGATGTTTAGGGGTGCTTATTGGACCGGGTCGATCCGGACCCGGTCCGAAATCGGACCGGTTAGTCCGGTCCGAAACCGGGACCGATTACTCCAGTCCGGACAGGTCCGGAACTGGTAAGATACCGGTCCAGATCGGTTCTACCATTCTGGAACCGGTATCTTACCGGTTCCGGATTAAACGGCTCCGGTTCCGGGTTGAACCTGAATCGGATCCGTTAATTTTAAAAAAATTAATTTTTTTAAAATATAGATAAATATATTTGATGTTAGTTTACAAACACAAATGCACATTAACTCAATTGGTTAGAGTTATAGAGTAGAATGTGATGGTTGCGTGTTCGAATCCTCCACACAACAAGTTATACCTTAATTTTTCGAAAAAAAAAATTAAATTTCTAAAATACCGGTTCCGGGTTGGAACCGGTCCAACCCGGAACAGGTGGAACCGGACCCGATCCGGTTCCTTACCGGATCGGACCGGTTCCTTCCTTAACGGACCCGGAACCGGTCGGTTCCGGTCCGGATCGGACCGGGTCAAGCCAATAAGGGCGCATCCACTATGAGGAAATTGATCATCTTGGTTCTTATCACCGGTTCTTCACCCAACGTAACTAGTAAAGACACCTGCCAATCGATCTTACAATCTCCCCGGCAAATCCATGAAGAGATGTGTTTACCTTTTGTATGGCTATGCTTCCCAACTCCATCTGGGTCAAGGTACTGAAGAAAAGCACATCAGCTGAGCTCCACGTGTCTACGAAAATTCTCTGTACGTTGTAATTGGCTATTGTGGCAGAGATAATCAATGCATCTTCATGGGGGAAGTAAATCCCCCGCAAATCTTCGGGTCTGAAAGCTATAGAAGGGCCTTCTGTTGTGTAATCTGGGTCGATGGATAATACTTGGAGCTTTCGAACATGACATTTTCTTGCTCGGTTAGAATCCCCACCTGACATTCCCCCAGAGATCATATGTATAGTTCCTCGATTAGGAACACTATTTAAGGCCACCTCTCCGATTGCTTGATTATATTCTTCTGGCCTTCCTCCTCAAACTGCCCACGGTACTGACTGAGGTACCCCCTTCCCGGATTGGCATTATTCCTAGGAAAATGAATATTACCAATTGGTCCATCAAGGGGTCCTTGCCTTCCCCCAAATCTACCAGCTCATCGTCCTCGAAAATATTCTCCTCGGAATGGCCCTCTGTATGATCCACCCTACCCCTTTTCGGCATCATTTGATTCATGGCTACTTCCCAATGAGACCTCATCAAAAGATATTGATCAAAGTTCCTCTTGTGTTGTTCCACTTACTTATCCCTCCTATTGAGTTCACCACCAGTTTTTGCATCTCTCATCTGTTTCTTCTTTGGGCTTCTTCTAAATTGATATATTTAGAAGCTCTCCCCAGTAGTTCGTCATAATCCGAAGGCGGCTTCTTCGCTAAAGACCTGAACATGTCTCCTTCTCTCAGCCCCTGAGTAAAAACGCTGATCAGTATTTCTGAAGTAACGTGAGGGACATCCAGGCATGCTTGATTGAATTTCTTCAAAAAATCTCCAAGAGATTCTACTTGTTGGAGTCCGAACAGACTAAGGGATGTTCTCTTGCAACTTCTAATTGCAAATTGATGTAGGAATAGTGAGCTGAATTTGGAGAAAGAATCTATGATGCCCGACGGCAGCTAATTAAACCAAGATTGTGCAGCTCAAGCAAGAGTGTCAAAAAGACTCTACACTTCACTCCATCAGTAAGTTGATGAATGAGTGAAGCGTTCTCAAATCGGGACAAGTATTCTTCAGGATCTATGCCACAATCGAAATTCCCAACACTCAAAGTTCAGAAATTGGATGGTAGGGGATCATTGATAAATTCGGGAGCAAATGGGGTCCCCCTTCATGCTGGATATATACGCCCCTCCATTTTGTTACGCATCTGCTCTGACTCGTCTTTTAAGTCCTCCATCTGGTGGTGCAAAGCTTTGTTAGCTTCCTCCCCCATATGACTAGAGGGATCTTTTATCTCCTTCGCACTTTCCTTTGGCTCCTTTGAAAATGCTAAATCTTCTTCCTCTTCCTCGGTTTTCTCTGGCTGGGGCGAAGTCATAAACTGCTTCATGACTTCTCCCACAGTTCTGGCGATTACCTCAGTTAACTGTTCCATGGGCATTCCCCCAGCAGGAAATGCCCGGGGAATATTTTGAGATGACTCTGCCCCTTTCTCCTCTTCCTGTGCCGGAAACGAATAGGGAGGGGGGCTTGATATATTCCCCCTCGAAGTTTGTCCACGGCCCTTACTCTTAACCAATTTTCCTTGAACTTTTTGCATGATGAAAAATTTTCTTACTTCAACGTCTTTGCTCTAAAAAAATTCCCACGGACGGCGCCAATGATGTGATTCGATTTTTTTGGGCGGTGGATTTAAGTGTTTGCGGAAAATAAAAGAAAAACACCAAGATTTTTTACGTGAAAAACCCTCGAATTGAAGAAAAAACCACGGGACCTAGTCCAGTATAATTTGTACTAGTCACTCTTTTTATTTGTTACAGGACTTGACACAATATCTAAGTGAAAAATCAGCACTCAAGAATATCTGGAAAAGTAACAAGAGATGACCGAACATACAAAATAATGCTCTCTTCGGAATCTTTTTTCCTAAAAAGTCCAACCCTTGTGAATAAACTCTCAGCTTCTATTTATAAGGCCAATTTCAGTGTTTTATTAGCGGGAAAGCTTAGAACACGATCTCCCTTGATCGTGGCGTTAATGTGGCAAGTGTGTCCGAGAAATCCGTACCCCTTTAACACACGTTTATCTCCGTCGGTTAATTTGTTGGTTACAATCGGGTCTTTCGCTAATCTTTGACCATTAAACCGAGCAGGGTTCAATAATGTCCGGCTACCTTGTACTTGGATGTTGCTTATTCGGATATCTTCTGCTCGGTGCATTGTTGTTCGGCTTTTCTGAAGCATCTGTTTGTTCGATTTCTTGCAGGGGATTTTACCCGAGAAGTCCAATATGTCATATGACATCATTCAAATATTTTAGATAATGTTTGAAGTGAGTGATGATGTAAGTAATATAATGCTTAAAATTTTGAGATTTGGTAAATAATATAGTGTGATAAGCTATATGATGTTTGATATAATTTTAAATTTATATATTAATTTTATAATGTAGTATAGTGATCAAACTATCCTCGAAAATTTAACTGTCAAATTTGATGGAAATGTCAAACTTCTGGGATATGCTACAGAAAATAAATCGAAAATTTTCGTGGAAATTCTATCATTGTCGACATGTAAATTTCGATGGTTTCTAAAACGACAAGTTTTTAAGCGACGTGGCGTCATAATCTCTGCCACTACCAAAATTAGACAATAACTAGTATATATATATATATATATATATATATATATATATCACCCTATCTCCGCTCCTGGTATTTTTATGATATGATCATTAAACGACCGTTTATTTATATAAAATAAAAATAAAAATTTGAATATTTTAGTAGATCCTTGTGAGATTTTATTTTCATACTTAATTTATGTTTTGAAATGGATAAATGCCGCTTTATATGGAGAGCAATAGAAATGCTTTAAACCACTTATAAAGCTGACATTTGAATCTTTAAATCAAATCCAATATGCGGATATTGTCTTAGTTGGTTTTGTATCTTTCGGATATTGTCTGTAGTAAATATATCTCAATCAATTGATTATTTTGATGGTATTATTTTGATGGTATACCAGTATAACACTGAGGACGGAGCCACGTTAATGCAAGAAAATGTGAAATTCTTCTCTTTCTTGCCATTACAGATAACCTTGTTTAACTATATTTATGATGAGTATACTTGTACAATGTTTTTTCATGTATTTTTTAATGAGTATACATTATACTCGTAAAATCTTGCAGAATAGACATATTACTCTCGATCGTGTCATGTGTGATGCACGTGAGGGAGTTTGCTGCCAAAATATTCAGGAAAATCCCGAATATTGTTTAGAGGGTTCAGTGCACTACTTAAAATTGTTAAGGGATTGCACGTTTTGAAAGGTCATAGGGTAACATGTTAAAGAATGTAAACATTGAGGGTGCCCGCTTTTTACCAGAGCTTACGATAGAACTAACTCTATTTAACTTTCAGCCATCCCAATTTTTTTTTAGCAAGGAAAGTATCAATAATTAATAGAGAACCCGATAGTCGTTTGATACAAATTTATGCATAATAAAGAGCGAGATTCCAGAGAAGGAGTAATATAGCCATGGGAAACGGCTCTAGACGCTAATATCTGAGCGACGACATTCGCATTGAGACAGTAACACTTTTATTATGCTTCCGATTGAGGGATATATGTGAACTACTTCTAGCTAAGATTACTCCTCCAATGTTCACATAGTTTTGAGTTATTCTTACTAGATAGTTTTATCCGTTTTTATGGTCGATAATTTACAATAAATATTAAATATTTATTCTCAGTGAATTTCTCGATAGTTTGAATTCATAATTTAATTCTATCCATATTGTTTTTTTTTAAAAGTTTTTTATAAATTGAAATCCCTATTGTATTTTAAACCTATTTATAAATTAATAATACAATCACCCATTTTAAGAAAATAATAATAATAATTTAATATTCATATATCTATTTTTCTACCTGTGGTAGCTTGGGTAGGAAGACTTTGCTAGTTACTCCTTCCCCAACTCTGTTTCCTATCCAGTGCGCAAATTAAAACCGCGTCTCACCACATTTCTAATTTACGCCCAACGATTTTGCGCCTCCATCATACACTCCATACTCAAAATTCAGAAATCCTACGCAACCTCTGTGCACTTTAGCCTTATGCAATTGATTTTATTTCTCCGATTAATTCTTATTTAGGCGGCGAATTTTTTTCCGATCGATGAGGGTTGAACATGTCGAAGGTGAAACACTTTCTGCGCAAGCTTCACATAGGCGATCACCATCACCAGACACCGTCTCAGCCGCAGGCGTCATCGTTACCATCGCCGTCCGATTTACCCGCGACTACGTCGTCCTTGGCCAACGAGGTTGAAAATAATTTCAGTTACTTCGAGGAGGAATTTCAGGTTCAATTGGCGTTGGCAATCAGCGTATCGGATCCGGGGCAAAGTGCCGAGGACCCGGAAACCGCTCAGATCGACGCTGCTAAGCAGATTAGCCTCGGATTTTCTCCTTCTCAGAGAGTGTCGGACTTTTTATCTCTACGATATTGGGTAATTTTTTTATTTTCCTTGCTTTTTTCATTGATTACAATTTTTAATCTGTTTCGATTTTTTTTATTTTTTATTTTTATTTTGATTGTGGGTCGGTCAACACAGATCTTGCATCTTAAGCCAGTAAATTTCGTTATTGCTGTTTTTCTTAGTTCTGGATATGAAAGTACAGGGTTTGTTAGTTTAAAGATTATATATTATGTTCGGTATTATCTTAACAAAAGCAGATGAATTTTTGCATGTCAATTATTTTGTAACTTTATTTTGTTATCATGGTTTTTAAATTCCTAATCGGACATCTGAAAATGTAATTTGAGAATTTTTGGTTAAATTTTTGAAGTTGACACTAAAGCAGAAGATCTTCAGTTGTTGCTGTGTGCTTATTGGGTACTGTGTGCTCTGCTTATTGGTAGTAGAATCATTTCGTTCAGTTTGATGTCAGAGTACTTTTGAGATGAATTCAATGTTTGAGTCTTAGTAAGTTTAAATATTGATTTGATGATCATAGCATAGTGACTATCGTTTTTCTGCTCTTCCTGAAAAACAATTTGCTTTTGAACTAAGTTGAAGAGTGTTCTTTTATGGATTTTAAGAATTAAGACAGTACACTTTATCATTCACAAAATGGGCTGTGTAAAGTGAGATGCATGTCATTGCCCCCCTCCCGCCGCTCAAAACAGAATAACCAAAAGCAAAAGATTCCAAATTGAGGTGTTTTAGCTATTATATTTGATAAATTCTTTGTGTTTACATTCTCAATGCAGAGCTCTAATGTTGTCAATTATGATGAACAAGTATTGGATGGATTCTACGATGTTTGTGGAACCAGTTCGAATTTAATGGTCCAGGTCAAAATGCCATCACTGGTAGATCTCGAAGCAATTTCAGTTTTGGATGATGTCAGTTATGAGGTTGTTTTAGTCAATCGTGCAATGGACATGGAACTCCGGAAGCTTGAGGAAAGAGTGTATTTTATGTCCATGGAATACCGGGCTCTTGCTTGGGGCCTCAAAATAAGTTTGTTAGTTCAAAAAATTGCCGACATTATTGTAGACAAAATGGGAGGTGCAGTTAATGATGTAGAGGACATGTTCAGGAGGTGGCGAGCAAGGAATTATGAGTTGAGGATCTGTTTGAATACAATTGTCGTCCCCCTTGGCTGTCTTGACGTTGGACATTCGCGCCACAGGGCCTTACTGTTTAAGGTTGTGACAGCTTTTGAAGCACCTTGTACTTATATTTTATTGTAACACGGATAAAATTTACCTTTGAACATGATGGTTATGCTGTTCGCTAGTCTAAATGACTAAGATCCAACATTTAGCACGGGTAAAGTAGTACTCTTTCAAAAGCAATTGCAAATTAATAAAAAGTGGGTACCATATTTTCGATGGGCTAAATTATGGATTTACTGTAAATTTACATTGTTGCCTGCCCTATGTGTTCCATGAAATTTCTATCCTGTTTATTAAGGACTTTAATGTTGGCATACAGGTACTAGCTGATAGGATCAAGCTTCCTTGTAAGCTAGTCAAAGGCAGTTATTATACTGGAACTGATGAAGGAGCGGTAAACTTGATAAAATTGGATAATGGAAGGTAACATCTTACTTGTAGTCTCGCTTTGAAGAATTTCATTTCACCGCTTCTACTTTTTGACCAATCGGTATGGGGCATTATGTTTTAAGTGAAATTTATTCTGTGTTGGTTTTTCTTTTGGGTTAATAGGTAGAGAATGGAATTGCATTTGATAAACTGAAAACTGAGTATACAAACAACTTGGAGTTTAATGTTGTGCTGCTCATTTATTCTTATCTTGAGTGTGTGCCTCGGTTTGCAGCTTAAACCTAGTATAGGACACTCATGCGCCTTAGTATGTTTTGCCTTTATAATAGCTACAATCCCATGATTTTTACTTTAGTTCAGAATTATCTTCTATTGCTTGGCCTTTTTAATTCTTTAGTTAATCATACTGCATGGATTTTGAAATTTTTTAGAAACGTTATCTTGGCCTTTGATCAAGTTTAGTATATGATGGTTAAGTCGAATTTTAAATTGCTGCAGCGAGTACATTATTGATCTTATGGGTGCTCCTGGAACGCTCATCCCTGCTGAGATACCCAGTGCACATCATCAAACTTTTGGTTTAGATGCTAGACATATTTCACCTGTTATAGGGATAAACAAAAGTTCATCTACTGCATTTGACCAAGGAGCTGGAATCAAATCATTTGCTTCCGGTGTGGAGGGAACTGGTAAGACCAGAAATTCAAATTCAGGATCACCCTCAACTGGTGTCAACACTAATAGGAAGGGCATCAGAATAACCGGGATGATCCACACTGAGCCATTGGAGAGTGTTATTGGAGATCTTAATCATTCATCAAGAGGAGAACATGAAGCTTCTTCACATCCTGGCATGAAAAACTCGGCTGTACAAGACTCTGAAAATGAAGTTGTTTCCAAATCTGCTGCTACTGCTGGCAAAAAATCAGAATTTCCTTGTCAATATTCTAAAGCTATGTCGGGGGATTGTGAATCAGCTCAAGAAGAATTACTTTTGAAAAATGAACTTTCACCTGTTTTTTATACTGGATTGCAGTTGGACAAACAAATTCCGTATTACGGCAGAAGAAAGCGTTCAGCTGAAGGCATGGCTGGACAAGAGTTTAAATTGGAGTCTAGAGGGTTGCAGTTATCTTCCAAAACTCAAGAAGACAAACATGTGCTTGTTAAAGACAGAATAAAAAATGTGATTGCAAATGTTGATACTGCTATTGGTCGTGAAGAAATTAATTTATCTGAAAATAGAGAAAAACTAGAACTAGGATGCAGTGACCAGTCTGGAGCTGACATGATTCACAATGTGCAAATCGACCCTGCATTAAATGGAGTTGCTGAAATTTTATGGGAGGATCTTCATATTGGTGAACGCATTGGTATTGGTAAGAGGCGTTTCTCGTGATGTTTTCAAATCTTTATAAGTGCATGCATGGGTGTGACATTTCTCTGCATATCCTTTGGAAAGCTAACCACCGCTTTTCCCTTATTTAGTCCCTTAAGAGTTCTTGGCTTCTGTCACATTTATACATTGGAGAGCAACTTTTAAAATCAGCACGACTTTAATTCTTCAGTGTTTTTGCTGTATCGACTTAATGATCAGTGGTGATGTATGTAAGGATGGATCGACGTTAGTGCTCAGTGATGTATTTTATTATGGATCAATATTAGTCCTTTGATTTGTTGTATGCTTCTAGACTTCTGTTGGGAGGTTTTTATTGTTGATTGGTGTTGTTGAAGTGTTACACTGCACATATTCAGTTTCCTTTCAAATTATGCAGGGTCATATGGTGAGGTCTATCGAGCAGAGTGGAATGGCACGGTAAGTTATGATTTCTGCATGATCTGATATGTGATTTCCTTAAATAACTCTCAGCTTATTATTGTTGACATATCCTTAGAAATATTTTGTGTTACCGTTCTCCACTTTTTCCTGTTTCATATTAGGATAGGTTGTGAGTATGAGGTATTTTTTTTAATTCCTAATACAGTTTGTTGATCTGATGGTGTTACAGAGGTGGAACGATTTTTTTTTCCTGGAAAAATTTACTGCTATAGAAAATACAGTGCTGGGTCCCATAGGTGTTTTGTTTACGTATGACCTGCTCTATTAGCACCATATTCATTGTCTACAGTTGATACGATATGGCTATTTTATTCACAGGAAGTTGCTGTAAAGAAATTTATGAAGCAAGATATATCAGGGGATGCACTCGCACAATTTAAATGTGAAGTAAGCACAAATCAGGAAAATGTCTCATGCATGACGCACTAAGTGGTTGGTAGTTCTATTAAATTAAATTTATTCTTCATTGCAGGTTGAAATCATGTTGAGTTTGAGACACCCTAATGTCGTTCTTCTCATGGGTGCTGTGACACAGCCCCCGAATATGTCTATATTGACAGAGTTTCTTCCAAGGTATGCCTCATTAGTTTAAAGAATACTTACATGAGCAAAATCATCATTTGATGGTTTTGGCTCTCAGAAGTCAGAAAACATACTCTGCATTCTCACATGACTGTTCTTTCTTTATGAAAACCATGTTAGAATGTCGTCTCACTTTTTTTGACAAATAGTTTACCTGTGAATTAAAATTTCCGACCTTGCTCCTCTTGGGTGTGGGGCTGTGTGCTATGGGGGATAAAAGTCCA
This sequence comes from Haberlea rhodopensis, assembly GCA_907163345.1. Lineage (NCBI taxonomy): Eukaryota > Viridiplantae > Streptophyta > Magnoliopsida > Lamiales > Gesneriaceae > Haberlea > Haberlea rhodopensis. The sequence goes on from CAJQUN010000110.1 coordinate 1,521,296, forward strand.
TGTGCTGGCAGCCTTCATGTATTATGAACTTATACTGCGTTTTGTCCCCTTCTTAAAATCTTGAGAAGAACAGTAGTTGCAAGAGGGATGGCAAAATCACTTATAGAGACAGACATGGTCAATAAGAACCGTAATTCCTTGTGTTCTAGGTATTTGAATGACGTGAATGTATCTGGATGAATCTTAACGTGACTTTTGACTGTGAGATCTTTTATGACTCTTACATAACTCGGTGTAATGATATTACATCATTAACTACTATAGTTATTTTATTCTTCATCTTTTTCTTGCTTCTTATAATCCTATCTGACTTGCAGGGGTAGTTTATATAAGCTGCTTCACCGACCTCATTTTCAAATTGATGAAAAAACGCGAATTAAAATGGCTCTTGATGTGGTATTGATCGTATTAATTCCTTTTCAATTTCCCTCGCCAAATTCTTGTTTTATCCTTTTATATGTTTTTTTTGCAGGCCAAGGGTATGAATTACTTGCATACTAGGCATCCCATAATTGTGCACCGAGATTTGAAGTCTCCAAATCTCCTAGTTGACAAAAACTGGGTTGTTAAGGTGTGATCCAATGATAACCTTCCAAACCATCAATTCTGACAATTGATTTTTCATTGCTTGCTTCTAAACTATGTGGTCATGCTCAATATGCCAGGTTTGTGATTTTGGAATGTCAAGGTTGCAGCATCACACTTTTCTATCTTCAAAATCAGTTGCCGGAACGGTAATTGTTATTAGCAATTTAGCATCTTTCTTTAGCTTGTTATTAGAATACTCATATCATGACACATCATCTATCAACCCAACAACAAGCAAAAGATATTAACCAATTATAAATTAAAATATGATAAAACTGATGACAGCAGCGGAACATTTACTTTTTTTATCGGGCTCCAATTTGCAGGCAGAGTGGATGGCACCAGAAGTTCTAAGGAACGAACAGTCTAATGAAAAGTGAGAATATTGTGTCTACCCGTTACTTTAAATCTTAAGAAACGTTGTAATCGAATGTCACTGATGTGAACATCCTTTTCGAATTGCAGATCTGACGTGTATAGTTTTGGAGTAATATTGTGGGAACTGGCAACTCTTCGAGTTCCATGGACAGAACTGAACTCGATGCAAGTTGTTGGAGCTGTTGGTTTCCAGGGTCGACACCTGGATATCCCTCCTACCTTAGACCCAACAGTGGCAGACATGATAAGTGATTGTTGGAACAGGTGGTGCTTTGTAACAACATACTTGCTCGAGTTCGAGTGGGACTCATCAAAAAGTTTATTCCCTCGTTCAAGATTAACTTGGGCTGTTTATATGTGCAGTAAAGCTCAGGCTCGCCCTTCTTTTGGACAAATAATCACCCGGCTCAAGCATCTGGAACATCTAACGGTGGACAGATCAGAAGATTATGTAATCGATCAATGAATGGTGTAGCAAGCAGAGTACTCGTTTCTTGACTCAGAGCAAAGGATTCAGATCTAAAGTCGAGCTTTGGTTGGTGTTGGTTCATTCGAAGTGGGAACTCAATGCAGCCAAATGCACAATAGTGGATGCTTTTCTCAACTGCAATAATGGCACAAATTGAGTACGTTCACAAAAAAAATACGCTAATTTGCTTAGTTTGAAAAACAAAAGAGAAAACGATAGTGGTATTATTATGTTTCTTTCGGTCGATGTCTATCAGTAAAAAGAAAAAAAAAAGTGATAAGGAGGAGAGTTACAGAACTGTCGAGGTCATAAAAGTGGCAACTGTAAAAAAATGGATCTCTACGGACTGTATGTATCTTCAGAAAAATTTAGTAAAGGGTAAGAAAAGAGAGAGAACCAGTCTCATTTGTTGTGTATTTGTATGTATACTTTTGTTGTATACCTAACACCTGCAATGTCTTGAAAAAATGAAAATAATATTTGGTTCATGTGATGACTTTTTGCATGTAGTTTCTACCATTATAAGCATCTGTTGTTTACATATTGTATGATGGTTATTTTGTCTTTCAACGATGATTGCTAGTTTTTAAGATATCAATAGTCCGATTGATTCGATTTGGGTTAGTTGTTTTCTCATGTATATTTCGGTTCAATTTGTTTAGTTGATTCGTTGATTTTGAGTATATTCATTATTTCTATTGTGTTGGTTTTTTTTTTTATAAATATAGTTCGATGTTACATGAACTTCCATCAATTTGATTAATTTAAAAATATTTTTTAATAAATGATAAATCAATAATTAGTTGATGTCCAATTATTTTTTCAGTTGCACATCAACCGGCTGCTGATGCCATGGCACGACCCATTTTAACGAAAAATGGGTGTTTGTAAATATCAAGATATTTAATAGAGGAAATTACAAGAAGGTACCACTTTTTAAAACATTTTTCAACTAAATCACCCCAAAAAATTTTATTTCAACTAAATACATCTTTTAGAAAATTTATTTCAAATAAGTCCATTTTATCAAACCCTAATATAATTAGTCCATTAATTATGATTAAAATACCCTTGCTCTACACCTTCGTCCCCAAACCTTTGCATACCTTCCACCATCACGTTGCCCTCTGAAGCTTCTGATTTTTGTTTTCCGCAATTCTGCAAAGGATTCTTCGAACAAATTGAGATAATTTCATTTGGAATCACTTTATTAGGTTGTGTTGTGTGATCGTATTTACAATTTGTGTTGTGATTGTTGTTGATTCCTTGTTCCCTCTCAGTGACTTGTTTCTAATTCTCTGGGTGTTTGCTTGAATTCTGTTTTAGCGACTAACTTCTGATCGAATTTCAGTTGTTCTAGCCTCGCGTTCTTCGATCGTGATTTTCTAAAATCATTGAATTATTTTTCGTTGAATTTTGGTTTAATTTTCTTAAGTTGAACGCTCAATTTTGGGCAGAAAACGTGAATCTAAAAAAATTGAGGAAATTATTCACTTATCCTCATTCTCGTTGTTTTGAATTTCTTTCCAATTCGTGCATTCAGTTTGCCTTCCCGTTGCTTATATTGTTGAATCGGTCATTTGATACAAGAACGATTTGGTGGTACAATTGCTTTATTTGATTTTGATTATTTAATTTTTACATGCACCGATTGAATCTGTCGATGCATGTAATTTCATGCACCGATCGAGTCTATCGGTGCATGTAAATTACATGCACCGATAGTCTCATATGCATGCATTTTGGTAGTTTTTTTCCTGCGGTGGACTTGTTACTATCAGTGTCTATCGGTGCATGTGATTTACATGCACCGATAGAAACATATGAGATAGTGTAATATGCATAATCTATCGGTGCATGTGATTTACATGCACCGATAGAGATAACACCGGTAGAGTCTATTGATGCATCTAAATCACATGCACCGATAGACTCAAATCATGCGTTGAGGTAGTTTTTTTTTCCTGCGGCAGACTTGTATCATCTGTGTCTATCGGTGCATGTGATTTACATGCACCGATAGAAACATATGAGATAGTTTAATATGCATAATCTATCGGTGCTTATTACTCATGCGATGCATGTAAAATTGAGTAATGAGATGCATGTAAAATTACTAATGAGGTGCATGTAAAATTACTCATGCGATGCATTTAAAATTGAATGGTGCATGTTAAAATCGACTAATGCGGTGCATGTTAAAATCGACGGTGCATGTAAAATTACTAGTACAGTTCATGTAAAATTGAGCGGTGCATGTAAAATTACTCACTCGGTGCATTTGAAAATGAGTCACGCGGTGCATGTAAAATTACTAACTCGGTGTATGTGAAAATGAGTCATTCGGTGCATGTAAAATTATTCTCGCGGTGCATGTAAAAATTATTTATGCTCTGTAAAGTATTTTCATAAGTGGGGTTAGTTTGGTCATTGTATTCAAAAATGGACTTAGTTGAAAGAACTTTTTTATTGGATGATTGGGCCGAAAAACCTTTTACCTAATGATACCGGCCCGAAATTTTCCCTATTTAATATGTGTATATATTTGTATGGGTCACGTTTATGCTACCTCATTGAGTAAATCTATGGCATAAGGTTTTTTGACCCAACATTTGAGGTATATGCTATATTAATTTGGGCCACAAATTTATCCCATAGAGTAGCATAAAAGAATTTGTTTGTATGTGTTTTAATTTGTAAGATCGAATCCGCATATATAAAAGTGAGATCACACATTAATGGTTTGTTCTTGTGGCTAAGAATAAATTTGAGGATGTGGAAAATATCAAATCAAGAATAAAAACGATAACAAATAAAATAAATTTCATAATAATGGATAGCATTGTATACAATTAAATTTTGGAGTGGTTATTATTTTTTATAAAATTAGGACATGTAGGTGATGAACAAACAATTTTTATATTTCAACACAATTGGCATAATATCAGGGTTTTTTATTAAATTAATCGAAAAAAACAAATTAATTTAACAAAATATCCTAATTTTAAATTCGTTTTTAAAGTAACCCAAACCGCCATCTCAGATGGCGCCTTCATGTAAAGGCGCCATCTGAGATGGCGCCTTTCGTATCTGATAAAAAAATTAATTGAAGGCGCCATCTTGGATGGCGGCTTCAAATAAAAATTTTTTTTTTTTATGAAGGCGCCATCGAAGATGGCGCCTTCTCGGGTATAAATACCGCGGCCGAGCCCTTCATTTTTTCATACCGAAGCGAAAATCACATATCATCATAGTTTCTTATCTTATTTTTATCGTTAAAATTGTTCAATCTCCAATCTCAATTAACCACTCTCGAAGTATTTTTCAGGTAAAAATGTTGTTATATTATTGATTTTATCTTATTCTTTTTATCATATGGATTTTATAAATTTATTAATTATTTGTAATATTTTATAAATTTTTCAGATATGTCGATTCAAATATTATTATATTGTGGAGGTAATATATTACAGGATTTGGATACCATTAGATATGATCGTGGTCCAATAAGAGTTACCACAATATCTCGCACAATTAATTTTATGCAGTTGTTGACCGAAATATATAATATCACGGGCATCGATGGCAACCAGTTTCTTCTGAAAATACATGTAAGACATATGTTTAGAGATTATGCCGGGGTACGACAGACAATTTTGCCAATCGATAATGATTATAATTTAGCATGGCTATTGGATTCAGAACAAGGTCTTAGTTGCTTGGAACTTTACATAGAAACGGAACAAAGAAACTATGATTATATTCCAGAAAATGTAGATTGTTTGCCTGTAGTTGCAGAACGACCGACTGTCTCCGGTAGACACCACGATGACGATCCAATAGATGCTGATGTTATTGCTCCTGAGCCACTAGCAGACAGTTTCGCTGAATTGGGAAATGATATTCAGTCAGAACCAGATGATATTCCGTCCGAGGATGATGCTGATGACGATGAGGTTGACATTTGTGTCATGTCAGAAACAATTGCAGATGAAGATGAAGGGGTCCCAATCACCCAGGAAGTGTCAGTTAATGTACCGGAGACAACCACGACAACTAGTCATGTCCTTTATCCAACAATTCCATTCTTCTCAATGACACATCCTGAAGTATTTGCAGACTCAGTAGACATTCCAACAGGTAAATGGGGTAGTTATTACGATTACTCCAAAGGGGATCTGCATGTAGATATGGTCTTCAAAAATAAAGCACATCTGCAGGCAGCTGTGAAGGATTACTCTGTACGTGTAGCAAAACGAGAGTACCGCGTTGTGAAAAGTACAAAAACATTGTGGAAAGTTGTGTGCAAACACAGTACAGAAGATGCACCTTGTAGATGGTACATGCGCGCCTCGTTGAAGAAGAAAGTTGGATTATTCAAAATAAACAAATATGGAGGTTCTCACACCTGCCTTTTGAGTGAGCTGTCTATCGATCATGCAAATTTGGACAAAAACATGATTGCTAGCTTGTTAGTGGGAATTGTTCGGCGTGATCCAGCTTTCGAGATAAAGTATGTAATTCAAACAGTCAAAGACAAATATGGATTTGAGATCTCTTATGCAAAAGGATGGTTTAGTTTGCGACGTGCTGTTGAGAATGTGTATGGGACATGGGAGAGCTCCGTTCAGAAACTGCCTTACTATACGGGAGCTTTGCAAAAATGGAATCCCGGCACCGTCATTGAGTGGGTTCACCTTGACAATGCCAGACCAAGAGAGAAGACATTGAATTACGTGTTCTGGGCCTTCCGACCATGTGTAGAAGGATTTCAACATTGCCGCCGGGTAATAAGCATGGATGGAACATTCCAAATTGACGAAGAACCCTATCAGGACGGTGCATCTCAACAATTTCATAACAAATTAATGGGCCGGCATATGTCCATAACTGGTGGCTCAGATGCTCAGTACACTCATCAGGGTATGGCTGCCAATTAAACTACAAATACAAAATTGGATTAAAATAATATAAACAACATTATTAACTTTCATAACAAACACAACTAATATACTGCTTACTTGAGTTGATGGCTGCTCATCAAGAATGTCCCTAATGATACGTACAGAATGCCTCCCTGTTTCCGTGAACCTTAAATGGCATGTCCACCTGAAAAAAACACATTTACAAAATCTATAAATATATTTAAATTTAAACATATAAAATAGCACAAAACATAAAAACATTATTACCTTGCACCATATGGAGCAGCAGGTAAGATATTCTCCTCATTGATAATTATTGGGCCAGTGTCGAATCTAGCATCACCCAGTTGAGGAGTTAAACCAGGTAATCTTGACCATGCCCAAATCTAAAATATTATCAGGAATAATATCATCTATTATGACGACAATAATATTTCAAACATTTGAAAAGTGTTAATGTAAAGTTTACCTGTACGACCTGTAATGCACCACCGATCACTTTTTTGCCTCTCATCGAGGAAGTGCATAACTCACGGTACAAATATGCCAATACGGCACTCCCCCAACTATAACTACCAACTAAATGAATATTCTCTATCATATGTAAATATAATAACTTTACAGTATTGCCGGACGAATCAGGAAACAAAATTCCACCAAACATCAATAACACACAGCCCCTAGTATAACGGACTACATCTTCTTCCGTACTGTGCTCAGTAAGAGCATTATTCACCAAATGATTGTTTATGGCAGATAAAAATAACTTTGCACCTTTAAAGTGTGCAGTATCCGGTACAAATCCCAAAAGCATATGGCAATATGCTTGCCAGTCAGGTATACTCCTATCATAATCAATACCGGATACTACATTACCATCTACTGGCAATGCCCATATAACTGCAATGTCTTGCAGTGTGATGGTCGCCTCTCCGGATCTAAGATGGAAAGTATGTGTTTCACGGCGCCATCTCTCAGCTAAAGCCGTGATGAGGTGAAAGTCAAGTGTAATTCTACCAGACCTATAAACACCATAAAAACCAAAACTGTCCAACAAACTCGCAACACGAGTATCGAGGGGGCAAAGATCCCAAAAATACTTATCAGGGTTTCTGCCTCGAAGTGTAGAATCAATATCACCTGCCCAAACAGCTTCAGATCGATGACCTGACTGCAATGATAGCAGATGACTGTCAATCGGTCCTGGTCCTCTTTGTAAATCCATCCTGAAATATTACACAATAAATATCAATATAACAAAATATCAACATGGCAACCACCACCCGCCCCTACCGGTGACAACACGGCAACCGACGCCGCCGCCGACGCCGCCGCCGCCGTTGACGCCGCCGCCGACGCTGACGCCGCCGCCGCTGCCGCCGCAGCCGCCGCCGTGCCGGAGTACAAAATTACGACAAAAACTTAAAATTTGTAAATCATCCGACGGTTTGACATTATCTCGAAACTATAACTAATTTTTCAATAAAAACTACCAAACAACAAAATTTAAAAACAACCAACAACATATTTCAAATTTTACAACTTTCAAAAATTTAAATTCAAACTTGTAATGTTACCTGAAATTCAAAAATGTTGAACAAGCAAGCTCCAGAAATGATAAATCACGATGATTTTGTAATTTTTGCACAAAAATAAGCAAAGATCTGAGATGAGAATGAGAAATTTCAGAGAAAAGCCGATGAGAAATGAGGAAGAAGAAGAGGGGGCGGATTTATTTTTATACTGAAGGCGCCATCCAAGATGGCGCCTTCATAAAATATTAATTTTTTATATGAAGGCGCCATCCAAGATGGCGCCTTCAATTATTTTTTTTTTCAGCTACAGAAGACGCCATCGCAGATGGCGCCTTCACCTGAAGGCGCCATCTGGGATGGCGTTTTGGGTCATTTTAAAAATGATTTTCAAATTCGGATTTTTTGTTAAATGTTTTATTTTTTTCGATTAATTTAATAAAAAAGCCCATAATATCAGGTATGATTTTAATTTTTAAAAATTTGATTTAATTGGGGGAAATGTGCCATTAACACGCCTTCACGTGTCGTTCGTGAAGGGAATGAGCCACAAGCTAACTGACACGTGTACATTTCACGTGACAGAATCCGTACACATGGTTTGAATAATTTAAAATTTTTTTGGCCCTCCGCGATTTGAATAATGTAATAATGCTGGCTGGATTTGACTGGCCCTCATAAATTATTTTTTATTTATTTATATACTTTTATGAATTAAAAGTTGATGTTAAATATAACGAAAATTTTATGGTTTGAATTCAATATTGAAAATTTTAACATTTTTAGTTCAAGGTTTGCTCGGAAAAATGTTTTAATATGTTAGAATTTTACTCGATTTCAATAATTTTAAATACATATCAAATATTTTTGAGCCAATTTCATTCGTTTATACTCATGGTTGTGATTTGTGAACAGCTTAATAGTTTTTTCTAGAAAAAAATTATATGAATATTTTTTAAGGGATAAGATTTAATAAGTACTCTAGTTTTTTTGTGAACACACAATATTGTTCATCGGTCTCACTTCTGTACAACTCAATCTTACAAATATCAACACATATAGAAACATATACATATTATTTATGTATCTTGGTTGATACCCCCGATGGGGATCGATCTACGTAATGGGTTTTAACCGATCCAAACTGATTAAGCAAGTTATAGCCCATTTATCCTGGTCATTCAAATAAAACTCATCTAGTCTGGCCATTGACTGATGCCCATTTGCAATGACCCATTTACTTAATCAAAAAAAGTTGTAGGGTTTTGGAAGATATATCTTAATATTCTCAGGATTAACATGGATCTATTTGCCATATACAATACAATTACATATTGACTAGAACTCTTCTCATATATTGATTGAGATCTACATCTACATCCATCTCTACATCTATAAATAGAGGACTCCCAACCCTCATTCAGTTATGCTATTACTTATGCAAAGTCTACAATTTCAATATTTTTTCTATTGAAACATGCACTGACTTAAGCGTCGGAGTGGCTTCGCCTACGGGCGGAGTCATCTCACCATTTTTCTTTGATACACAGATATATTTTGGAGCGGTTCAATTCGGTTTAATTAAATATAAATCGTTTATTGCATCATTGCTCGATATTTATTGAAGATCGTACTTTTTGGTGATATCAATTAGCGCCGTCTGTTAGAAATTTGATCTAGCATTGAGACGAGGCGAATATGGTATGATTTTAGGGTTTTCTTAGGCTTCGCGTACGGTGGTGGTCATGCGGCTTGCTTAGGGCTTGTGGTGGTAGGACTGGTTTGAGTATGCTGGAACTGATGTGGTTTATTGTCTTGCCGGACAATTTTGTTGGCTGCGTAGCCAAGCGGCCGCGACGCGATTTTGTTCGCTGCATCGCGAGGCGCGTGTTCGGGTCGTCTGATTTGGGATTTGTGCAGGGTAGGTGGGTTGACCTCCACCTCTATTTCTCTCATATATACACATCAGAGTCCTCCATGACAAGTCAGAGTACCGACGGCACAGGCTCCTCCCCACTCACTTCACCTATGTATCTTTCATCACAACTTATTCTCTGAAATTTGATATTTCCAACCAAGTAATGGCCAGAGTTCCCCACTCCTACCATCTGTACCTCTCTCTGGTCTCAAAATCATGGCTCTCTCTACCGCACCCTCTACCTCAATCTCCACCTCGATTCTTTCATCCATCGAACTGTGAACAAACCCTTCAACCAAAACAAACGCTGGTGCTCTTCCCCCAAATTGATTCATTGGGCCTTCGATTGTGGACTGCACTAAAAAGATCATATTTTGGATTTGGAACTCACCCGTTTTCCTATGCACTGTTATACTTAACATTCTGCTCCACCAACCACCCGCGCGTTTCATATTTGAAAGTGAAGCCATCACAATGGGAGGGGATAAGGTTCGTATTGTGACATGAGGTGGTGGTGGTTTGTTCGCTACATCACGGAGAAGGCGTGGAGATGAAAAAGATGAAAGGGCCTGTGGGTTTTGCTTTGGGATTATTGGACAACAGAGTAAGCAACATCAGAGTATTATCAAAGGAAAATTAAAAGGGTGATGGTGAAGGTGAAAGATTCTTGAATGATGTTTGCATGCGGACGTCCTTCAGAGAGAAAGACAAGTATTGTACTTCTTATATTTAGGAGATGAGCTGCCAAGAGTTTTCATAAAAAAAACCCAGCAAATTCCAGGAGTTGGAAACATCAAGGCAGCTAGTAGATTATGGTGCCATATCATTTCAACCTGTTATACTACATGGCTTGGCATTTGAAGTGATCTTAATGGATCTAACAGAGTGCTCAAGATTGCCGGTAACTGCCAATACAAAAAAAAAACGAAGTTAAGTGCATGTTTATCTTTCTTTGCATGCCAAAATTTAAATATCATAATGCCATTTGCTTCTAGTCACTGCTATTCATGAAATAGCTACTTCCCAATCATTATGGGAGTTACTGAAATTTCATTGTGAAATAGGCACTGCCATTACATCCATGAGTTTCTGTTATACAAAAATTATGAGTGGTAGCATCAATCGAGGAGCAAGGGTGCAATTCTTGGTCGTATGCTCTCTCGCAAGACCCACAACTCCCAGTAGGGGCACTGCCATTACCCCGAGATACGCGGTGATATAATTCCCATCTTGCTTTGTTATTTTTATGCATTAAATGGAATTATGTCATTATGGATATAGCTTAAATCAGAAGCAAAAAATTAATTCTTATTTGCTTTCTCACTTGTACAAGAGGGTGCATGTCCTTATAGCTTTTTTATGGAAACTGTCTCGAGAGATATAACCATACTCTCTTGCCTACATTTGTTGTTTATGCGTGCTGGGTTCTGTTAGTATGGACTATGGCAACTTAATTAAAAAGCGAGCATTTAGTTGAATACCACCGCTTATAACATGAGAAAATCATTTATAAGTGGACCTTTATTCATTTGTGCATAAACATATGCTTATCCTTTAATGGCGGCTTATTGAGAATATCATATGAATGTAGGTCATCTAAACGTTGTTCTCTTATTTGGTGTGCATAAACATATGCTTATCCTTTAATGGCGGCTTATTGAGAATAGCATATGAATTTAGGTCATCTAAACGTTGTTCTCTTATTTGGTTATCCGCATAGACTATTGGAACTCTTCATACAGACTAAAAAAAAATCATTGTGTTTTGCTCCATTTGATTTAAATCTCATTAAGAAAAGCATATGTTTGTGATTCCTCACTATATTTGCAAAGTGAGATTTACAGAGCTCAAAGTCTTTTCTTTGTTATATCTCATTTGTGGTGACAACTTCTCATGCTAAGCTGAAATTTCTCTCATCTCCGGTGTGGAGCTTCAGTAATTCAACTCCTAATTATTTGAACTCGGATAAAGGGACAATTTCTTATGTTGCACCATGCATTTTAAAATGCAAGATACTATTCTAGATATATCTTTAGGATATCTTGTCTTTTCTCTTTTGCGTTTATCGCAGGGTCTCTACAGATGGCCTAAGTTTAGCATGCCCCTTAATTTTATTCAGTTCTGTTCGGCCTAAGTCCATACAAATATAAGTTTCACTATGGTTCTCAGCATCGAGATCACTTTCGGTTCAATTTGGCCACCCAAGCCTTGGTCATTAGTTGTATTATTCATCATCAGTACCTCGACCTCCATGGTGTTATTATGGTTATTTCTATTTCATCCACTATTCAGTTTCTTATATATATGTTTTGTGTTGCACTGTTCTTTTTTATCAGGTCGGTCAGCCCGGGCATGCAATCTAGCAGAAAGACCTTATTTTGATAGCTCGGGCGTGCCATCTAGCAGTAAGGCCCTATTATGACAGCTCGGGCGTGCCATCTTGTAGTAAGGCCCTCTTTATCTGCTCGGGCATGCAATCTTACAGTAAGACACCATCATGTCAATTCGGTATACAATCTAGCAGTAATGTCTTATTCAGAAGCCCAATGCATTGTCAATAAGCCCTTGGCACACCAGAAGCCCAAGGCGTTGTCATTAAGCCATTGGCACATTAGGAGCACGTTTACGATGGCTCACCTCGCCTCGGTTACGCCAGGCTTTAAGGGTTTTCACCCAACCTCAGGAGCACGTTTACGACGGCTCACCTCGCCTTGATTACGCCAAGCTTTAAGAGTTTTCACCCGACCTCAGGACCACGTTTACGACGGCTCACATCGTCTCGGTTACGCCAGGCTTCAAGGGTTTTCACCCGATCTCAGGAGCATGTTTACGATGACTCACCTCGCCTCGGTTACGCAGAGCTCTTTGCCTTGGCTCCGCCAAGTGCCGTCAGGGGTTTTCACCAAAAGCTAAGATTACACCCAGCAGATGATCAGATGAGCTACAATTGCGCCGAGCTCTTTGCCTTGGTTACGCTAGACATATCCGAGTCATGGATTTCCATCCAGCATGCTAAGGTTACGCTCAGTAGATGATCGGCCGAATTTTATTCACTCATATTTATTAGCTCAGGAATTTAGATTAGACAGACATAAATTATTTGCTCAACTTTTGGTTATGGAGTTCGGCGACCGTTATTTACTAATCTCTATGGTCCAGATCAGAGACGTATTATTGTCTCATTTATTATCTCTGGAGCTCGGTTCAGGCGAGCATCCTTCGCTCCTACTTATCTCCAGAGCTCAGTTCAGATCAGGCGAGCACACTTCCCCCCTATTTATTATATCTGGAGCTCAGTTCAGATCAGGCGAACATCATTTGCTCCGCATACCTATTACCTCTGGAGTTTAGTTCAGTCAAGCATCATTTGCACATATTTATCCGATATAGCTCAAAGCAGCTCAGAGGAACTTTATTTGCTCTATATTACCTCTGGTGCCCGATCGGGTTTATCTATTCAGCTCAGGATTCTATTGATTCTGAAAATCAAACAAGTTTCATTCGCATCGTATATTTATCATCACTGGAGCTTGAGATATCTACTAGTTATGGAGCTCGGGACGCTTAATATTAATAAAGTCAGTGTTATTTGCACGACATGTTTATTCATCACGGAGCTCGACTATCTCTCATCAGACTGTTATGATTATTAATGCCCAGGATGTTTCTTTTAGCTCGGGATGTTTATTTACTACATCGGTCAGCTCGGTCATCTCTATCAGTTCGAGTCCTTATCACCTTTGTTGTTTGGCTCAGTGGAAGTAAACTAGGAAGCATGGGCCCTAGGAACAGGTCGATTAAACATTTAACGAACTTCTGGTCTTCGACGTCAGTTCGACTATGAGGGGTGACTTGTGATACCCCCGATGGGGGATTGATCTACCTAATGGATTTTAACCGACCCATTCTGATTAAGCAAGCTATATCCCATTTTACCCTGCTCATTCAAATAAAATCATCTAGTCTGGCCCATTTTGCAAGGGCCCATTTTCTTAAACAAAAAGGAGTTGTAGGATTTTGGAAGATATCTCTCAATATTCTCGGGATTAACATGGATCTATTTGCCATATACAATAAAATTACATATTTACTAGAACGCTTCTCCTATATTGATTGAGACTCTACATCTATAAATATAGGGTTACAACCCTCATTCATGTATGCGATTACTTATGCAAAGTCTACAATTTCAATATTTTTTCTATTAAAATATATACTGACTTGAGCGTCGGAGTGGATTGGTCTCCGGGCGGAGTCATCTCACCATTTTTCTTTGATACATAGATATATTTTGGAGCGGTTCAATTCGGTTTAATTGAAGATAAACCGTTTGTTGCATCATCGATCGATATTTATTGAAGATCATAATTTTTGGTGATATTATTGGTCTTTATAAATATACGATGCATATAATTATTTTCCGATTGTTCATGTATGCTACATTGTCTCATTGTCAAACTTTATCGTGTGGCCAGAACTTCACCAATTTAATCGGATAGTTTACGAAGGGACTCGTGTAATGTCTACGGCGTGAATTACAGATGAGAATAGTGTGATTCTCTGCTCAAATCCCCCAAAAGAAGCATAAGGTACTGCCGTACACATTCACAGCCAGTGTTTTTTTTTTTTTGGTTTGTTCCTTAGAAGCGGTACTACCATGTGTGCACCATCTTGCCATATTTATTTTTATAATTTGTTTATTAAAAAATAACACGTATCACAAAATATTGTCCTCGATGATACCACCAACAACGATATTAAAAGAATCACTATTTTGGCATATACATATATATATATATATAAATGTAGCATAGCTCGACCCACTAAATAAATAGGTTGAGCTAAAATTTGTATTCCCACCTTCAACAGGCGGACCTTCCCTTTAGGTTGGTGGGTTAACCTATGGGTTTGATCAGTTAATTAATTTATATTAAAATTTGAATTAAATAATTAAATGCAAACATTTTAATTACCATCACTTTATCCGAAAAGAATTGGATGAGATTAATGATATCAAATCGTAAGTTAAAGAAATGAGGTTTATATGGTTTGTATTTTGTGATTTTGAGTTTATAGAAAGAAACTAATATTTAGAAATCTCGTAGGAGATGGTCCGAATTTATTAGACATGAGTCATCTAATCCATATTTCATTCTTAATCTTAACGACAACCTCTTTTAGTTCTTCATTCTGATATAATCTTAATTTTTTATATAAATATTATTTAGCACCAAATTGTGTGAATGGGATTCTTAGCATGAATAAGTGATAAAATTAAAACAAAAAATAGGACCAAGTGGTAATTTATCATTCTATGATATCGATAATAGACATTTTACCACATATAGTTTGTGAATCTACATTTTACCCAGATTTGATATCAATAATAGACAATTTACTATATTAAAGTTCGTAAATAGACAATTTATCTAATGTGATTTTCAAAATAGACATTTTACTCCATGTGGTTTGCAAAACATGACATACACAATGACAGCAGGAAATATTTTGCACATATTCACAAATTACACGAAGGTAAACTGTCTATTTTCACAAACCAGAAGATAAACTGTTACTTTCAAATCACATAAAAAAATTGTCTATTTTGAAAAATACAGGAGAATAAACTATTTATTTGCAGACTATACAAGGTGCCGATAACCTTAAAAAATTATCTATTTTGAAAAATACAGGAGAATAAACTATCTATTTGCAGGCTATACAAGGTGCCGATAACCTTAAAAAACAAAAAAAATTAGATTAGCTAAAGCTTATTCGAGAGAGGTTACAAATTTTGGTAACAAAATATAAACAGGTAAGTAGGCTAAACTTAACCTAAACATAGGGCAGACGGATATTTTAACGGAACCATGGTTACGTCAAACCGCTAACCATGGTTAAAAACCCACTTTATATTCCTCCCAACCTCTTCGTGTGCAAATCGAGGGCGATCATGGCGGCACTGCCATTACAGTGACCCAATACATCACACAAACACACACACAAGAATAAAAATCATAAGGAAATTGATGATGATGATGATCGGAGATCGAGTTCGTCTAAATCCCACCGTCCAAATTCCACCGTGGGATTACCATTTCACCGAAGATCCGACGTCCCACTCTCACTCCCCCGTCACACCCAATGTTGACGCCTCACACTACGAGAAAGCTTTCGCGGCTCTGCAGCGCTACCTGCCCTCGAACAAGGAGGATATAGTAGCGGAAGAAGACGGATATTCCGATGATTTTGACTTCCCGGTGGATGTGTTCTCGTGCGATGATTTCCGGATGTTCGAGTTTAAAGTGAAGAAATGCAGTCGTTCGAGGCCGCACGACTGGACGGAGTGCCCTTTCGCGCATCCCGGAGAGAAGGCCCGCCGCCGGGACCCCCGGAAGTACCATTATTCTGGAATCGGCTGCCCGGATTTCAGGAAGGGCGCGTGTAGGAGAGGCGACAGCTGTGACTACGCGCACGGCGTGTTCGAGTGCTGGCTGCATCCGGCCCGCTATCGTACGGCGCCCTGCAAAGACGGGACCCACTGCCGGCGGCGCGTTTGTTTCTTCGCTCACACACCCGATCAGCTCCGGGTTCTGCCTCACTCTAGCCCGGACGCGTCTCCAGGTCGGGTCGGGTATGGATCACCTTGTCGACCGGAATATGGCTCCTTTGTCTATTCTCCGAAATCGGCACTGTACTCCCCGCCTCCGTCTCCGAGGACTTTATCTCCACCACTGTCACCAAGCATAGCAACACTGAGTCAACTCACTGAATCGGTTCGCTGTATGCAGATTAGCAAACCGAATCTAAGCTTGGGGTGGGGTATTCAAATGGGTTCCGGGTTCGGGTCTCCCCGGAACCCGTCCACAGTCCGGGTTGGATTCAGGAGCCTACCAACAACTCCGATTCGGGCACCAGTCCGCACTGCTTTCGACATATGGGAAGCCTCTTGCGAGATAGAACCTGCCATGGAGCGAGTGGAATCAGGAAGGGAGCTGCGCGAGAGAATCTATGCGAGACTGAGCAAAGAGAATTCGCTGGATCGGGTTGATCCGATACGGGGATCACAGAGACCGTGAACGGGGTCGGTTCGGGTCGGGTTCATATTTTGTTGATTGTGAATATGTTTCTTGACTGGCTTCATTCAAGCTGTTTGTAAATATGGGTGTCTGCGTCGGGTTTGAGGTATTCGGCAACGAGAATTTTGCACATTCTGTAAATTTGTAAATATGGAGTTTGATCTCCTTATCTAATAATCAAATTCGGTGTGAATTGAAATGTTTTTTTCTTTTCTTTTTTCCCTTTCTCGATTTCAACTTGAATGCAATTAGTAGGTAATTCTTATTTGGATCACACATGATTTAAATTATAGAGTAATAAACTATTTATTTATAAATTAATAATGTCATGATCGGACGCAATTTTGTTAATTAATAAATTAACAATTTATATATTTTAATTTTTTTTTATTTAGATAATTTATCATGAAGAAGTCATCAGTAAGCTTGGTAATAGGATTAATGATCTTGGTTATCGTAATAAAATGGATGTAAATCATCTGTTGGTTTATCATGAGTGAAAATGATGAATATTCAAATATTCAAATCATATAATAAATTGTTGCTAGTGTCGTTGAAAATCTTATTGATGAAGCTGATAACAGCAACAACAACTCCTCATAATTTTGTGTTGCAGTTCGAGAACATGACATCAAAACTTTTGAATGTAATGAGAAAAAGTAGAGTTGTAATCCGGGTTTTCTGAGTCTTTTGGACAATATTGGTTTTTATAATGTTTATAGGTCAGTTAAAATTACACTTGACTTCACCTCATCACGACTTTAGTTGAGAGATGTCGCCGTGAAATACATACTTTCCACTTCAGATCCGGAGAGGCAACCATCACACTGCAAGACATTGTAGTGATATGGGCATTGTCAGTAGATGATATCGTATTATTTGGTTTTGATTACGATATGAGTATACTTGAGTGGCAAGAATATTGTCATATGCTTTTGGGATTTACACCAATACTGCACACTTTAAAGGTGCAAAGTTGTACATATCTGCAATAAAGCATAATTTGGTGAATAATGCTCTTAATGAGCACAGTCCGACAGAAGATGTAGTCAGATATACTCGAGCTTGTGTATTATTGATGTTAGATGGAATTTTGTGCCCTGATTCCTCTGGCAATACTGTAAAGTTACTTCTTTTTTTTTTATATACAGAAATTAGAGGATATTGATTCTGTTGGCAATTATAGTTGGGGGTAGTGCCGTGTTGGCTTATTTGTACCGTGAGTTATGCACTTCCTCAATGAGAGGAAAAAAGTGATAGGTGGTGCATTACAGGCCGTACAGATAAACTTTACGTTTGCGCTTTCAAATGTTTGAAATATTTTTCTCGTTATACTTAACCAATATTATTCATGACAATATTTTAGATTTGGGCATGGTCAAGAATACCAGGTTTAACTCCTCAAATGGGTGGGTCTAGATTCGACGTTGGTCCAATCATTATCGATGAGGAGAATATGTTACTTGCTGCTCCATATGGTGCAATGTACTTATGTAATTATGTTTTGTGTTATTTTATATGTTCTAAAATATTTATAGATTTTGTATTGCGATTCTACAGATGTGCATGTCATTTAAGGTTTACGGAAACATAGAGGCATTATGTACACATCATTACATGCATTCTTGATGAGCAGCCATCAACTCAAGTAAGTAATATATTAGTTGTGGTTGTTATGAAAAAAATAAATAATGTTGTTTATATTATTTTAATGCAATTTTGTATTTGTAGTTTAATTGTCAGTCATACCTTGATGAGTACACTGAACATCTGAGCCACCAATCTGAGCCACCAATTATGGACATATGTCGGCTCATTAATTCTTTATGATATTGTTGAAATGCACCATCCTGATAGGGTTCTTCGTCAATTTGGAATGCTACAAGACATCCCACAGATCCACAATTACGGGATGATAAATTACATTCAGTTGACCGAAGGGGGTAGTATCAATAAGGATTGGAGTGCACACCATGTTGCGTATATACAGAAATAGAAGATGGCACGTGATCTATGTGTGGACAGACCGCGATATTGTGCTGTAGTGGTTGGCTATAGTGAGTGGTATGAACGAGTCACCCGTAGATATATTGGTCATCAAAGACAATTTGTAAAGACTTGATACCAACATGGTGACAGCCCAGAGTGGCATCATGTGGTAAGTTAATAGATTTAACCATTGCTTTTAGAATCTATCATATGGATTTATAAATTAAAAATCTAATTACTATTATTTACTGTTCAGATTGATTAGATGGAGCACTTAAGTATTAGTTGCGATCGCTATCCTGCTGATGGAGAATCTGTTATAACGTTTATGGAGTCGATGAGAGAGCATCATAGGGCAATAACGCAAAATGTGATGCAAGTGGCTCGTGAACGACGAGACAGGAACTTCCCACCATACGAAGAAGTTCATGGGCATGATGAAGTACCAGTACAGCCAGTCCATGGACACAGCGAGAGTGATATTGCAAGTTCATCTATGTATACACCTATCTCAACAGATGTGGTATGTCCATCTATGTATACACCTATACCTACAGATGGAACAGGTCCATCTACATCTTTTGGCACCAACGTATTATGTCCCCAAGCCACCGACGTATGATCATACACAATTCACTCCATATGCTCCGATATACACACAGCATGATACAGATGTCGCGATTGAATTTTCACCATCATATATGACATCTACGGGTCTCAATTTTGACGTATCAAATGTTGTATTCCCCTAGTTCACACCATAACATCCACATAATGATGTATCTGTGGTATAACAGAGGAATGAACAAGTGGATAGGGGAGAAAGAGTTCGAAGAGAGATTATTCCTCCTCTTGTTGTACCGGAGGACATTTACAGATGATGCCCCATGGTCATTGATAACATTTGTTGCATTCCTCTTGTAATTATTTTGAGTTATAAAAAAGTTTGAAAAAAGTTTGTTTTGTGAGCAATTAAATATATATAAAACTCGTGTTATAAACAAACAATCAACGTACAATCATTTTGTAATTAAACATACAATAATTTTCACAATAACGTACAATCATTTACATAATAAACATACAATCGATTACACATAACAAATTTATTGAAGTTGAAGCCATTTGGTCTTGCACGAGCTTTTGACCAGTCCATCTCATTCTGAATACGCGTTGTTCGATCTCGACATACTCTTCTGGTTTTTCGCATAGTGGAGTTGTGGTACAACTCAAAACATGGGGTGTCCCAATACTCCTCCCCCCACATTGGTTCGAATTGTCCTTGATATGTGCTCCAATATTCATTCATATTGTAATATGGTTTGACAAATGTTTTAGTGTTTAAGTCATACTTTCAACACAGTTGGATCACATGTGAGCAAGGTATTCCAAGCTCTTTCACAAGAGCAGTCCCCTGATTTTAGATACACAACATGCGTATTACCCCCACGTCCTGGTTGTACTATTGTGATAACAGAAGCTGTTAGATGTCTACGATCGAACATCTGGACATCATGATGGATGGAATGATAGTCAGCACGACCATATCTTTCGAACACATAATCTGGCCATTCTTGATTATTTTGAATCATTCGCTCCGTCTTCTTAAGCCGTTCGAAAAAATATAGCACATAACGATCAAAAGTTAATTGCACAATGGCAGTGATTGGAAGTCGACGAGCACCTTTCATAACTTCATTTATGCATTCTGACATATTAGTGGTCATGATACCACAACGTCAGCATCCGTCATGAGCAAGAGACCATTGACATTTAATAATACGACTTAAGTAATCAAAAGCAAGTTTTATTTCTTCCATTGTGCAATCAAATTTTCTCAGCTGATTTTCTGATCCCGCTCTCCAACATAAGTCTTTCAAATGAACGGATTTGAAGCGACTATTAAAGTTTGAACAAACATGTCTCAAACAAAATCGACGTACTCCACGAAGTGATTTGAAGTCAGGAATACAATTGGCTGCTGCAATGAAGCCCGGATGACGGTCAGAATCAAACATACACCCTCAGACACAATATGCTTGATATTCATCTCCAAAAACCATCTCAATGACACAAAGTTTTCTTCGTCAACAATTGCAAATGCCAAAGGTAAGACTTGATTATTAGTGTCCATTGCCACGACAATCAACATCTTATGTTGATATTTCATATACATATATGTTCCATCCACACTTATTACCCGGGGGCAATGTTGAAATCCTTCTACACATGGATGGAAAGAACACGTAATTCAAAGTCTTTTCTCTTGGTCTGGCATTGTTAAGGTGAACCCACTCAAAGACTATGCTGAGATTCTATTTTGCAAAGCTCTCATATAGTAAGGCAACTTCTTCACGAATCTCTCCTATGTTCCATACACATTCTCAACAGCACTGTCGCAAACTAAACCATCCTTTTGCATAGGAGATCTCAAATTCATATTTATCTTTAACTGTTTGAATTACATACTTTATTTCGTAAGCTGGATCACGCCGAACAATTCCCACTAACAAGCTAGCAATAATATTTTTGTCCAAATTTGCATGATCGATCGACAGTTCACTCAAAAGGCAAGTGTGAGAACCTCCATACTTGTTTATTTTGAATAATCCAACTTTTTTATTCAACGAAGCACACATGTACCATCTACGAGGTATATCTTCTGTACTGTGCTTGCACACCACTTTCCACAATACTTGTGTACTCTTGACGACGCGGTACTCCCGTTTTGCAACATGCACAGAGTAATCCTTTACAAATGCCTGCATATGAGCTTTATTTTTGAAGATCATATCTAGATGGATATCCCATTTGGAGTAGTCGTAATAACTCCCCTATCTACATGTTGGGATATCTACTGAGTCTTCAAATGCTTCGGGATGTGTCATTGAGAAGAATGAAATTGTTGGATAAATGACATAAGTATTTGTCGTGGTTGTTTTCGGTACAGTAACTGACACTTCTTGTGTGATTGGTATCTCCTCATATTGATTTGCAATTGTTTCAGACATGACACAAATGTCAATCTCATCATCATCAGTTTAATCCTCATACGAAGTCTCCTCTGGTTCAGACTGAATATCATTTCTCAATTCATCAATGTCTGCTAGTGGCTCAGAAGCAATAACATAAACATCTATGGGATCGTCATTTGGATCTCTACCAGAGGTAGTCAGTCTTTGTGCAACTACATGCAAACAATCTACATTTTCTGGAATATAATCATAGTTTCGTGGCTCTGTTTCTATGTATATTTCCAAGCAACTATGACCATTTTCTGAATCCAATAGGCATGCTAAATTATAATCATTTATCTATTGGCAAATTGTCTGTCATATCCCGAAAAATCTCCGAACACGTGTCTTGCATATATTTTCAGAAGGAGCTGGTTGCGGTCGATGCCAGTGATATTATATATTTCTTTCAACAACTGCATAAAATTAATTGTGCGATATATTGTTGTACCTCTTAATGGACCACAATCATATCTAATGGTATCTGATTCTTGTAATATATTACCTCCCAATACAATAAAATTTGAATCGACATCCTTGAAAAAAAAATTAAAATATTACAAATAATTAATAAATTCAGTTTAACAAATTTATATAATATGGAAGATGATGAAATCAATAATATAACAAGATTTTTACCTGAAAAATAATTGAAGGGCGGCAAATTAAGATTGGAGATTCTACAATTTCAACGATAAAACCAGAGGAAAAAACTATAAATGCTATGTGATTTCGTTTCGGTATAGAAAATAAAGGGCTTCGGCCGGAGTTTTATACTTAAGAAGACGCCATTTGTAATGATGTCTTCTTATTAAAAAAATAATATTCTTCTTGAAGGCGCCATCTCAAGCGGCGACTTCAACTGAAGTCGCCAACTGAAATGACTTCTTAGGTTAGTTTAAAAATACGTTTAAAAATCGATTATTTGTTAACATAATATTTTTTTTCGATTAATTTTTTCAAAAACCCTTGTAATCCACATACATTTAAATTTTGAAAAAAAAAATAAATTATAGTAGAGTCATATTTTACTAAATTGTCATATTTTAAAGGAATTATTAATTTATGAGATTGACGGGACTATACATTCATACAAAGGTCTTTTAAAAATTATTGTCTTATTAATTTATTGAATTACAACTTTTTTAAATTGTCCCTAGTTAGAACAGTGAAATTATTATTCTAGAGAGGTTATTAATTTATCACGTATTAAATTATGGAGATTTTACTGTATGTTTTATATGTGGATAAATTTAATCAAACCAGGATTAAACATGAACTATAATATATTAATATTAGAGTCATTTTTAAATCAAATCTCTACATTCAAACTCCGCAATATATAATTAAATTGTGATGGATTATATTTTTAGTTTCATAACTAATATAAAACGCTACCCCTTTGTCTAATGTATTTAAACAATGGGTCGTGAGATTTATGGTGTCACTTGTTATTTATGTTTGTCGGAGAAAGAAAGCCCTACTCTTTAGGATCTTCTTAAAGTTGAAATTTCGTATTCTCCATTGAAGAAAATGAACATGACTTCTAATTTGGAGACAATTTCACTCATATCTCGTGAAATATTTATATTAATTAATGATTAATAACAATTATTAAGGCATTAATCCCAATATATTGATATAGATTATATGAACAATATAAGGAATTAAATTAGGTCACGCACATAAGTAAATATTTTTTAAAATACTTCTTTCAATATATATTCAGTAATCATACAAATTTGCACATAAGGTTTAAATAAAACCTATTATATTTTATTATAAGTTAGACTATATGAAATATATTTTGAAAAATACTTGTATGGACCTAATTTGACCCCATTTATACACTAACAAATATTAAAACACAACATATTTTAAATAATAAATAAATAAAATTAGCATATCAATACCAATCACATTGAGTTGGTTCATAAATAAGATCTAAACGGGTCTATACAAACATTTTCATATATTATACACATTAGCTTAGTGGGAGTTTACAAGCTTATCAGCTTTTCAGATAAAAAACAGATTTTGAGTTTTTTATTTCCTTACTTCTACTATTGTTTCTCTAAAAATAAACAGAAAAAAAGGAGAAGGAGATAAACCTCTCATGACATGCTTTTGACTGCTTTAAGTTGTTTGGTGACAATTTTATAATTAATTGGAGTTATTTATTAAGCTGTTTTTTATTTTATTTTAACAGCAAACACTCGTTATTTTTATTTAAAGATAATTTTTTCTAATTTTAAAAAAAAAAAAATATAGACGTACTTTTTCAAAGTAAATACAAACACATCTTAGAGCAGCAGAACGGGGAGGTGGGCAGTTTCTATCATAATTCATAAGAATCATGTTCGAGTGGTTGAGGAACAATAGGAACTAAAAAGGACAGATCAACGGCCCACATATCATCACCTAAAAAAGACCCCACATTTCTTCATAAAAATGTTAAGTTGTAGTTATACTTAGGTTTAACTAAAGTGGGATTAGTGTTTAATGAAAGATTTAAATAATGGGTGATTGGATATTGAGTTGGTAAGCATGTCCTCGTCGATCTTATCCCATTTCCAACACAGGACCTGAGTCAGAGGTACCACAAAACGGTTTCATTGTTGCTGCCCTTAAGGGCATTGCCCTCAGGGACATCATCCACCATCCATTTAGAATCTTTTTTCTCTTTTTTAAAAAAAGATTCCAAATGAATGGTGATGATGCCCTAAGGGCACTACCCTTAAGAACATCATCAAACAAACCCCACAAAACTAGGCGACAAACTCCACATTAGATACATCATACACGGGATTATTCACGTACAAATAATTTTACTTTTCAAATTTTGTTGACTATAAAATTACATAAAAGCTGCGGGTTTAGTCCATTTGATAAAACAATTATATCCATTTTAGGAGTGATTCGATGTCATATTTTGTATGTGGCGGAAAAGATGTCTGTCTTCTTCCTTATAAAAAAAAATTATTTATAATATTTTTTTGTAAATTCAGAAGAATTAGTAACTTCAAAATTTGAAAAGTAGATAGGATTTTTTTTATAATCCTAATGTATAGATAAGGATGAATACATATTTTTGTAATTTAAATTTTTTTTGAAAGTCGACGAAGCACTAAGGATTTCATACTTAATAAATACTATAGACATAAAGTTGAATATATACTTGATCACTATTTATATAGATCTACTTGCTTATATATAATTATTATTATTATATTATGAATGACGTTTTGATATTATAAATTAAATATAAAAATAAAGGTTATATCTAAGTTACATGACGCGGGTGCAAAAAATGAATTCGATAAATGAAATCAAATATTACATATGTGTTTTAACGTGTTTCGTAATAATATGAATTTATTAAAAATGATTTACATTATATCCGGAGAATTAAGAATGTTAAACATTTAAGTTCACGATTTAGTAAAACTTAGCACGTTACTTAATAAAACTTAGTTGTAAAGCGTCGCACGTGCACTCAATACGCCATATAACGATCGGAGCATCATTGTGCAACTTAGTAAAACTTAGCGTACGACTTACTAAAATTTAGTGTGTCTTAAAGCGTTGCACGAATGAAGTATGAGGATTATGTGACTTAGAGTTATATACTGTGATATTTGACGACATCTTGCTCTTTCAGGATCCCAAAACAAAATGAGACGAATAGCATTGTCTTGATTCAAAATTGGTATTTTGTGGAACAAATGATGAGTTTGATGTTAGACATATCAAACCATTGATTGAAAATATTCCATTATAGTATTCTTAATTAAGGGTGGATGTACAACCTTATGACATTCAGGCATTGTCCTTGGTTGAAAATATTCTATCATAGTTGTTAAAAGCACATGGAGTTCCAACTCAAAATCAATTGGCAATGAGTGGAGTAGCACATGTATCTAAAAAGCTATCATGGTTTTTAAGCTCCCAATGTGGGACAATTCTCAACACGCCCCTCACGTGTGACATTATATAAGTCAAACATGTGGACCGATACGCGGTTGACGGTGAGCATACGGACGGAGTAGCCTGACGGAGTAACCAATCGCATGAGAAACTCGTCTTTGATACCATATTAAGAATAAATGTGATTTCAATTCAAAAAGACAATGAGTGGAGCAGCTCATGTATCTTATAAAGAGTTAGTATGATTTCTAAACTCGTAATGTAAGACAATTATCAACAATATCATAGCATAAAAAAAATTCAAGGACAAAGAAAAACGAACTTTTGACGGAGAAAGGAGCCAAGACCTAGTCATTAGACGGGTTCAGTTAAGAAATTAAATTCTCTCAATTTTTTTTTAAAGCATGCTAACACTGAGGATGGTCATATTTTTTTTAAAAAAAAAACAAGTTTTAAGAGTTCCCAATTTTTTCCCCTAAGAGGATGTGCAATTGGAACAATGTAATAAGATTGAATAAACGAGCAAAATAAAATTTTTAAATTTGCTCTAAAAAAAATGAATTTCTTCGTTCGAGAAGTCGACTGAGTCAATAATTCTAGGTAATATTTGAGTTCTTATGTCCCAAATAACACAGTGAAATTTGTCTTAGTCGCTTCAAAAATTAAAATAAAACATAAATTTTCTAAGACTTATTTTGACTTCTAGATCTAATCTAACTCCTGACTGCTCTTTTCTCCAAGGCCCCTTCTTGTTATTTTCTCTCGGCTACTTATGGGAAGTACTCAACAAATATGTCAAGGCATGATACAATTATTAGACAACATTGACCTTGCCATTTAGGGTTGAAAACGTGTATTAACCAGCCAAACGAGGCTCAAAATGGCCTTAATTATGTACCTAATTCATGTGCGGTTGTACCCGTTGATATGCGATAACGATCGAAATATGATATATGAGCTATAACAAAACCTTCATAAATTAATACTCTATAAATTAATAACACCTCTAAATAACATTTTTTTATCGGTCCCAAAGTTTAAAACATTAGTAATTTTGATAAATTATAAAATAATAATTTTTAGAAACACCTTTATATAAATTTATAGGCATATTAATATCATAAATTAACAATTTTCTAAAATTACAAACATAATTAGGACAATTTAGTAAATATTAGATGAGGAGATAATGCTATGGTCCGTCCAGACATGTGTGGCTATAGTCAGCCCAGGCACACTAAATGAGGAGATAATGTCATGGTCTGTCCACGCAAAGATATATTGTCATGGTCCGTCCAGACAAAGCCTTACTGCCATGGTCCGCCCAGGCAAAGATATATCACCATGGTCCGCCCAGATAAAGCCTTATTGCCATGGTCCGCCCAGACAAAGATATATTCATGCTCCGCCTAGACAAAGGCTTATTGCCATGGTCCGCCCAGACAAAGATATATTGTCATGGTCCGCCCAGACAAAGGCTTACTGTCATGGTCCGCCCAGGCAAAGATATATCGTCATGGTCCGCCCAGACAAAGCCTTATTGCCATGGTCCGTCCAGGCAAAGATATATTGACATGGTCCGCCCAGACAAAGCCTTAGTGACATGGTCCGCCCAGGCAAATATATATTGTCATGATCCTCTCAGGCAAAGATATATCGTCATGGTCGGCCCAGGCAAAAATATATCGTCATGGTCGGCCCAGACAAAACCTTACTGCCATGGTCCGCCCAGACAAAGATATATTGTCATGGTCCGCCCAGACAGATTTATTGCCATGGTCCGCCCAGGCAAAGATATATCGTCATGGTACACCCAGACAAAGCTTACTGCCATGGTCTACTCAGACAAAGATATAATGACATGGTCCGCCCAGGCAAAGATATATTATCATGATCCGCCCACACAAAGATTTATTGCCATGGTCCGCCCAGTCACAGTTTTATTATCCAGACCAGACGAGAATCATTCGCGCATATTTATTATATGGAGTCCAGACCGGACATGTCTTATCTGCTTATATTTATTCACTGGGATCATATGAGACGAGCTTTATTTGCTCATCATTTTATCAGTTCAAGAGCTCAGGACATCTGTCACTTTGCATTTTGCGAATTCAGATGAGCTCTATCTCCTACGCGCATTTATTATCCTGGAGTTCGAATGCGCTTTAGTTTGGGGAGTTCGGCTGAATTTTATCTGCTCACATCTAGTGATTATGTATTTCGGATGAACTTTATCCGCTCCGCATACTTATTATATTTGGAGCTTAGGTCGAGCGAGCTGTATGTGCTCAATTTATTAGTTCTGGAGCTCAGGTCGGTAGAACATTATCCGCTCATATTGACTATTTCAGGAGCTCAGGTCGGGCGAGACTTATATGCTCGGTTTATGTTGGAGTTCAGACAGGTCAGCCATGTTTAAGATTTAATTCTATACTTAGAATTATTTCTAGTTTCCATTGCAGATCAGCCCTGCACAGATAACATGTCAGCAATGTTTAAGATTTAATTATATACCTAGAATTATTTCTAGTTGTTATTGCATGTCTGCCATGTTTAAGATTTAATTCTATACTTAGAATTATTCTAGTCGTCATTGCAGGCCAGCCTTGCAAAGTAGCAGGTTAGCCCTGCCCAGATAACATGTCAGCCGTGTTAAAAGATTTAATTCTATACTTAGAATTATTTTTAGATGTTATTGCAGGTCAGCCCTGTGCAGAAAACAGGTCGGCCCTATTTAAGATTTAATTATATACTTAAAATTATTTCGAGTTATTATTGCATGTCAGCCCTGCACAGGTAACATGTCATGTTTGAGATTTAATTATATACTTAGAATTATTTTCTAGTTATTATTGCAGGTCAGCCCTGCAC
Source organism: Haberlea rhodopensis (assembly GCA_907163345.1). Classification (NCBI taxonomy): domain Eukaryota; kingdom Viridiplantae; phylum Streptophyta; class Magnoliopsida; order Lamiales; family Gesneriaceae; genus Haberlea; species Haberlea rhodopensis. The sequence continues at coordinate 1,549,989 of CAJQUN010000110.1, forward strand.
AGGTAACATGTCAGCCCTATTTAAGATTTAATTCTTTAGAATTATTTCTAGTTATTATTGTAGGTCAGCCCTGCACAGGTAACATGTCGGTCCTGTTTGAGATTTAATTCTATACTTAGAATTGTTTCTAGTTATGATGGCAAGTCAGTCCTGCTCGGAAAACAGTCGTTATTGCAGGTCAGCCCTGCTAAGATAATAGGTGTGGGACTCTAGCACCATTCCTCACTAGATCAGCCCTGTTCGAGGTTTACGGGCCTGCTCAGTTCTGACATTTGGAAGAATCTTATTTGCTCCATATTGATTTAGGAGCTCGGTTGTATTTATTTACCCAGCTCAAGACTTTATTATTTCGTGAGTTCAACTCGATATATCTCGTCTCTAGAGCTCACATCAACTTATTTACTTATGGAGCTCAGATCAGCCCGAATTTATTTGCTCTTTATGGATTATTTTTGGAGCTCAGCTGTATTTTGTTTGCTCAGCACGACATATTTATTAAGCTCTGGATGTCCAGATGTTTTTAGCCCTGGAGTTCAGCGAGTTTTATCTGCTATGGAACCGAGCTAGGCTTTATTGATTATGGAGTTCATGCGAGAATTATTTCCTCTTACTTATTTCGGAGCTCGGATCAGGCCGATCATTATTTGCTCATATTCATCATGTGGAGTTTAGCTCAGGCCAGACCAATATTATTAGCTCATACATTATCTCAGGAGCTCAGGTCGTGCGAGCTTTGTAGGATCGAGCGCTTACCGTTTTACCAATAACTATAGTTAAGGGTAATGGCGCAATATCAATCTTTTCAACAATACACTGGCACAAGCGCCACATGTTCGACCGATCACAAAGCAGAGGCAATTGTTGAACCCCAACAAGCTTTATTTGCTCAGGTCGGCCCAACAAAGATAAACATAGTCCATATTTGTTTTATCTGCTCGGAATATTTCTTATTCCTGGAGTTCGGATATATGTTTATTTGCTTCTCAGCTCAGTTTTATCACTTCGGGTCTCTCAATCAGCTTTGTCAAGGATCGGCATTCGAATTGTCATGGCTTTACCGACAGCCTGACTTGGGAACTCGGCACGTACAAGGTCACATCATGGTTTGGCATTTGAAGAACTACCGATCCGAATCTTCACCTAACTAGTTGGAGTCGATACAACTCTACTCCAGTTCGACTAGAGGGGGATACTCGTGATGCCCCGATATCTGGTGCGGTTTGGACCCGAACTCTATGGGCTCGACCCGATCTCAGAAGATACTAGGGTCAATTTATCTTGGCCAATTTCCTATGACCATGGCCCGCTTTTTTGCCCATTTAATTAACTAATTATTTAGCCCATTAACAATAAAAGAGGGATGTAAGAGGCCCATTAAGATTGAAAGGCTAAGGCCCATTTTGGGAGCCCATTAAGGGTGAGAAAAGCGATAAAATAGTAGGTTAGAGGGGGGGCTTTTAGAGGATGGCAAAAACGACCAGCAGCCTTCTTCCCCATGGGATTTCATGGTTTCCTCCTCCATTCTTGTAAAAAAATATTTTAAATGGTTGTTGTTTATAGTGAAGATTCAAACTGGACTAGGTCTCGTGGTTTTTCCCCTCGGGGTTTCCACGTAAAAAATCTTGACGTCCATTCATTTTTGCATACAAATTCATTGTTACAAAATCGAACCAACACTCTCAAATAATCATGTTAACTTGGACACAATGTTATTAAAAACTTTGCTTATTTGATTTTCTTAATAGCTTTTATAATTCATTGAAAATAATACTTCAAAAAGTCGAGTTTGATATGAATGAACCACTCCAGCTAAGTAACCGACTAGTAAGTAATCTTACTCTTTATATTATAATAGTCATCCTCTGCATGCGTTGTATGCTTATAAAATATTTTTTTTTGTAAATTGATGTGATAGTTGCAAATTCATTTTGTAATTTGGCTTTTGAGGTGTAATAATTGTTTTTCAAATTGATTTTGTTGTTTACAATCCTTCCATATATATTTTTTTTATATTATTCAGGTTATCCAAATTAGCAGAGATCTTGCGGTCATTTAGCACATTGAACAGGTCCAACCCGCAACTGGTGGACCCGAACCTAGATCCGATCCGATTCCTTATCGGATCGGACCGATTTCAAAATTACCAGATCCGAAATCGGTTCGATCCGTTAAACAAACATAATCGACGGCCATAAATAGGAGTCAAGCGAATAAATAAAACGCTTTACGAATAAATCGTGCGACGTTGTCTTCAACTCTCGGTGTCGCGTTAGGCTCGAACTGTACAATTACATATAAATACACCTTACATAATAAAGCAAGGACGCACACATTGAGCGAGAATTCCGGAGATTCGAAGCTGTTATAGCGAAGAATGGTGAACTACATGTTGATGATCAGCGCGGAGCTCGAGAATCTTACTGACCTCCAGCCTCAGGGCGGTTGCGATGATGCTAACTTCGCCTACTACTTCAAGGTGTTTCCCTATTTTTTTTGGGTTTGGCGAGGTTTTACTTGTTTTTTTGCATTATTGTATCCATACGGTGATTATATTTGGGGTTTTTGGCTAGATTTTATGTATTTTTTAGAATTATCTATGACCTTTGACTAAATCGGAGATTATTTATGATCGTGTTTGAACGTGTACGTTGAATTCGGTTATTGTTAGGACCCATTGGTTGAAATATATTCTTAGTTTCTTAGATTTGTCGCACTATTTCATTATTATTTGTGTTTTAATTTCTTGTGTTTAGGTTGATACGTTGATTCAGTTTCCTCTTTCAGTTTGTCAGGTGCAGATGTCTGTTTAATTTAGTTCTCGCTATCATCTTCTATTTAATCTGCCATTTTGGGTTATAGTTTCATGCTTAACTCTTCGTCACATTCCCTGCTTTAAGTTTCTTTGTTGCATTCTTTATTTTGATTGTGATAGTAAGCTGATATATTGTTGGTAGAATTTCCCCCGTATTTACTCAGAATGCATGCTTAGAGAATTTGTTGAAGGTTTTTGTCTGATTTACTACTAATTTACAACTATATAGAACCTAGATAAGATGCTGGTAGCCAGTGTAATTTTTATACATAAGGATACACATATATGCTGCGGCTGAGATTTGTGATGGCTAGCTGTGCCCACATTTATATCTATGTGATTGCTTCCTGGTCGTGTCAAAATAATATGACTTATTGTATGCTGTGTATTTTACCGCTGGTAACTTTCATTATGGTGGACCGTGGACTGGAGAGCTAAATGGCGTCTACTGCTCTTCATGTAAATGTCATAGGTAATTGTTGCGCTTTAAGTTCTCTTTCAAGATTTTATGTGGGGATCGGCATTCGAGCCTTTGTTGCGATTGATGCAGAATGTATTTCACTTTTGTTTTTTCCCTTGTTCTGGCATAAGAGTATTATTGTCACTTCTTTGCATCTTTTGTTATCATCTTGTTTTGCCGTGAGACATTTACAACCGATTTTACATTCTGGAACATGGCAGTTCAGGAAAATCACAGAAAATGACTGTCCAAATAGGTTCAGTTTTGATAACGATTTTAAGTACCTTGACCAATTAAACTCTCTTTCAAATGTACTTGAAGTAGAATTGATAATAAATTTCATTCTTTCAAATAACATCCTAACACTTTTGTTTACTTTTCACCGACTGTGTATAGCTGAAATGTGGGAACTGTGGAGAAGTGACACAGAAAGAGACCTGTGTTAGCTTGAACGAGACAGTTCCTTCTGCAAAAGGCAAGAGTGAAACCCATCTTGCACAAAGGGTCGGCCTTCTCTCTCTCTCTCTCTCTCTCTCTCTCTCTCTCTCTCTCTCTCTCTCTCTCTCTCTCTCTCTCTCACACACACACACACACACGCGTATTAGATGAGTGAATTTATCTCTGAACTCTGCATACTTAAGTTTCAATTATTTTCTTATGAAAATGAACATATATGCACCCACATTCAAGGAAGACTTTGTCCGAATTATAAAAGAATAATATCTGGCAACAAATATATATTTTTCTTTTATATCTAGTAGAAATCTAGGTTTGGCAAAGATAATTTTAAGATTTTGCAGTAATCTCTTGTTATTTTTCAACTCCAGTGCAAGTTTTGTACTAGGGAAGGAACCGTGACTATGATCAGTGGCCGGGGTCATCCTCTTACTCATGCCCATGCGGAGAATGGAAATTATGCTCCTCTGATGTTATTTGACAGCAGGGGTTATGAGCCTCTGGACTTTGTATTTGCTAGTGGGTGGAAAGTTGAATCGGTACGTCCAATTATTTCTTATCTGGTAGAGTATGAAAAACTTTAATCACGTGCACCTTCAAAATTTACTTGAAAATATGTAGATTATTAATTAATTACGAGACACTTTGCTCTGCATATTTTGATATGCTTCCACAAGTTCACATCTACATCTGGAAGTACGATTGAGCTGCCCGGGAGGAGTACAATATTATGTTGTGTTACAAAGGTTGAGAAAATAGTTGATATTTTCATCCTGCAATCATAGTTATTTAGAGCGCAAGGCACACTAAAGCGCACTGAGCCTGAGGCACAAGGCGTAAGAGGCGTAAGGCGAGGTGCGATCCTTATCAAAGTAAGGCGCATTTGGCTGAATTTTTCAAACTTCACATATATAAAATAAATTTTCCAAAATATTACATACTAAAAAACCTATTTCACAAAATATTAAATAATACTGTAAATAAAAATTCACTAGTGAATACATAACATAATTAAGAAATAACCTTCAACTGTCTAAATCATCAAATCCTTCTTTATCTTTCTCAACTATATTATCATCACCATCTCCAGAGGTTTGACATTTTTTTACTTCTGTGTCTTCATCGGTTTCAATCTTCCTTCAAAATTATTTTTGTATGCTCCAACTCCTTTTTGTAAGTAACCCTAACCTCATGGTGTATAGGTGGCTTCATTCCAGGACGAAATTGCCCAATAGCTTCAATTAGTGGCTGAAAGCTATCATAATTCACCGCATTAAATGGAATATATGCATCACACATCTATCTAGCAAAGTTTTGCATCACGTGCTCTCTTTGCGTCTTCTTATTTTCATCAAATAATTTTGTTTCTTTTGCCCGTGCTTCGAAAGTTTATCATCTTGCTGGGAATATAGATCCATTGGGCTAGTTTGTGTGGCCTTTTATTTCAAAACTTAGATGGAAGACTAGAACACTGACCATATGAAGATGATATAGGCCGTTTTTCTTTTGTTGGAACATCTTCAACTTCCCGATATTCTTGCTATCCGGCAATTTCACCGAAGTGAGACTTGACATCCATTTGATTTTTCGCTTCTTTCTTCTTTGTCAGATAAGCACATTACTTCTTTTGCATTCTCTGGACACTTGGAGCACAATTTCGCATTTCTATTGCCTCCAACAAGTTGTTACTTCTATTTTCCAAGTGTTAGAAGTTTTAGAATTTGATATCAGGAAGTTGAATGATGATGCTAAAAACGGGGATTACCTTTTTATTCTCTTCCAATATGCAAGGCTACGGCAATGGGCCAGAGGGTCTTTCCGGCATTCCCTTCATGCTCAAGTATAGGCTTTTTTTTAAACTTCTGCTTAGCGAATGCCTTCTTAACCGGCTTACAGAAGTGAGATCAAATCTCGTGCTTTCGGGCGATGCTTCTTCGGCACTCTATACTGTAAAGGTCTTGGCTTGGCCACTCCTTTCTTAGTTTTTTTCCCATCTCTCAAACTAGGAATTTTAGCTCCTTCTAGTGCCTTTTGCACTTAGCGACGGAAAGAGGTGTTTCTACAGCGAAGGTGCTAAAAAAATGTGTTGTAAGTAGGCAATATGTCTATAGAAGTCACGACCAAACCTGATATTTATAAAGAAGAAGTTACCATATCTCAAACTTCTTTCTTTAGAAGAGTTCTTTACTTGTAGGACTCTAAAGAATCTGACTTAGATCCTGAAGATTTCTGATGAGGTCAAACAAATCCCAAAGATCTCGCTTCTATCGAATCCCAGATATCTCGTTTCTATAAATAGAAGATTCGACCATTATGGTACGGGTCCCCCTACTGGAGAGCTATATGCATATGTGCTCGGTTACAAGCAAGGCAGAGACAATTAGCAATTGCTCGGGAGGTTGGCTGCCCATTAGGCCTCAACCCGTCCCTCAGCGTGTCGCTAGAACGTGCGGGAGGTTGGCACCATATTGGGAGGTCTGCCAAAATGACCAGCTAGCTGGGGGTGTATGAGAACGGGAGGTCGGCCAGGAAGGTTTCCTCTTGACCCTAACAGGAATTGAGCCAGTAAATGGGCTTTAGTTGAGCTGTACAAGAATGGACTGAGCTCCTGCTGAGAACCAAGATTGTAACAGAGCCACAACATTCATCACCCAAACAGGCTAAGTGACCAATTCGTCACGTGACCAATTCGTCACGAGTAGAAAGTAGACGCTCGATCAGAGGAGAATCAATATGCCTAACCGACCAAGATCACAAGTCCATAGAACGCAGATAGGGAATCCTTACGAAAATGAATATCCCAAAGTACTTTCAAATGCAAATATTTATTTCAAAACTCGAGATCCGAAGCCCAACACCACCCTCTTAATCAGGAGTATAAATTTTGTCTATATTGCCACAAAGACTGGCATAATAGATAATCAGAAACACTCTTCACCAGTGGCAACTGACATAATAGATAACCACTACCCTACACCCTGGAGAACCGACCTGATAAGCTCAACTTTCCCAACATAACACAAGAGTGTTGCGTAGCCATGCTTGAGTAAATCTCTCTCTTGCAAATGCCGTTTGCTTTCCTTCTTGTAAGGAGCACAACCATCAAATGTGGGGAAACGGAACAGTCAACTAGTCCTTAATAAGAAACGCTATACCTATCAAGTTTTACCTCCAAACTGCCTGGTGGAAAAATTAAGTCGGCCATCACTAAAATTTCATTCTCACTCTGCAATTTGCCAAGTTATTATATTATTATTATTTTGTGGCCAATCTTGCACTGCTTCCATTTTTTGTATGAATGTATTGGTATCTCTTTCACAATCATTCTGTCATGATTTTTTTTTTTTGCGGTGCATCGTAGTATTTGTTATGATATTCGCTCTTTTCATTTTCCTGTAGATCGAAGGGACTGTGTTTACGGATGTTGACTTGTCAGAAGGAGAGTTTGCCGAATACGATGAGAAGGGAGAATGCCCCGTTATGATATCTAACCTTCGTGCCATGTTCACCGTAGTTAAGTAACTCAAACATTCTCTTCCTGAATTTATTCTCGGAAATACAATGAGGCATCGGCAGCTAACTGCTACTAAAATTGTATGTAAAAAGATGACTGTTTATGTATGATTGATGCTTATTGTTTTTCTGCACTTCAATTTTTATTCTTCACTTGGTTATATTTTCATGAGCCAAACAGGGTGATGTTCCGAAATCAAATTATAATTTGTTACCTTCTCGGATTTGAAACACCTCACTAGGAAATCCTCCATTTAATAACTTTTGCAATGTAAGGAAAGATAATCATCATCCCTCTATGTTTTTATATTAATTTTTGACTTAAAACCAATAATAAATTTGATGCAGGTACCCTATTGAGTATTTTACAAAAAATCTTACCCAAACTTTACACAACATATGCAATTTCGATTGATTCGAGTGTCACCCAATCTGATTTTCTTTTAGAAAAAAAGTAACCAATCTGATCGGGTATAACTTGGTCAGGTTGGATAACAGATATCTGTATCCATACACTGACCTTTATTCAAATTTTTGTCTGACTAAAATATTTTGAGAATGTTCTTATTATTTTATATTTAATTTTTTTTTATATTTGGATCGAAAGATTTGATTGTAAGAAGGATTTTATTTGGAGAGGGATTTGAATAATGGATTTGAAATGATAATTCGGTGTATTTCAAATCCATTATAATTACCATTACATCTACATAGATTAAGAAAGTTGTGGATTTCAAATCCACCCAACATAAATTCATCCAAACAATCAAATGTATTTGAAATTCATAACTTCAAATCCCTCAATTCAAATGGATTCTTGTATAATTTAGAATCTCTTATATAGAAGTTAGGCGCCATTTTGGCGCTGCACAAGGTTCGTGATGCGCTAAGTTCCCTAATACTGAAGTGAACCATAACACAAATATGTTATAGATATGAACCATTCATTCATTTGTGAAAAAGAAAAAAATATATATTTTCAAAAAGTACATTTAACGATTCCACACAATTCCTTTATTCCGAGTCTGATTCCATGTTGCCCATAGCCTTCAAGCCTCTTGGTCTCTGAAACAGGAAGTGCAATCAGTAGAAAAAGAAAACAAAATTACTGTTGATCAACTTGTTATGTAACTAGTGATCAATTTGGATATCCTCCTTGTTTTAGATGAAGAGGATTGTGGAAACAAAGAGTACCTTCTTATAAACTTTCTTCTCTCGTACCTCGTATCGTTCAAGGGTTAGATCACATAGCCATGCACCTGGGCATACCAACTGCAATTCCAATCAAACATTCAGAGTCAGATTGGATTTGAATCCAAATTCAGATGGATTTATGGCTAATTGGTTTGGATTCAGCAAAAGAGATTCAAAGTCATCCGCCTCGGCACCAAATACTGTTCCCGCTCCTGTTTCCTTTCATATTTCATGTATTTGGATAGATGTCATGGATGGGAGCATGCTTCATTTAAATTGACCAAATGAAGCAAAATTCAGTTCACAATCAACCCATTGAACTATACTTTAAATTATAGGTTCCTAGTAATGTTTTTTCATGTTCTATGCAATTGAATAACAAGTATCTTTAGAAGTAGATTTAACGATAATTTAGAGATGCATCTTAAAATAAATGTATAAGATATTATATTAAAACTATACATGAAATGACTTGAGTGTTATCCTTATTAGATGTCAATGAAATATCATATGTTTTTTTTTTTTTGAACAAAAATATCAGATGTTATTGTGGTGCCCAAAGCGCCAACAAATAATGATAATTGCACCGCACCATAGCAAAGAAATTGAGTCTTGAATCTTTAGTGCTTTGTTATTTTGACTACGTGGTGAGACAGAGTGGCCACAGTCCAGTAAGATTAAAGGTTTTAACCATTGTTGCGATGAGAATGAGTGCCCATCCAATCATATATTTACACTAGTTTTCGTTGGCACCACGCAATGCGCGGTGCCAGGTATCAACATGTTGGTCAAATTTTTTCTAATTTTAACGAAAATAAAATTTCAAATGACTAACTTTTACAAACTTTGTTTTTTAAAAAACGAAAATATTATTGTAACTGAATGGAAATAAAAACAAAAGGACTAACTCTAATTTTTTTTAAAAAAACAATGATGCACATGTTACTATAAACTGAAAACAATAACATTTGAAGTTGCGCGCATCAACAATCGATTAAGATAATTTTTTTCCTAGTTGGTTTAGGCCACCCGCGCATCAACAAAAAAAATTTGAAATGAAAATAAAAGGACCAAAATGAAAATAACAAAAAAAATTGAAATGAAAAAAGAACCAAAATGAAAATAACAAAAAAAATTGAAATGAAAATAGAAGGACCAAAATGAAAATAAAGTTATATTACTGTTCATTACTTTTGAAAACGTGACCCATTTCACTGTTTAAGTTCTTCTACACTTATTATATTGTCTAATTTAAAAAACAAAAGCAGCAGCCAAGAAGAAAAATTGGTCCGACAGAAAAAAATAATTGGCAAAAGCATATTCCCTACACGATAATTAATGGAAATAGCGAAGACTAACATGGTAGAGGAGAATTAAGAGAAATATTCAACGAAGACTTTTAGAAACAACAAAGGTAGGTAGACCCAACGGGGATGACGAGGCGGTCGCCTCGTAATTAAAAATAATAAAATTGTACATGCAATTTTTCCAAAAATGTGAGTTTCAATGTGAGACTAAGCAATAATGAGTATACCGTGCGGGTGCATGCCTGAAGATCGCTTTAGTTCACTACGTAAACTCAAGCTCTCTCTGTTCACTATAAACTTCACTTCGTTTCGTTCATAGCTCCTTCCGGCCCCAAAATACTTAGCACATCCCAATCCAGACATGTCATAGCATTTATTTACAAACGAATGAAGGAAAGAAGAGACACGTGTATGTATGTGCAATACAGACGCACATAAGAGTTAAAATGTACATGAGTCTACCAAGCCAGCCATGAATAATTTGGAAACATTGCAAGCAAAATCATCAAAGAAAGAGTGAAGCATCCTATACTTTCAGCACAATGCAAGCAACTAATTCGATGCAATATTTAAAAAATGAACTTATTTGAATGCAGGGAAACAAGAAAAGGGAGGAAAATAATAAAAAAAAAAACTCACATTGACTGTGCGCTGAATTAACTTGGCTCGTTTCTTGGGCCTTTGAGGAAGTTTGGAGCCTTTAATTGCCATGAAATCCTCTTCTTTTTCTTTATTTGTCAAGGCGATCACAAACTTAGGCGGCCACACTACGGCGATCGGCTCGCTACCCGCTGAATCCCCCCAACCTTTCTTCCGTTCATGGGCTGTCTCCGATGAGCCAGAACCACCACCAACTCCTCCACCGTGGAGGTGGTGGTGGTGGTCATTTTGATGATTGCCGTTAATATTGCTGTTCTTATTATTGTGGTGGTCACCACCTCTATCCGGGGAAGTCAATCCCTTCACTCCATTGCTATGTCCCCTCATACCAATCCAGCTCTCTGAATTCCTAAAGGAAAAAGAACACAAGAAATTACAAGTTAGAACAACATAAGCATTCCATCCAAGTGGACAGGGGACGAGCAAAATTGACACTTGTTCTTAAATTACAAAAAAATAAAACTTATTTCTAATTTTATTCATTAGTTATAAATTTGCTCTAAAAACATACGAAATCTCAATTAAAATTTCTGAACAACCATCACATAATCTGTAAAAAAACACAAGACATTATATACACGTAAAGTAATTTCCTAGAAATTACAACCCAAAAGCCTGTAAAAAAGTTCACATTTTTAAATAAAAACTAAAGAAAAATAATGAGTGAAAGTGAAATTACAGAAATAACCTTGTAGGGTAGTTGTAGATCACAAGGTTTGGCGTAGAGAAAGGAGAGTTGTTTGATTTGGGTCAGCTTTTATTTTTAGAAGGGTAAAGTATTCAAGAAATCTGAGGACTCTGTGCATATGGTGTGACTCTAAAATCCTAAAGCAAAATATGGTTGCAGATAATTTTCAAGCATTAGAACATAGTTTTGTGGGAGAAAAATTGGACCTTCGGATGGAAATATTGTATGAATTTTCTAAAGAGTTTGCGTGTCCTAATCAAAACAACCACATATTCATTTTAATAATTTAATTCATTCATTCATGAAAAGGAAGGGATCAAAGGACAAACGGCGGCCCACTTCCAAAGTTCTCATTACGAACCATTGCAAAAAAAAAAAAAGAAATGGAGGGTTCCGCCTTAAATAATGGTACTTATAGACTGGTTACACATTTAATTGAATTGATTAAATACAAATTGAACTGTTATTTTCAAGAGATTCGATGAAATTTTGTTCGGTAATATTGTAATATTTTAAAAATATATCTGTACAATTAGTTCTTTAAAACAAGCTCTGAAAAGTAGGGGTGTTTATTGGCTCAACTCGGTCCGGACCGATCGGTTCCGGATCCAATAATCCCAAAATCGGTCTGATCCGTTAAGGAACCGGATACGATTCGGTTTCGGTCCAACCGATTCCAACCCGGAACCGATTTTGTTGATTTTTTTTCTTCAGAAAAGCGAAAATATACCAAAATAAATAAAAAAAACTTTTTTAAAAAATAATGTATCCGGTTCCGGTTCAGCCCGGAACTGGATCCGTTTGGTCCGAATCCGGATCGGTAGAACCGATCCGGCCCGGTATCTTACCGGGTCCGAACCAGGCTAACCGGTCCGAATTGACCCGACCTGTTAAACAACCATACTAAAAATCAAACAAATAAATTCAAACTATAACGGATAAGAAACATGAATTTGTTTAAAAGAAAGCAGAAGTCAGAATTGAAATGTAATTAAAGAACAGAAAGACAATCCCCAAGACCCCGAAATTGGTTAACTTGGTTGTCAAAAATACAATAAAAACAGAATGAGTGATGATTATTTATATTTTATAGAAAAATATTTTTTTATAACGATCAAGTCGTATAAATTTTATCAGTTGGTTGGTTTTATATATTATATTGAGTATTTATAAATTTTAAGAAATGTTGTAAATTATGATATAATATAATTATAGAATATTTTTTTTAAAGTTTCCAAATATAATTATTTTTTGAAATTTATAAATAAATTTTAAAAGATTAAAAATATAGTACTATTGTCCTAGTTTTTAAAAGTTAGAAAATAATTTTTAACATTTTCTTTAACAATAGAGAACTTTTTTAATAAAAAAACTAAGAAATAAAGAAAACACGCAACACAAAAATAGCCAAATAAGGGAGTAATAAAAGAAAGGTTACCTCAAAATTCGGGATAATACCTGATATGGTCACTCTTGTTTGCACACATTCCTGATTTAGTCCATCTTGTTTGCACTGACCCGATTTAGTCCTTTTAGTTTTCTAATTTGTCCCAAATTAATACTAACCGTTAAATGCACCGTTAAAACTAACGGAAAGGACTGAATCGAGTCAATTAAAACTTCAGGGACTGAATCGGGAATTGATGCAAACATTAGGGACTGATTCGGGTAATTTAAAATGATTGGGTGACTTAATTCTTTAAATTTTTAATTATTATATCAATTAACATGGATATTTTATTTATACTTTTGGCAATTTTTCGTAAAATTATTTTATTTAAATAATGATATAATATATTAAATTTTTCGTAATACCAATTCTCCACTCAAACAAACAAAAGAAAAATCAATATCATATTAATATACAAATATATTTTTATGGCTAGTTTACTTATTTAATAAGATATATTTTTGATTTCATTAAATTATGTCTATCAGATGTGTCATCAATTTATAAAAAAAAATTATTTTATTTTTGATAAAATTAAATAATTTTTGTTATAAATTAATGACATTTTTTTATAATTATTTAAATTACTATATAATATATTGAATTCTACATTTTTCACAAGATAATTTAAATAATTATAAAAAATATCATCAATGTATAAAAAAATTATTTAATTTATCAAAAAAATTATTTAATTTATCAAAATAAAATAGTTTTTTAATAAATTGATGACACATCTGATAGACATAATTTAATGAAATCAAAAATATATCTTGTTTAATAAGTAAACTAGTCATCGAAATATATTTTGTATATCAATATGCTATTGATTTTTCTTTTGTTATGTTTTGAGTGAAAAATGGTTTTATGTAGAATTTAATATATTATATCATTATTTAAATATAATAATTTTACAAAAAATTACCAAAATTATAAATAAATTATACATATTAATTATTTTAATAATTTAAAGAATTAAGTCACCCAATCTTTTTAAATTACCGAATCAGTCCCTAATGTTTGCATCAATTCCCGATTCAGTCCCTGAAGTTTTAAGTGGCCCGATTCAGTCCTTTCCGTTAGTTTTAACGGTGCATTTAACGGTTATGACTGATTTGGGACATATTAGAAAACTAGAAGGACTAAATTGGGTCAGTACAAACAAGAGAGATAAGCTCTTGTGAAGAATGAAAATAAAATATGGAATTACTTTTCTTTTTCTTCCAAACGACCATTTGTATACACTCTCGTTTTCACTTCGCTCTCCAACTCAATCTGCACCCGTTGGAAAATAATTAACAGTCCAGATTGCTTCTACTAAAACTGTTTGAGACGCTGTGTCCCAAGCTAAATTACACCGACACTCCAAAAAATCACCTTATGTAATATTGGACACTTCGTGGACATGGACACGGCAGGACACGGGTGCGATACGGTGTCGGACACACCACATGGCATGTCTGGATCTTTTTTTAAAAAAATAATTTCGACACGTTTCGGACACATCAGTACACGAGAAACTAATTTTTTTAAAAAAAAAAAAATTTTAAAAAAAATTTATAATAACTTTCTTACAAAAATGTTAAAAAAAGTATAACTTTTTTTGTATTTTTTTAATTAGTGAATGAAATGTCTATAAATTGACATCATTTTCAATTTTATTATTCAAATATTTGATAATTAAAGTTTTTATTCAATTTTAATATATTAGAACATAATGGATACGTAGAATATATATAAATTCTCGTTTCCTAGAAGTGTCGTGTCCTCTAATTTTTTAAAATTAGTGTTCCCTTATCCGTGTCGTGTCGTACATGTGTCCCGTATCCGTGTCCGTACAGTATAGATTCCAAGTGAAGACCGGATGTTCAGTAACGACGTTAATTGACCAGACGGATTCTATGATGCCGTGAGATCGGCCTTAATTATACTTCAAATGCGCAAGCTTTGAATTCTCAGAGTAGCCGTCCTGATCTCGAAGACTCGAGCAGTCCGTTCTACTTACACAATGGGGATCATCCTTGATTGATACTTGTTTCTCATGATTTAACAGGTAAATAACTACAATACCCGGAATCGTGCAATGATAATGGCATTAGCTGCCAAAAATAAGCTGGAATTTGTTAATGGATCATTTCTTCAACCTCCGATTGATGATTTGTTGTTCGGAGCTTGGACATGATGTAATAGCATGGCCATATCGTGGATCCTTAATTTTGTCACTCGTGAGATTGCGGACAGCTTAATATGTTAGTCAACAGACAAAGGTGTTCCCCACCAAAGAAAAAAAAGACAAGGCAAGTTTGAAAAGAAGAAAAACCAAAGTAGAAAAATTGGTTGGCTAAAAATCGTTGATTTAATCAACATGAAGACTTTGAGCAAGCTGCCAATTTTTTTTTTTAATTCGGTGAAGACTTTGCAAACCGAGTGAAGATTTTTGGGCTGATGAAACTCTATACATAGAGTTTTATGTTTCATTCAGAAAATCATCCCAAATATACACACCAAATTGTAGAGAGAAAAATAACACAGTGCAATCAGAGTAAAAATACTAGTGAGAGAAAATTGCGGTATAATTTTCTGAGTGTTGTGTTTTGTAAACACTTGTATTTTTCTTCAATAAAAGATCTACAGCAGCCCCGTGGATGTAGGCTTATTTTTGCCGAATCACGTAAATCTTGTATTTCTTATTCCGCATTTATTTTGCTCCCACATATCTGACCAGAAAATATTTCGTTATTTTCCCAACAACTGGTATCAGAGCCAGATTGTTAATTTTGTCAAATTTTTTTTGTCGGGTTACTATTCACGTGAATAGTGAATTTCGTGAATAGTGATTTGGTCAGCGATACCAAATTCGTCCACAGCGGTGTTTTTCAATAACACGGTGATTTTCAAAATTTGTCAAAACAGCAATCCGGTGGGAGACAGGTTCGAGTGGGAGTAATGGCGGCAGATGAAGGAAAAATGAATATTGAAAAGTTCAATGGTTCAGATTTTGGCTTTTGGAAAATGCAAATAGAAGACTATATGTACCAGAAAGGCCTTTACCAACCTCTTTCGGGTGTGAAGCCAGAAGGCATGAAAGATGAAGAGTGGGCTCTTCTAGATAGAAAAGCTCTCGGAGTTATCCGACTGACGTTGTCACGCAACGTTGCTTTCAACATAGCAAAAGAAAAGACCACGGCGGGTCTTATGGCGGCTCTTTCAAGCATGTACGAGAAGCCATCAGCTTCAAACAAAGTTCATTTGATGAGGCGGTTGTTCAATTTGCGGATGGTAGAAGGCGGATCGGTAGCTCAACACCTCAATGAACTCAACACAGTGACAACCCAGTTGAGTTCAGTTAGCATTGATTTTGATGATGAAGTACGAGCATTAATACTTTTGTCTTCCCTACCGGAAAGCTGGAATGCTAATGTCACAGCTGTGAGTAGCTCATCGGGAAGTCATAAGTTGAAATTTGACGATGTTCGTGATCTGGTTCTCAGTGAAGAGATCAGACGGAAAGATTCAAATGAATCATCAACCTCTTCAGTATTACATACAGAGTCAAGAGGTAGAAAATCAAACAGAGGAGGTGGACGTGGCAAACAAATGGACAGGAGGTCCAAATCTAGGAATCCCCCTAATTCTCAGAACTCAAAGACTATCGAGTGCTGGAAATGCGGGCAGCCCGGACATTATAAAAATCAGTGCAAAAATGCACCGAAGAATCAGGAGGTGAAGGCAGAAGCAAACGTTGCTTCTGGAGATGATGCATTAATATATTCCTTAGAGTGCAAGGAAGAGTCTTGGGTGTTAGACTCCGGAGCATCATTCCATGCTACTTCGCAGAGAGAACTCTTCGAGAAATATGTCCCCGGAAATCTTGGTAAAGTCTACCTTGGTAATGAACAATCTTGCGAGATTGTTGGCAAAGGTATCATAATGATTAAGTTGAACGGGTCTGTATGGGAACTGAAGGATGTCAGACATATTCCCGATCTGAGAAAGAACTTAATCTCAGTTGGCCAGTTGGCCGGTGAAGGTCATATAACGGTCTTTCACGGTGATACTTGGAAGATTTCAAAAGGTGCAATGATAATTGCTCGAGGCAATAAGAGTGGTACTCTTTACATGACAGCAGGAGCACGCTGTTCAATTGCAGTTGCAACAGACACAGAAAGTCCTATTCTGTGGCACCAAAGACTTGGCAACATGAGTGAGAAAGGAATGAAGGTTATGCACTCAAAAGGGAAAATTCCGAGCCTTTAGTCAATTGATATTGACACGTGTGAAGGATGTATTTTGGAAAGCAGAAAAGAGTTAGCTTTCAGACAGGTACAAGAACCCCAAAGAAGGTGAAACTTGAACTAGTTCACTCTGATGTTTGGGGACCAACGACTGTCTCATCCATTAGTGGGAAACACTACTTTGTGACTTTTATTGATGATCACTCCAGGAAAGTATGTGTTTACTTTCTGAAATATAAGTCAGAAGTATTTGAGGCTTTCAAGATTTGGAAAGTGATGGTTAAAAATGAGACAGGTTTGAAGATAAAGAAGCTCAGAACCGACAATGGTGGTGAATATGAAGACACCAGATTCAAGAAGTTCTGCTATGAGCACGGAATCAGAATGGAGAGAACAGAACATCAAGAAGATGTTCCAGTAGATCATCAAATTTGCTCAAGAAAAGCGCAGTTCTGGGCAGAAGTAGTCAACACAGCAGCGTACTTGATTAACCGAGGTCCATCGGTACCATTGGAGCACAGAATACCAGAAGAGGTATGGAGCGGAAAAGAGGTAAACCTCTCATATCTTAAGGTTTTCGGATGTGTAGCATATGTGCATATCAGTGATGCACTCAGAAACAAACTTGATCCCAAATCAAAGAAGTGCACTTTCATTGGTTATGGTGAAGATGAGTTTGGCTACCGCATTTGGGATGATGAAAACAAAAAGATGATCCACAGCAGAGATGTAATCTTCAATGAACGAGTGATGTATAAGGACATGCATAACACAGTTGTCAGCGACTCAGAACAGAGTGAGCCAGCATATGCAGAGGTGGACGATGTCCCAGAAAGTCATGTGGAACAGATAGTTGAGATTCCTCAGTTAGGGGAATCAATTGATCAAGACAGCGAGCAGCAGCATGATGCATCTCCTGCTCCAGTTCATGAATTGAGAAGGAGTTCTCGGCCTCATGTACCTAACAGAAGGTATATGAACTATCTGTTGCTAACCGATGCAGGTGAGCCTGAATGCTACGATGAAGCATGTCAGACCAAAGATGCTGGGAAGTGGGAGCTTGCCCTGAAAGACGAGATGAAGTCTTTGATGTCCAATCAGACATGGGAACTTGTTGAGTTACCTATGGACAAAAAGGCACTTCACAACAAATGGGTGTGTCGGGTGAAGGAAGATCATGATGGTTCCACGAGATACAAAGCCCGACTGGTCGTCAAAGGGTTTCAGCAAAAAGAAGGAGTTGACTACTCAGAGATTTTTTGCTCCAGTTGTGAAGCTCAATACTATTAGGACTGTATTGAGTATTGTTGCCAGTGAAAATCTCCATCTTGAACAATTAGATGTGAAGACTGCGTTTCTTCACAGAGAAATTGATAAGGAAATCTATATGTTTCAACCAGAAGGTTTCGCGGAGAAAGGATGGAGAATAAGGTGTGCAAATTGAAAAAGAGCTTGTACGGCCTGAAACAAGCTCCAAGGCAGTGGTACTTAAAGTTTGACGGCTTTATGCACAATGAAGGTTTCCAGAGGTGCAACGCCGATCATTGTTGCTACTTCAAGAAATATAAGTCCAGTTATATCATTTTGCTACTTTATGTCGATGATATGTTAGTAGCTGGTTCTGATATGGACGAGATCAGAAACTTGAAGCAGCAGTTGTCAAAAGAATTTGACATGAAAGATTTGGGTCCAGCAAGAAAGATACTTGGAATGCAAATCACAAGAGATAAGCAAAACGGAATTTTGCAGTTATCTCAGGCGGAGTACATCAATCGTGTTTTGCAGAGATTCAACATGGGCGACGCCAAATCAGTTAGCACACCTTTGGCTAGTCATTTTCGCCTAACCAAGGACCAATGTCCTCAGACGGAGGAAGAAAAAGAGTCCATGGCTAAAGTTTCTTACGCTTCAGCCATTGGGAGTTTGATGTACGCAATGGTCTGTACAAGGCCAGACATTGCCCATGCAGTGGGAGTTGTCAGCAGGTTTATGTCAAATCCAGGAAAGGCTCATTGGGAAGCAGTTAAGTGGATTTTGAGGTATCTACGAGACACTGCAAAGAAGTGTTTGTACTTTGGAAAAGGAGAACTAAAAGTACAAGGTTACGTAGATGCAGACTATGGAGGTGATGTCGATCACCGGAAAAGCACCACAGGATATATATTCACTGTTGGAACTACAGTTGTTAGTTGGATGTCGCGGATACAAAATATTGTAGCTTTATCCACTACAGAGGCTGAATATGTTGCAGTGACTGAAGCCAGTAAAGAATTGATATGGCTTCAAGGTTTGTTAACAGAGCTGGGATTCAACCAGGAGAAGAATGTTTTGTATAGTGATAGTCAGAGTGCAATACATCTGGCAAAGAATTCAGCATTCCACTCTAGAACAAAACATATTGGTCTCCGTTATCACTTCATCAGATCTCTGCTTGAGGATGATGTGCTAACATTAGAGAAGATCCAAGGAAGTAAGAATCCAGCAGATATGTTAACAAAGGTGGTGACCATTGATAAACTGAAGTTGTGCTCAACTTCAGTTGGCTTGCTAGATTAACAGACCATAAGAGGCTGCTGCATTGATCAAGGTGTGAAGACAGATTGAGATCAGTTTTCAAGTGAGAGATTTTTAGTCAACAGACAAAGGTGTTCCCCACCAAAGAAAAAAAAGACAAGGCAAGTTTGAAAAGAAGAAAAACCAAAGTTGAAAAATTGGTTGGCTAAAAATCGTTGATTTAATCAACATGAAGACTTTGAGCAAGCTGCCAATTTTTTTTTTAATTCGGTGAAGACTTTGCAAACCGAGTGAAGATTTTTGGGCTGATGAAACTCTATAAATAGAGTTTTATGTTTCATTCAGGAAATCATCCCAAATATACACACCAAATTGTAGAGAGAAAAATAACACAGTGCAATCAGAGTAAAAATACTAGTGAGAGAAAACTGCGGTATAATTTTCTGAGTGTTTTTCAGATTGAGTGTTGTCAGTGTTTTGTAAACACTTGTATTTTTCTTCAATAAAAGATCTACAGCAGCCCCGTGGATGTAGGCTTATTTTTGCCGAACCACGTAAATCTTGTGTTTCTTATTCCGTATTTATTTTTGCTACCACATATCTGACCAGAAAATATTTCGTTATTTTCCCAACATAATACACATGGGAACCGCGCTTGACATATGGTCGGATCTGAGAGAACGATTTGAACAGAGCAATGCTCCAAGGATTTTCCAGATCAAAAAGATGCTCACTAGCTTACAACAAGGAGCACTGAACATCAATACATATCATACAAGGATGCAAACATTGTGGGATGAATTGAAGGAATTTCAACCATTTTCTATCTGTCATTGTGGATCTACGAAGGATTTGGTGAAGTATCATGATCAAGAGTGTCTCAGGCAGTTTCTCATGGGGTTAAACGAGTTGTATGCTCAAATTCGTCTCAAATCCTAATGATGGACCCAATACCATCAATTTCCAAGATTTTCTCACTGGTACTACAAGAGGAGAGACAACATTCCATCTGTAAAGATGTTCTTGGAGTTTCAATTGACCAATCATTGATGATGTCTCAGCCACACAATGTCATCGGAGCACATGTGAAAGGATTTCAGAATAATAAGTGTGATTGTTGATAGACCGATTTGTTCTCACTGTAATTTCACTGGACATAAATTGAGAAATGTTATAAGCTCCATGGATATCCTCTAGGACATCCTAAATACAAGTATAAACAGGATGAAGAAAATATTCTTGCGAATAACGCTCGTACTCTTACTGATGATGTGCCTCAGATCTCAAAGGATGTTGCAAATTCTGCATGAACTGTTGGTGATCTTAGTCAGGCACAGTGTAAACAACTCATTAACATACTAAGTTCGTGTTGGTACTGTTTATTTAAATCGAAAGAGTTGAATCAGTTTAAACAACTGTAATAAAAAGAGAAATTATGAACAGAAACAGTATACTTATAACATCAAACAATCAAACTACAAAAGCATTAGACTTACAGTAATAGTTATAAACTGAAGACTTAATGAACAAGAATTTGGAAACAATTTCTGGACGAGGCCACAACAAGCTGTGTGCCCTTAAACTCAAATTTGCCCGTCTTAGCTTCTGGCCTCCTGGACAAGTGAGTTCCAAGGTACAACACACAATCACCTCTGTTCGGATTGAAGCAAAACTCTGAGCAGACTCCTTCGAACACTAACAATGTGCAGTACTCTCAAAGCAGAATGATATATGTATGTATGAAGATTTTCGGAATGAATGAAAACATATGGCTGAAGCAGCTTATATAGCTGAGCATCAGACCACTCCAAAGGTCTCAGAAATTAAGTGTAAAGTTTAATGGGATAGATGAAAAAACATCAGATTAATATGGATTTAAGTCTCACACTTAAATCTGACATCAATTCTGCAGGTGTGCGAAAAGTCTCAAACTTAATACCCAACAGAATATGAAAAGTCGGGTAGATGAAAAATCATTTCAGAAAATCCGAGTAGTAAAAAGATGGGGCTGTCTTCTCTGCAGCGACACGCGCGCCGCGGCGCGGGAGGACGCACGGACGGCGCGAGGGGCACCCATCTTTTCTACTTAACTACACTCTATTGATTTGTATCTCATTATAAATAAACCATAAGTGTCTCATGTTCTCAATGTGGGATTTCTTTAGCCTAATTGACTATTCATAATTAACTTACCATAATTTTGTTTTCATTAACAAAATTAATAATAATTATTGGGCTTTTATCAATTAAACCCAACTTTATTAATCCCAACAGTTCGCAACTCCAGCTTGCCTATGGGGACATGAAGGATACACAACAGCTAAAGCCCTCAGTATCTTGTTTTAGTGGTACATATTCTTTGTCTCTTGATAATTCTTCAGTAATTCTTTCTGCTTGGGTGTCAGATACTGGTGTCACTCGTCATATTGTTTGTTCCATATCATATTTTTTCTCACATAAACTTACTTCTTCTCCTGTTACACTCCCAAATAAGTCAACAGTCTTAGCCACACACATTGGCTCAGTTCGATGATCCAATGAGATTACACTGGATGATGTATTGTTTGTGTCTCAATTTCATATCAGTTTAATTTCCATCAGCTTATTGACATCTCAATTATCATGTTCTGTTTCCTTCACTGCTTATTCTTGTTCTATCCAAGCCCTCGATGGCTCGATATGAGCAAGATGATTGAGATTGGTAGGCGTGTTGGGAACCTCTATCTCTTGAACTCTTCGATTATCTGTAATGTTTCCTTTACTGAAAACACATTGTGGCATTATCGTTTAGGCCATCATTCTTCTCCTAGATTGATTATCTTAGGGAAAGCCTTGAGTGTTGATACAATAAAACATGATTCATTTTCTGGTTGTTCCATTTGTCATCTATCAAAGCAAAAACGTTTGTCTTTCAATTCTAGTATTTCATTATGTGCTAATCTATTTGATTTAGTACATATTGATATAATGGGGACCTTTCAATCCCATTAGTATAGAAGGTTGTTGACGATCATACACGATACACTAGGGCTTTTATGTTACGCTCCAAGTCTGATGTATCAACTGTTTTCCCAAACTTTTGCAAACTGGTTCATACTCAGTTTGATAAGAAAATCAAGTCTGTTCTATCTGATAATTCTCCTGAATTAAACTTCTCTGATTTCTTCAAGGTAGAAGGAATTATTTCTTATCATTCATGTGTTAAAAGACCACAACAAAATTCGGTACTGGCAAGAAAACATCATCACATTTGGAATGTTGACCGAGCATTATCCTTCAATCAAACATTCCTATAGTGTACTGGAGTGATAGCGTTCTCACTGCAGTATACTTGATTAATCGTGTACCATCACCTATTCTTTCAAACAAATTACTCTTTGAATTATTGTTTCATAAGCTTCCTTCTTATGAGCATCTCAAAGTCTTTGGTTGTTTGTGCTATGGTTCAACTCTTTTAAGTCGAAGCACAACGTTTTCTCCTCGTGCGATCAAGTCCATATTTCTTGGTTATCCTACGGGATAAAAAGCATATAAAGTCCTTAACCTTGCTACATATGAAGTGTTTATTTCAAGAAATGTGGTATTCCATGAGGATACCTTCCCTTTCCAAGGTGATTCTTCATCACCTAAAGATCCTGATTTCTTCTCTGATAGAGTCTTACCGTCACAACAATATTGTTCCACATGTTGTTGACCCCTCTAATCCTCCTAAAGGTGATAAATTTGTTACTACTAGGTGTCATCGCACAGTTCATAAACATGCACACTTACTTGACTACCACTGCTTCAATTCATCAGCATCTACTGCTCATCCTTTATCACAGGTTCTTGGTACTCACAAATTGTCCTCTTCCTATCGTGTCTTTGTCCATAATGTATCTTCAGTCATTGAACCTCTCACATTTTCTCAAGCTGTTGTGGGACTTGAATGGCGCCAAGTCATGTCTGATGAATTGCGTGCCTTAGAAAGTAATGGAACTTGGTCCATATTTCCTTACCGGCTGGGAAATCTGTTGTTGGATGCAAATAGGTATATAAGGCCAAGTGTTAAATAGGTTTATAAGGCCAAGTGTTTGGCAGATGGGACATTGGAGAGGTACAAGGCGTGGCTAGTGGCTAAAGGATACACACAACAAGAAGATATCGATTACATTGAAACTTTTTCACCAGTTGAAAAAATTGAATGTGTTCGAACCTTGTTAGCCTTAGCTGCAGTGCATGGTTGACGTTTAATACAGTTGGATGTCAACAACACATTCTCACATGGTGATTTATCCGAGGAGGTTTATATGTATTTGCCTCCGGGTTATCATGAAAGACTTTGCCAAACAATGTTGTGTGTAGACACTAGACTGCATAAGTCCTTATATGAACTGTTGTGTGTAGACACTAGACTGCATAAGTCCTTATATGAACTCAAGCAAGCATCAAGACAATGGTTAGTAAAATTCTCATCCACATTGCTTCGCATTGGATTTACTCAATCACATGCTGATCATTCCTTATTCACTCGCACTCGTGGTAGTGTGTTTTTGGCATTACTTGTATACGTTGATGACATAGTAATAGCCACTGATGATCCGAATGAAGCTACTGCTTTGAAGTTATTTTTGAATGAGCAATTCAAGTTGAAAGATCTTGGTGAGTTGAAATATTTTTTGGGAAGTGAGGTGGCTCGCTCATCCCGTGGTATCTCCATTTGTCAACGCCACTATGCACTTCAACTCCTCACCGAAACAGGGCTTCTTGGGTGTAAATCTTACAACAACTATGGATTAATTTGAAGCTTAGCAAGGATGATGGTGAGCTGCTTCTTGACCCATACTTATTCCGCAGGCTTGAAGGGAGATTAATTTATCTCATCATCACACGTCCTGATTTGGCTTATTCTGTTAATAAGTTAATTCAGTTTTTGTCTCCTTATACCAAGGTCTATTCTATAGCTCTACTACTACACTTAAGTTGAGCTTTTTTCGGATAATTGGGCGGCATGCCCTTATCCTCAAAGATTTGTCTCAGGATTATGTGTCCTTCTTGGGGAATCCTTATTCTCCTGGAAATCAAGAAGCAACATACGGTGTTCAATTCTTCAGCTCAAGCGGAGTACAGGTCCATGGCCAATGCCACTTGAGAAATTATTTGGTTACTTCCATTGTTCAAGGACTTATGTGTTCATCATCAACCGCCTGTAATGTTGTTCTGTGATAATCAGGCAGCATTCTGTTTCAAACAGAATCTTACTGAACCAAAATTAGTTTCTGTCTACCTCTCCCAACACACATATTTTGCATGACGTGTATAACATATTACACACACATTATGTCATATAATTTACTAATTTTAAATATTAAAAATTATAAGATTAAAGGGAAGACATATTCTATAAAATTTTAAAAATACTTATTATCAAAGGGCTTTCGGATGTTTTGAGGGGGACAAAATACAATGGGCAATTTGTAATTTTGGGAGAGAATATATTTTTTTTATAGGGAAAAAATGTAATTTTAGGGGTAATACAAAAAATAAATTGTGAGGGATGGCATTTGCCCCTTACCTTCGTGTGTGTGTCCATCCATGCATAAACACGATAATTCTTAACCTACCTTTTGAGATGATACCCCCAACTCGTCATGTATATTTTCTTTAGTTTGTAACATAATGAATACCAGTTAAGGTGAAACAACGGAAATCCCCCAAAAATTTGCTAGTGATATAGACCTTAGGTAAGAATGGAGATTTACGAGTAATCAATTAAATCCAGTTGTAGGACAAATCCTAAAAATATATTTTGAGGATAAAATAAAATAAAATAATCGTATTTTCGGATTTTGTATATATTGAATAATAAAGGTTATTATTAGTTTGAACTTTCATGTCAAAACATAAATTACATTGTTTTGTTAATTACATCATAATATTACTTACTTAAGAAATAAAAAAAAAATTGAAGCAAAGGAATTAAGGGTGTGCTTGTAATTACTTATTCAAAGTACTTGTATGTTGCTTTTGCTTAAAGTTGAAAAAAAACAGTTTTTAAGCAACATCGTTGAGTATTTGCTATTAAAATAAAATAAAAAGTAGCTTAATGAACTTCAAATTATTACGAAGTTGTCACTACACAAGTCAAAGCATTGAAAATCATATCACGACCTGCTTATCTGCTTCTGTTTTTACCTACTTAATTTTAGAGAAGTAATAACAGAAACAATGAAATAAAAAACTAAAAAACATTAAAAAAATTTGTCTGAAAAAAGATAAACAGTTTTGAAAAGCAATAGTAAGCATCAACTAAATCCTTAATAAAATACTAAAAGAAAAGGTTTAATGGAGAGGCGCAGGTAGGCATGACAACGGTTCATGAACCACCGATTGACGGTTCGGAACTGCCGATTCTACGGTTCAAAATAGCTCGACCATTAACCTTAACCTTCGTAGACGGTTCCTATTACGGTTCGTGAACCGCCGGTTACGGTTAACCATCGGTGAAGGTTACGGTTCGACCCTTATATTTTTTAAATTAAAAAAATTAAATTAAAATTTTATTAAAAAACTTAAAAATTACTATAAAAGAATCATAAAAAAGAACAAAGAAAATGTATGGGGGAGGGGATGGTTTGAACTTTTTAAGTTGCCATTAACTCTCTATATTCACATGAATCATTTAGCAATTTATATATTGAGTTCTAACGTATGGGTATATCTATTGGAAATTTTCTAAGTCGCATGCCATTAACCTTATAAAATTTACCCCATTGTTTCATTAAACTCGATGGGACCACAATAAGATAATGTCATTTTAATTGAACGAATCTGATTATCTAATGATACTAATTACATATGAAATTGGTATGAAACATATACAATTTTGGTACTAACTACAAATGATATTGGTATGAAACATTTACAATTATGATATTAATTACATATAAAATTGGTATGAAGCATATACAACTTTGGTACTAATTACAAAAGAGTTTGTCATGAAACATTTACAATTATGATATTGATTACATATGAATTGATATGAAAAATATACAAGTTTTGTATTATTTACAAATAATATTGGTATGAAACATTTACCATTATGGTACTAATTATATATGAAATTGGTATGAAACATATACAACTTTGGTACTAACTACAAATGATATTGGAATAAAAAATTTACCATTATGGTACTAATTATATATGAAATTGGTATGAAACATATATAACTTTGGTACTAATTATAAAAGAGATTGGTATGAAACATTTACAAGTATGATACAATTACATATGAAATTGGTATGAAAAATATACAACTTTTGTACTAATTACAAATGATATTGATATGAAATATTTACCATTATGGTACTAATTATATGTGAAACTGGTATGAAACATGTACAACTTTGGTATTAATTACAAATGATATTGGTATGAAACATTTACAATCATGATACTAATTAAATATGAAATTCGTATGAAACCTATACAACTTTGGTACTAATTACAAAATAGATTGGTATGAAACATTTACAATTACGATACTACTTACATATGAAATTGGTATGTAAAATATAAAACTTTGGTACTAATTACAAATGATATTGGTATGAAACATTTACCATTATAGTACTAATTATATATGAAATTGGTATGAACAAATACAACTTTGGTACTAATTACAAAAGAGACTGGTATGAAACATTTACAATTATGATACTAATTACATATGAAATTGGTATGAAACCTATACAATTTTGGTAATAATTGCAAAAGAGATTGGTATGAAACATTTACAATTTTTGTACTAATTACATATAAAATTGGTATGAAACTTATACAACTTTGTTACTAATTGCAAATGATATTAGCATGAAATATTTACAATTATGATACTAATTACATATGAAATTGACGAGTATAACATTAAATTATTTGTTATTAATCTATAAAAAACAACACAAAAGTTCTTGTTATGTTAAAAAAAGCCAGTAATGAGATTTATCACTATCAATTTAAATAAGAAACAAGTGTCAGTAAAATTATTTTTATGATATTTCATTGATTAATCATAAATATATTAAGTTAGAAGTTATTAATTTATATAATATAAAGTTAATGAATTATCAATTCAATACGTTGTTCCCAAATCAGTATAAGTAAATTATTAAAAGATTTATTAATTAATCAAATATTACATTATCGAGTTTCTATTGCAAGTCATATTATGATAAACTAAGATATACTTATTTAATTATTATATATATAATGTAAATCATATAATGAACATAAAGTGCTTGTACAATAATTAAAAGGTATATATATATAATATATTTGTTTTATAATAATTTGCTTCATTATTATAATATTTATTGTATTACACATATAATTTTTATTTAAAAGCATAACATATTTCTTTGATACTTTTTATTTGTCAATATAAAATAATTATTGTTGTGTTACAAATCATATACATTGTCTTCTCGTATATATAATTATATTATCCAAAATAAAACAATCAAGACAGTAGCTTAGTGGTAAGAAACTGTATATACAATGATGAGCCGGTCACGGTTTGGAATGTCGAATCGGGTCAACTGTTAACCGACTCGTTAACCCGGTTACGGGCCGGGACGCGGTTATTTAATAACCGCGGTCATGTCTTAGGTGCGGGCTTTTTAACTGAGCTAGGTTTTCGACCTTCACTCTCCTGTATGCAAACCTGCTCAAAAAATTCTCCCCCTTGAGAAGAAAACCAAAACACCAATAGAAAATAATAGTTCGGCAAAGGTAAAAATTGCGAGCTATCAACTGATCACTGGAAATTCAGTCTATACGAAGAATAAGCAAGAGAAGGGTGAGTTGCTCTATTCTGTTTGGTTTTGGTTTGTTGTTTTACATGTGCTTTCAGCTAGACGACCAACTAATTTTGAAGAATTATCAAAGATAATCAGATTAACTTTTTCTAACATTGAGTCTTTTTGCTGGGGGATATCTTTGTATTGTGTTCTGCGGAAGTTGTATTGTTTCTTGATTTTGGTGAACATTTAAAGCTTCATATACAGCAGCGTAGATTATTGGATTGGTTGGGGATTTATTTGTGCTTCTTCGAGCTGGTTAATGATGTTAGCCTCATGAATCCGGTTGAAGTTGTTGAATTTTTGGATGTTTGTTGATAAAGTTATGTATGGATATAAGCTAATTGACGTTTATTAAATTTATGCTACTTATCAATAATTATTAAATTTACATTTCCATTAAAGATGGCATTTTGATCACCTTCCTTCATTTTTATTGGTAATTGGTAAAATGGCTCTCACACCCTACGTACTATGCATATCATGCGCCTGTAAAAAAGTGTTTCAAGCTAATTTTCTTGAATTCTACCCATCAGGCCGGAGATCTTTTTTGAATACGTAACCTTGAAAGTATTGCATCAGAGACATAGAGCATGCAGGCTTGTGGTGGATCTGCAGTGATGAGTTCTATTCAACAGCATGTTTGGACACAGGGATCAACGTTTCCTTCTAAATTACTTGGTCTCAACAGGTGCTCAAATAACGTGAAACTGAGTCCAATAAAGCCGTGTAGGTCATCTCCGTTGGAAGCGAGCTTAGCTACCGGGAGATCAGCCTCTTCCCTGTCTGTTCCCATCCCTGAAGTTGAAGGTGGTAAACATTATAAATCAAATGTAGTTCAAACATTGGAAAACCATGGATTTTGATTACCCATGCTGGCTTATTGCATAAGAGGTTTATTTTTTAGTCTTCCAAGTGTTGCGTGTGTTTGTAAGTTTCCCTTTGCATCTATATATGGTTCTTTTCTGTAAAAGATGTCAGTAAATGTCTGTTTTTTCCATCTCCCCCAAATCTTTTTTTTTTCCTTTTAATATTTTCCATTAAACTTAATGTTGTACTGGGTGAGTCGCGTCATGAGTGTCACGTGGTTACAGTTCCTTATTTAAATTTTGACAGGCATTGATTTTTGTTGTTGTTTGCTTTAAAGGGATATTCTTACACATTTGTTTTTTTTTACTGACAAGGGAACATTAGAATTCAATATGAATCCAATATCATGAAAGATTAAACCCCAGGGATGTTTTAAAATGAGAGGAGTGCTATTTGTGCAACATCCCCTCCCAGTATTGTTTTAATTTTTAAGTCGGTGCATATTTTTTGTTTAAAACTTTTCTGTAACTGCTGTCCGCAAAGTTCTCCAGTTGAGTTTCAATGAGTCTGACTAGGTGAGGGGGCAAGGCATTGCCTGATATTTATAGGCAATTTCCCAGTGTTTTAATCAATGATTGTCTTTGTACGTTATTGTGCCTAAAGTTTTTATATTTAAAGACCTTAAAGCTTTAGTGTTTTCTCGGTTTTATTATGACTTCTTGTTAGCGAAAAATGCTTGAACCTTGCAGCTTTATAGTTTTCACATTCATTCTCCTGGCAACTCTTATGAGTTGTCACTAATTTCGGTGGTTTTCCATTATGTAATTCATTTTATTGTTGCATGTTTTCTTCACTGTGAATTGGATTAATTAGGTGCTGGGAGCAACTTTGTGGACTATGGCTTGAGTGAAGCAGATCTCGAAGTTCGGTCTATTATTGACAAGGAGAAGAATCGTCAGTTTAGAAGCTTAGAACTTATTGCTTCGGAGAATTTTACGTCACGGGCAGTGATGGAAGCTGTTGGTTCTTGCCTCACTAACAAATACTCTGAAGGACTACCTGGTAAAAGGTAATTGCTTGGATGAAAGAAAATGATATCAGTACAATGATAAGCACATCACAAGTTGTAATATGCCATTTATTATGTCTGTTGGTCTAGATATTATGGTGGAAATGAGTACATTGATGAACTTGAGATTCTTTGTCAAGTGAGAGCGCTTGCAGCATTTAGTTTGGATGGGACAAAATGGGGTGTAAATGTTCAGCCATTGTCAGGTTCTCCTGCCAATTTTGAGGTTTATACGGCAGTTCTTAATCCACATGATCGCATAATGGTAAAATACAATCCTTTCCTCCAGCCATCAATCCATTGGAATAATTGAAGTTATACTTATTCTATTGGGATATGAGTGGATCCCAGGGATTGGATTTGCCTCATGGTGGACACTTGTCACATGGCTTCATGACTGCTAAGCGACGGGTTTCCGGCACATCTATTTATTTTGAGTCCATGCCCTATCGACTTGATGAGTCTACAGGTCTTGCTATTTTGTGTTGGTAAATTAATTGTAACCGTCACTGACATGAAACTTTGTGCAGGCTTTGTTGACTACGAAATGCTTGAGAAAACAGCTACTCTTTTTCGTCCAAAACTTATTATTGCTGGTGCTAGTGCTTATCCTAGAGATTTTGATTATCCTCGCATGAGGAAGGTACGTATTACGTGTACCTTTTCAGTACTCATATATGCTTAATTCATGCATTCTTTGTGTTCTCAGCCATATTGGGCATCTAACTATTAGTTTTTGCCATTCAGATTGCTGATGCTGTTGGTGCTTTTCTCATGATGGATATGGCTCACATAAGTGGACTTGTTGCTGCCTCTGTAGTTGCCAATCCTTTTGATTTCTGCGACATCGTAACTACCACAACACACAAGGTTGGCTTTGATTATTTGCTCTATATGCTTAGTTGTATAAACTTGGGCCAAAAACACCTGGACTGTTGCCTATGAGAACTATGAATGAATTTATGTAGTATTCTTTTTTGTTGTCAAATGTGACATCAACAGGGTCATCCTTGAATTTGTAAAATTTCTCTCTTCATTTTGGTGACCATAACTCGGACATGCTTTTCAGTCTCTGAGAGGTCCTAGAGGCGGCATGATCTTTTTCAAGAAGGATCCTGTTCTGGGAGTTGATTTAGAATCTGCCATTAACAATGCTGTTTTCCCAGGTCTACAGGTATGTGGATTCTGTGCTTTGCTTGTCATTACTGTGTTGAATATGCTCTAAATATTAACCTTGTGGAATTTATCAATTATGGCATCTTTGCTTGAGTTTAAATTTATTTCTGGTCAATCAAACCATTTATTATCATGAACAGGGAGGTCCGCATAATCACACAATTGGGGGGCTTACTGTTTGTTTAAAACACGCAAAATCACCTGCGTTCAAGGCTTATCAAAATAAGGTTCTTGACGTTTTTTTTCCGGTCAATGTATAATACCTTCGGGTATGCTTAGTTTGACACCATCAATTCGTTCAATAGGTGGTCAGTAACTGTAGAGCTCTTGCCAATCGGTTAATGGAGCTGGGATACAAACTGGTCTCTGGAGGTAGTGATAACCATTTGGTCCTTGTGGATCTCCGCCCTTTGGTGAGCACATGACTTCTATTTTTTTCTTTTTTATCCTCATATAGCCCAGAACAATAAAACTATAATCAAAAGGGGAGTGACGAGACATTATTCGACTTGAGATTTTAAATTTATCCTGCTAGCATCCAGTCGCCTGTAGGTGTCTCCCATTGAAATTAACTCTATTATTGCCTAATTTCTCTGAATGCTTTATCCATATGTTACTGTATTTACGCTTCTTCTCTATGCAGGGCATAGATGGTGCTAGAGTGGAGAAAATTCTCGACATGGCATCCATCACCCTCAATAAAAATTCAGTACCAGGTGAGTGCATAAATTCCATATCTGTTGTATATGCCGTGAGCAGTTTTTTTTTTAAAAATGCATCCGTGCCTTGGCGTGTGTTTGGCTTAGATCACTATCTGTGTGTAACAAAAAGAAGGGAACTATATGGGGGTGGGTGGGAGTGGGGGTTGGGCTAGGCTAAAATTTCTCACTGCAGAAAATACAAAAAAGATCACCACCTTATATAAAAAAGGTAAATTATATAGATATTTTGATAGAACATGATTATTTCAATGCCACAGCTTGTATTCTACGTAGGAAATTTCACCTTCCCTCATTTTTACCCCTTAAACTTTGTAGGAGACAAAAGTGCATTAGTGCCAGGTGGGATACGCATAGGTTCGCCTGCGATGACTACCCGAGGTTTTAGTGAAAATGACTTCATAGCAGTGGCAGATTTTATACATGAGGGTGTGCAAATCACCCTAGAAGCCAAGAAATCTGTCAACGGCTCGAAACTACAAGACTTCATGAAATTTGTCACTTCCCCAAGCTTTTCTCTGATCGATAAGGTGTTGGATCTGCAAAAACGAGTGGAGGCACTTACAACCCAATTCCCATTACCTGGGCTGTGAGTCTACAATTTAAAGCAAGGATACTTTCATTTTTTTAGGATATCTGCAGCAAACATGGTATGCCCCCAGCTTGCTAATTTCGTTTTAACAGCTATGTATACGTGAGAAGATGAAACTGGTTAATTTATCGGGAGGGAGGGGCTATGGTTAACCCACATGATATGCATTCCTATTGGACAAACATATGGATATGTGGGGGCCGCATTTCCACATGTAATTTCCATTCCGCATTCGACCTCCTCCATTTTAAAATTTACACTAGTTAATTTGCTTTCAATCTGTATTCAGTCTTTCTGGGGTATATTGAATCTACACCTGGGACAAATATAAACGGAAATTAATGTCTTTCTTTATTTTTCTATATTGTGAGCCTATTTTAAAAAAAGTTAGACTACTTTCAACCCTATGTAATGACTAAAAATACCTTAATCCAAGTTACCAGAGTTGTCCCCAAAAGATTATATCAGAGGGGGAATTATTATTATTTTTTTTTTTTGAATTAAAACATCGATAGTGCTGTGGTGGGTTTTGAACATTACTACTGTTTATTAGAGTAAAATCAGCAGCACATATTTCAAGGCAAAAGACGAGTTACCAATTCAGTGAAAGCACAATTTGCGCATGCTCGAGTTTCAGTCGTGTTCCAGTCGTGCTTGACGCAAAAATTGATTTAGTCCATCCCTACTAAAAAAATACACACACATCTAAGACAGCTTATAGTTTTAACTTCAAAAGAGTTCACTATTTTTTATACAATAATAGCTTTAAAATATATAGATATAATAATATAAGGGGTATAGTGGCAGAATATAGTATACAATATAGATTTTATGATGTTTGTTGGATTCCAAATATTTATATTCATTTCGTTGCTACAACGACGACGACTACTAATTTTTTAATTCTAATGAATTAGAGGAGTATATGAACCATAGAATGAATCAAGTCTGGTGGTCACGCATATCCGTCTGTCTTATCCAAGATATTCTTTCGGTTTCGTTGATCCATTTGGACTTCAAATCTTTGTATATAAGCCAAGCTATTGTAATAAATTTTAACGCCTTTGCCATGAATCGTGCTTATTTTATCTCATTGTATTTCACTGCAAAAGAGAATTATAGACAGAATTATCCTCGCATCATGGATCCAGAGTAGACTATAACTATCTAGAGAAGTTTAGAATATTCTCAATCACTATAAGTTTTGATCGTATTAGAGCACCTAACAATATTTTTATACTATAAACATAGTTGAAAGTTTTGTTGTTATTCATGATATGCTTTAAAAGTGGTTCACGGGCTTTTCTGTTCAAAATAGTGTACTGACTCTGTCATTAGAAAAATAACTTAGTTTTTGCAAGAATTTTAGTGCCAAAACTCGCAAAATTGTTTATCAAATGTGTTTACAATACTGCACAAACGTTTCTCTCTTCTATGTTTCTCTCTTCTAGTTGGTTTCTGTTGAGAATTGTCCCACATTAGGAGTTTAAAAGCCACGCGATACTGGGCTATTACACTCATTGCCAATTGGTTTTGAGTTAAAACTGTATGTATTCTTAACATGATATCAGAGCAGGTTTCTCATGCGATCGGTTACTTCACCAGGCGCTACTCCGCCCGCATGTTCACCTTCACTCGCGTATCAGTCCACGTGTTTGACTTATATAATGTTACACGTGAGGAAGAGTGTTGAGAATTGTCCCGTATTGGGAGTTTAGAAATCATGCTAGCTCTTTATAAGATACATGTGCTACTCCACTCATTGGCAATTGATTTTGAGTTGGAACACCATGTATCATTAACATCTTCTTCACAATCTCAGCTGTGAACTTTCGATTAAATCACTTCGAAAATTTTGTGGCCTTACCTTTTTCTCTCATTGTAAAGAATTTCATATCCTTAATTTAAGGAGTAAATATTCTTTTGAATAGATTGCTCAACCATCTATTCCAAATGCAACCTATATATTTTAATGTCATCAAATGGGATTTATATCCTTAACCACAAATCCGAAAGCTAAGGAATCACATAAGCACTTCCATTTCTTTTCTTGTATAGGTTGGGTTCTTGGTAGCAGAAGAACAATATTATAATGCTTAAATCAATTGTCCAAATTTGATTTAGTTATGTGGGGTCTACATAAAATATGAACCCACATATCCAAATTAATTTTCGACATTTGGATGTAGCATGAGGTATTACCGAAATTGCTAGGTGTTGAGATCATCTGGCTAATGCATAAATCATTCTTCTCAAGATTTGTGTCATAGCTCAAACAGTCTATATGATATATAGTGTTTTCCTACAAATACAGACTCATTTTTCAGAACCATTGATTTCAGAAGTGATTGAATTTCCAGAGATAGCTCTTCCCCTTCATGAAGTTCTCCAAAGGGTAGAGACTTCAACTCCGGTTTAGCAAGGACAAACAACTAATGACAATCCGAAGCATATGATTATATTTTTAAAAAAGATTTCCCCCCTCTTCGGGTGCCTTGATCAAACGAGAGTTTGTTTAGTGATTAAGCATAAATTCCACACCTAAACATTGTCAGACAAAATTTCGAATAAAATCTGAATATAGAGATTTATGAATGGATTCTATGTGTGAATTATGGAAATTGAGGGATGTGATAAGTGATGGCTGAGAAGTTAAAAATTATGGTTTAGGCTTCGAAAACCTTAAGGCTCCATTTGGATGGAATGGTTTGATGGATTTCGTTTTCAAATCCTTAATTCAAATACATTAAAATTGTATGGTCAATTTTAAAATCCATGGATTTCAAATCCACAATCTTCAATTTTAAGGTATTTTTTTAACAATACCAAGGTATTTCAAATTCTTAATTATTGAAGTGATTTCAAATCCAACATTTCAAATCCATTGTTAAAATGAAATCCTTCAATCAAAATGAAATCTAAAGGCTTTCAATACATCACTCCACCATTTCATACATGTATTTCCTCGATGACAAGCATTTGCTGCATAGTAATGGCGATAAGTATACTATTGATATCCCTGAGAGAGGTTAATACGTCCTCAACCCTAATTCTATGGGTATGACTCGACCCTGCCTCGTCCTTTACTGCGCAGGGCCACCTTGGTGGATATCTTTGTGCTCCAGATCCAAGCCTGTCCTTCTGAACTCAGCGCTGCACATATACCTAGCTCAACCCTGACCTTCCACCCAACTCAACCGATCCGACCCCGGCTGAACTCACATGAGACGCACACTGTAACCGAGCTGGAGTGCCAACTCAGGGCGGATCCCTTGGTCCCTGTTCTGTTCATGGCAGTACCATCACGGGCACTAGAGTGGTCCCTCATCCGAGTTGTCTATAACTGATTTTGTCCTAGAACGGAGGACTACGCATAAATAAGCCAATCAGAAAGTGACCAGTACCCAGAGAATATTTTGTAGTACTATCAAGATCTCGCCGGTAGGATATCACCCTCTGAGACAAAAATACTCAGAGGAATATCCGCAGTAGTCCCCTAAACATCCGCCGGCCGTAGCAGGTTGTCCTTCTCACTCTCTCACTATATATATGTTTAAGGTATCAGGTTTGAAGGGGTGATTTATTTATTTTACTTTTTCCCGACCTTTGTTTGAAAAAAGCTTTTATTCACATATCCTCTATCCTGACTTGATCGTCGGAGGGGCCCCGCCGGAAAACCCTCTCCGGCCCCCTTTCTAACTTTTCTGTTTCAGGATAGCTTACCTCCGTTGAATGAGTTATTGTTAACCGAGGAAGACACCCTACCAAAATCCGAGGTAACAATTGGCGCCGTCTGTGGGAAATCGAGCTAGGGCGTTGATATTTATAGTTTTATCGTCTGGAAAGGGAAGAGAGAAAAAAAATCACTCAAACTCCACAGAAAAAGTATTTTGACTGCCGTTCTTGATGTGATTTCTCACTATACTCGCAAGACGAGCTCTTCAAAGCTCGAGAGTTTTAGTGCTATTGATTGAATCGATCGATGGCGTGAGGAGACGGTCGCGAGGATCAATGTCAAAGATCATAGCGAGACCAGTGAGTACAACTCGGAGGACGAAGGTACCAAGGATTACAGGTGTGGTGGCTATCACGCTTTGCGG
This sequence comes from Haberlea rhodopensis, assembly GCA_907163345.1. Lineage (NCBI taxonomy): Eukaryota > Viridiplantae > Streptophyta > Magnoliopsida > Lamiales > Gesneriaceae > Haberlea > Haberlea rhodopensis. Next base: position 1,586,587 of record CAJQUN010000110.1, read on the forward strand.
ATCGGTGACACCTTCAAGCACGGCAGATGTGTTGTCCAAAGAAAGCTTGGATGGGGACACTTCTCCACCGTCTGCGGGCATGGGACACTAATAAATCTATATATGTTGCTCTGAAAGTTCAAAAGAGCGCAGAACACTATATAGAAGACAATAAATGTGGTGTGAAGCTTTTGGATCATTTCAAGCATTCAGGGCCAAATGGACAGCATGGGGATTGGGTTATCTTCATCACCACCTATCAATCATACATACAGATTTGAAGCCAGAGAATATACTTCTTTTGTCGGTGGTAGATCCAGCTAAAGATCCAAGAAAGTCAGTTCATGTAGTGTTCTGACTAAGAACCAGAAAATGAAATTCCGTAGAGCTAGCTACAAAGAGAATCACCCCTGCCTGCCCGAGAGAGCCCGAGAGAAATGGTGATATAATTCTAATCTCTTTTAAATATGATTTGTATTTTAGTCTGCTATATTGAACATAGGCAACCCAATATTGGTTAAAGTGGTTGTGTTACTTAATGAAAATGTTGGCGAGTTTGCATATGTGTGCGTCCAGAATATCCCTCGATACCACCCTTGGATTTTGCTATGGATGTATCAAGCATGAGGAATGTGGCATGTTACCCGAGCCACAGTTCAAGTCCTAATGCAATGGTGCAGCTTGTGTTGTATGACCACAATAATCTATCTTTCCCTCTTTGAACTTTGAAGATTTTGGAGCAGCATTTTTGGATAACACGTGCCTCTCTACCTAAATCATCCCCGTCACGTTAACCACATTGCATACGACATCTTTAAGTGGTAGAATCATTCATTACCATTCATCTGTTGGACAGTATAGATGTTAGCTCTGTGCTACTGTTGTCCCAAATGTACATGGTGAAGATGCAAGGCCTCTATACGTGACCCAAGTTCAGTTTGCCCTCGGCTTTTACTCAGTTCAGTTATGCCTTAGTTATAATTTAGCTCGGCCTCGGTTCAGAATGGGATAGCTCGGGACATGCTATATTCGGCTGTGAGCATCTCGCATATTCTCGACTTATCATCTATGCTATTGGGCCACCTCGGCTTGGTACATCTAGCCAACTCCAGTCACAACATGGTACCATATGAATCTCATTCATAGATTGGACTTGGGCCCTCGGCCTCAGCTCGACCTCATGTGACATTAGCTTGACCTCACATCGGCCCCAGCTCGGCCTCGGTAGCACCTCAGCCTCAACAATGAGCTCGGCCTCGAGCCATCTCAGCTCGGCCTCAGCTCTGCCACCTCAGCCTCGACTTTGGCGCTCAGTCACTATGTCTTAATTATGTTTTTTCCTGTCCAGCTAATATTTGAATTTTGCAAACATATATTTTTGTGCATTGCTATTTATCAATATTTCAGGACAGTATCGGACAGCTCGGGCATGTAATCTCGCAGTAAGCCCCTATTATATCAGCTCAGGCATGCGATCTCGCAGTAAGGCCTTATTCATCAGCTTGGGATTTTATTTGTTCTGGATTTTGGATTAACTTATTCGGATGTGGTGTATTGATGTGGAGGTTTGGGAGTTGTATGTGAATGTTGGAGTTGAGATGAGGAGATATGTCATGGTCCGCCCAGACATGTGTGACTATGGTCAGTCCAGGCACACTAGATGATGAGATATGTCATGGTCCGCCCAGACATTTGTGACTATGGTCAGCCCAGGCACACTAGATGAGGAGATATGCCATGGTCCGCCCAGACATGTGTGACTATGGTCAGCCCAGGCACACTAGATGAGGAGATATGTCATGGTCCGCCCAGACATGTGTGACTATGGTCAGCCCAGGCACACTGGATGAGGAGATATGCTATGGTCCGCCCAGGCAAAGATATATTGTCATGGTCCGCCCGGACAGATTTACTGCCATGGTCCTGTAAGTAATCCAACAAGCATAGCAACGCAGCGGAATTTAAAATTTTGGATTACTAATACACCGGATCTATACATAGGTTATCATATCGGATAAAGGATCAATAGTCTCACCCTTGTAGCGTGTTTGAGCATATTCCACTAAGCAGCACCACGTCCAACGCCTCCTTAGAGTCACTAGCAAAACTTATCAAGTTTTGCCTCAACGGTATCCACACGATCAAATCGGGTGAAGGGATAGTCTAAGAACAAGTTGCTAGACTCGTTCTTAAACCGGAACAAGAAGCACACTCGATTCACAATCGAATGATCGCCGGAATTCACCAAGTCTCTCTTCGGCTATCAAGAAAACCCGAGAGCTCCTTGTGATCGGCGGCCGTGTGCTTTGTCTCGTGAATTTTAGGTTGGAATGATTTTTAATTGTCCAACAATTAATTATATCATTGTTAGTAAAAGGGCTTAATTAAGTTCAAAACTTTATCAAAGTCTTATGGGCCCAAACCCATGATTTAATTAAGTTCTTTTAATCATTCAATTAAGACTCCTCTTAATTAATTAATTCATCCAATGAATTTAATTTCCCTTCTCGATTTAATCTTTTGTGCGACCCGATAGGATCTTGTAATGTTGGCAGTGACATAAAATCTCATTTTACGTCACAAGCAATGAGCGGTATCTAGCAACACATCAAGGCTACCCAAATTACAAGTATGTCAATGACTCGACATAACCTAAGAACTTGTGATAATATTAACCATGTAACTTAATCCCTTTGTCCTTGTGTTTAGATTGAACACGAGTCATGGAATAGTCATACTCGTATATTCAATCTTTATTTCTTGATCCTCAAGTAGAACTAGAATAAACGAATAAGCTCGATATCTCATATCGACTCATTCGAGCATGGCCATGCATTTTAGTCTTACTTGATCAAGGGCCCAAACACTTCTCCTGTTATATAGGAGGGACAAATCCTACCTCGATCAATCAACATCCCTCTACATAATTCGTAGTGTATCCAATAGTCGCCTTTATAGTTTACCCTGTTACGGGTAACATTTGACAATATCAAGATACATAACTCCTTATGTTGGGATCTCTGATGATCACAAGTCGTAAGGATTACATACATTATTATCACTATGAGAATTGCGTATGACGCTCATATAACTATCTATGTAGCATTCTCATGGTGGGTCTGTCCAGTACATCGTTCTCTAACATGTACCCATGTGTTGATTTGATATCTCATATCAATGAACAATTCATCAATCAACACATACTAGTCTCTATGTATTATCATTATCCCGCTTCATGATAATACTTGACTAGGGACAATGTTTAAGAATAATACAATATTATTCTAAGGACATTAACATATATATTAATTCACATTGCACAGTTAAACGAATAATATATAATAATGAATTGCCATTCATAAAATTATAAACATTGTATGTCAAAATAATCATCCAATGACATGTCTTAGGGCATATCCCAACAGGTCCGCCCAGGCAAAGGTTGATTGTCATGGTCCGCTCAGACAAAGATTTACTGCCATGGTCCGCCCAGGCAAAGATATATTGTCATGGTCCGCCCAGACAAAGATTGATTGACATGGTCTGCCCAGGCACGGTTTTATTACATAGTCTGCCCCCGAGTTCAAATCAGACTAGGAATATTCGCTCATATTTATTATCTGGAGTTCAGACCGGAGACCTGCTCATATTGATTATCTGGAGTTCGGCTATATCTATTTACTCAACGCATGACTTTAGTATTTTGTGAGTTCAGACATGTGTCATTTGCTCGGTATATCTCATCTCTGGAGCTCACATCAACTTATCTACTCCTCGACTCGGTACTATTTATGGAGCTCAGATCAGCCTGAATTTATTAGCTGTCCATGGATCATTTTTGGAGTTCAGCTGTATTTTATTTGCTCAGCACGACATATCTATCAAGCTCGGGATGTCCAGATGTTTATTAGCTCTGGAGTTCGGCGAGTTTTCAGCTATGGAACTGAGCTAAGATTTATTAATTATGGAGTTCAGGCGAGCATTATTTGCTCTTATATATGTCATAGCTAAGATGAGGTTGGGCAATTATTATGGCACTTATTGTATCATCTCTAGAGCTCAGGAAGGGCGAGCTTTATTTGCTCAGCTCAGTTTTATCACCTCGGATCTCTCGATCACCTATGTCAGCTTGAATTCTAGATTATAGTAGCTTCAGCTCGAATCCCTACTGCCCAGTACGACCTGCTATTATGGACAGGGGCTCATTATTATGATTACGCCGGTTACTCGTATGGGTTCTACGAGCCGCCTACTTTATCAAGTATCGGCATTCGCATTGACATGGCTCTAACGACAGCATGACTTGGGAACTCATCACGGCGCAAGGCCACACCATGGCTTGGCATTTAAAGGACTACCGATCCGGGTCCTCACCTAACAGTTGGAGTCGATACAGCGCTACTCTAGCTCACTAGAGGGGGATACTCATGATACCCCGATATCTGGTGCGGTTTGGACCCGAACTCTATTGGCTCGACTCGGTCTCATAAGAACGAGGGATCATTGGCCCGTTTGCCTTGGCCCATTTTCTTTTAATCGGCCCATTATCATAGCATTTTATTAAGCCATTTGCCATTTAATTAACTAATTATTGGGCCCATCTTGGTTTATTAATAAAAAGCCCATAATGGGTGATAGAGGGATAAAAGAAAAAAGCAGTAGGTTAGGGCAGAGGGAGGCTGCTTCATCGGCTCTGGCATGGGGCTTTCTTCCCCATTTTTTTCATTGCTTCCTCCTCCATTGTTGTACAACAAATATTGTAAATTCTTGATATTATAGTGAAGATTCAAACTGGACTAGGTCCCGTGATTTTTCCCTTCGGGGTTTCCACGTAAAAAATCTCGATGTCTATTTATTTTTCGCATACAAATTCATTGTTACAAAATCGAACCAAAAAACAAGGTAACAAATAAAATGATGCAAATGAGGTAATGTGATTACCAGAACTGAAGATATACTGTTGTGGAAAATTCTCTATGCAAAATATATAAAGCTTCTTCGGCCGAGTTGCTTTATAAGTTGTTAGAGAAAAATCATGTGCATGCAACTAAAATATGTCGCGCTAATGCTATATGACAAAATTATCTCTAGTGGCATAATCATGAGTAATTATGTATAACCGCGAATCCGCATATAAAATGGTAAATCGAGAGATCATGTGGAAGTTTATCGAGAAGAATGGGGTTGAAACCCTAAAATGAAAATCTCATAGTGGATACACAATCTTGTTGACTGAATATCCCAAGATCTAGGTTCAAAAGGGATAATTAAATTATGAGATTATATAAACACCTTGGAGATCACTCTCCAACCCATTCCTATGATAAGTTGTAGCCTGCACAAGGGTACGAGGCCAAATGTCTTTAATGATTCCTAAGACATATAAAAATATGGTGGAGTATAGCGAGATACTCTTCTAGGAGATCACCTACGTAAGTATGAAGTGTGGCCGCTTCAAAGATGGAAAGCACTTATGAAACCAAGCATGGTCCAAGACCGGAATGGACACAACCGTAAGAAACCAATACGAATGTTTGAATTGTTATGGTGTGGGTTCAATTGTCTAGGTTTATACCAACGACTAAATAGTTCAAGGCTATAAGTTCACTATTAAGTCAAGTAAAATCCGATTGAATACTACTACGGAATATTCAAAGCCGCAAAATATCTCTCCAGATGCCATAATAATTCGTTTAAGTCACTCAATTGCATCATGCATTAATTTAATTCATGTGAGGATTGTATAAAAAATAGTTAATGAATTAGAAATTATGCATCGAGGACAAAACGAAATGATTGGAGGCCGCGATCGATCGTCATATGTTGGCCCAATCGATCGCGCATATGAAAACCCAAAAGCACGAAATTTTGGCCAGGCGCGAAATTTTGGCCAGGCGCGAAATTTTGGCCAGGCACGATCGGTCGCACCTGGCATTATGCGACAGGAAAAAGGGCGCGATTGATAGTGCCCCTTGGGCTATCGATCGCGCTCTGTAAAGTTTCTGATGAGTTTTGCGTCCATTCATGTATTGATGTGATTTTTCATGAATTGGTGCCTCCAATTAGTGTCCCTGTGTGCCATTACTTGGTCTAGTATATATAGAACAACCTTGAATGATTTTATATCAGATTTTTTGAAAATCACTTCATATTCAAGAGCAAAATCTTGTGCATCTTGTTCATCTCATTCCTTGTTTAAGTTTGAGTGCTTTCAAACCTTTGTGGTTTATGGATTTGTGATTTGGCGTGCTCCTATCACAAATCATATTGGGAGACAAATTGCCAATTGAACTGTTACCACCGTAGCGGAACAATTTTGTCTTAAGGACAGAGAATCCAAATCTCGCCTCGACATTCATATTATAAAATTATTTGTTGTTTTGCTTGCTACCTTCCTAAGATACACATTCAGTATAAAATTTAGTTCTACACATATATGTGCACAAATGGAGAAATCTCCCAAAGATATATATATAAAAGAAATAAACACTTCTTCTCGAAAGAACGTGCTATGAGCCATAAATTTCAAATTTAAAAAAAAAAAAATATTTCACCAATAAGAAGTCTGAAGTATCGGAGCCACAGAAATAATAAAAATAGAAAAATATCAACGGGGATCATTCAATTTGACAAAACTGAAGTTGTCCTTTAGTAAATTTACAGCTGTTGTCTATTGTCTGAAGATACTAAACAGTAATTTGTCTTTTATGCACCTTGTTTTTATAAATATTAAAACACACACGGACATATATATACATAATATATACATATTTTATGTGTCTTGGTATTTGTAAACATCAGGTGCATAGAATATGTCTTAATGTTTGTAAATATCAGGTGCATAGAGAGCAAACCCGTGAAACATGCAGCCTAGGAAGATGCATGCCCAATATGGCGGGAAATTCGTGTCACCCTAAGGGTTTTCTTAGAGCTGATAGTTTGAAATTATTTCCAGCCCTGGACTGTAGCATTGAATTTTCCCATAATCGCATTTATATGTATGGTCTCATTCAAATCCGACACACATTTGTGTTCTGTGTGTGTTTTTTGTAATATTAATTGTAAATTTATGATTAAAAATTAATTAATTTCTCATTTATATGTTTCTATAATTTTGGTTTCGTCTTTAACTTGCTGAAGTTGTTTAAGTGCCATTTTTTAACTTAATTATTATATGTTTTGGGGGGATTTATGCTTTTGTTGTATTAATAATTAAATTAGTGAACAACTTTATCATTCACGTGTTAAATTTTTCTTAAATACATTGTTTGGTAATTAAAATTACCCAGCAATATGATTAAAACATGATACTTGGTTTAAAAGAATTTCGATTGTATTACTTCACCACTACCTAGACTAGATGTAAAAATCAAGAAACTTTTACTCGATCATCAACTGTGTCTTAAAGACTTACGTGTTGATTTCATTTCTGAATAATGTTGTTTTAACAAGATTGCGGGTTATTATCAGCGGCGAACGCATAAAAATTCGGAGATGATGCAAAAAATTTAAGATGTATGGAACACCTTTATGTTACAGAGTAAGGAACATGGTTTGCCGATATGGTTGCGGATGTTGTTGTTGTTCTATTTTCGTTGGCATTTCGCGGAACAGTCGTGATTATTAAAGTGAAGTTTTTTTAAAATTAAAAATAAAAATAATGAGGCAATTTCAACAAATTATTAATGAAAAAGTCAAAAAAATTTGAAAAATTTTAAAAAAATTAAAAATGTTCCACAACGCCATTCCGGGTTGAGAAATCGCCGTTATAGTTACACATCCGTTTAGAATGAAACTTTACCGCGACCGCTGCCCTTCCAGTTCCAGAACGGCTAGAACACGACCGTTTTTACGAACCATGAAACTCAATATTCAAGACTATGCTCACATAGTTTAAAAAAAAGGATACACTCAGATTGGCAGCTGCATTTGAGAAATATTCCATGAAATCACAGCAGATTAGTTCTTACCTGCGGAAAAAAACAAAAAACAAAAGGCCTAAATAAGCTAGAAGGGTTAGTATTAATAATTAGCGGTGGGAATGGGTCGGATACTCTTATACTTGATTGATTGGATATCAATTTATGCTATCCAATCTGGATTTGATCCGTCGAGTATCCAACGAGCTTGGGTCGGGTTTGGGTATTACCCATTTACCATTTATTGCTAGAATAATCCTTTTTTTTAGCAATGAATAATCCTATTTTTGCATTAAGAAACTCTCGTAGGAATTACGAATGCCATATTCATATCTTGTCGTGCATTATATTATGCACACCTAAGTAAAATGTCGCACGAAAAACTGCATGCATACAATCGTTCTCGCACCATGGTTATAATCTATTTCCTAATGTAAGATGTCTCAAGTTCGATTCCTCCTAAAAAATTGATATATTTTGTTTTTTTAAAAAAATCATTCTTACACCGAGCTAGGCAGAGATCAGTCCCCCACATGAATTTAAGTTTTTTTCAAAACTTGGATTTCGAATGAGTCCCGAAATTCATATCCGATAATCTAATTATTAATCCAATTAAAAGTTGTAGAGCTGAAAATGTAATTCAAACACAATTTTATTAATTGTAAATTCAGTTAATGACTTCTAGTCTAGCTTGCACCATGTCAAGTTTCGGAAATTATAGTCTCTCAAATTGTGGAAACTCAACATACATATGCAAAATTAGAGTATCAAACGTTTGAAACTTTATCAAAAACTATAACTACTCGTAATAATGCAGCTCAAATACTTGAAATCATATATCATCTTAAGTGCCATGTTTCGGTCGCTCTACTAGAATGAGTAGTAATTGCTTTCCAAAATAGCTCAATAAATCTGTCATTTTGCACGCCTCCTCCTTTCAGTGAGAAAATTAAGTAACAAATTAGAATTCTCTCTCTAATCAAATTATAGAGTGATTTAAGTAGCATTAACTTTAAAAATTTGTTTATCACTGTCTTTTTTTGGTTAAAAATCTTATAACTTTGTATACATTTTAGCTCAGATTCTTAAATTAAACAAAACAAATCAGGCAAATCTCACATTAAATATTTTTATATTTTACCATAGATTTCTTATTAAACAGTCAGATCACATAATTCAAATTCTTAACAGTCGATTCCTTTTGCCTACTTAAACTACCTATTTCTTGCAAGTGAACACATTTTTTATAGAGCAATCTTTGGATTATCAACTCTGATCAAATCAAATATTGTAGGTATTCATTTCATATTTATTCATATTCAACCATATCGTCATTTGAATAAAATTATTTGCATTTTTCAATTTACTATTTCAATTATATTTTTATTATCTTTTTCCATTTTTTTAAAAAAAAGAATTTACTCTTATCAAGAATACAAGTTGAGATGTTTATTGACTTAATTTAATGAGCCACATTCAAATATTTAATTTATATGATGATAGAATATTGTAGTACAAGTGATTTTTCACTGCACGGATTTTGTAATGTATTATTTGAAAAAACAACATTTGTTTGACCAAGATTTTGAAATATAATATTTACAATTTCCGACCTCCGTTGACATATGGGTTTTGTATTTGTTTTAAGGTCATTTTGCAAAATCAAAAAAAGGTCACAAATAAAAAAAATTGTTTGACAAATGTCATTTTTCAAATTATCCCTCGAATTTAATACGTGACATGTTTATGCATTTAAACAACCATTACCTTAATTGTAAAATGCCTTTGCATGAAATTATTTGGATATATCCTAAAAATATTTGTCATATATTTTCATTTTTCAGTTACACATGGAGCAAGAATCACCCAAAATATATTAATTAAATCGGCCTTAATTTGAATTATTATGTTTTGTCTAAATTTAATTACTTAACAAGGTGAAATAATGGTGTAGATGGACATCAAGCCTTGAGTTGCCGCTAACTTGTTTACAAATCATGGAGCCACACACTGTAGCAAAGCCGTTGATTTCAAGCGTTCCATTAATCTCTGTAAGCCCCATAATTTATTTATTTTTAGTGCATTGCATGCTCACATATTTATGCATGAAATCATTCTCTCTCTTCCTCTTTTTTCTTTTTAAGTTTGAGATGGCATGGCCTTACTGTTTATCCCATGATTTTTATGGGAATTTCGATGTTACGATCAGGATAATACAAAATAATTGTAGTATTAAGGACCCAAAATCATTCCGGGGAATGGATCCCACACATTTTTGTGTGAGACCCACCGCCTCAAATCGTTTTGGGCTATTGGATCCACACAGTTTTATTCTAGAGGTGACAATGAAATTCCCAATATATATATATATATATATATATATATATATATATATATATATATAACTCTGTCGACAGGGGCGTAGTCATGAATGTCAAACTGAAGGGCTGAACATACAAAAATAAACGTTCTTTAATATGTATAATTTATTATAAAATGGGTAAACTTTTACACTGTTTTTGTATGAAAATGATATATTATTTTTCATAATTATTTTGTATAAGTGCATAATTCGCATACTCGTTAGTTATCGTTTAATTGTATCTTTATCCACATTCATAAGTGTCACTTTATTAACAATCTTTTGTAAATATTTCATAATCCAATTAAACTAAATTTTGAATTATTATATACAAGGGAGCTTAAGTTTAGATAGAAAAAATTTTTACAAGAAAAAATATTTTTAAAAGAAATATTTTTTTATTAAAATGATGCATAAAAAATACACTTAAAAAGATGTCCATGGACAAATAAAAATGAAATTATTTGTACTTTTATAATTTTAAAAATAAATACTTTTTGGGTACATAAGTAATCAAAAAATATTATAAGATGATAAAATCAAATATTTTATGGTGTAAATCCAAAAACTTAAAGCGAAGGGGAGAGTGAGTTTCGAATCGAACTCTGGACCATAAGCATCACTTGACCACCATTAGCCAACTAAACTACACTCTTTTCGATCAATTAATATATATATTAATTTAGGAGTGGGCCGGGGCCCACCTCAGCCCTTATTATAGCTCCGCCCATGTCTGCCGATTTTCAAAACCAGTCCAATTGTCCAGATTCAAAGTCGAATCAGATTGAATTCAATATGAGAAAAGCTCTCTTTGTGTCTCTCTTACTTCACAAAACTAGAACCTAATGTGATACTCTTGTCTCACCCATGTGGGTAAAAATTGAAAGTTTAAAATGGTTTATAATGGATTAATATAAAAATTGAAAGTTTAAAATGGTTTATAATGGATTAGAATAAACTCTTACAGTAATTTGGTTTAACCATTTTTCATAAAACGATGACAGATACGAAATAGTTGCTACATGAGTCATTATGCATTCGCGTTTGCATGAGCGTGGGCCTTGGGTGTGACACACCTAAGATCTTTCTTTTTTTTCTTCAGAAAACCCGACGTGGAGTGAATTTTTTTAAGTTTTGTTTTGTTTATACACCTCTATTACGGGAGTCACAATGGATCTAGACTAATCCAGAATTGAGTGGGATCGGCCATTATAGTAAAAGCTATCCTGATTTCGATCCTACATTCACAAGATTCAACCTAAAATCTTACATAAAAAGAAAATAGTATTTCTTAACACTCAAATCAATGGACGTTGGTTGTTTTTAATGCTATTTATTCTCAGAAATGACAACAATTACTTAATACACCAAATTTATGTTGTTTATGCATGACAGATACCATTTGAAAAGTCCTTGGATGCTTCTTCATCGTTAGATAAAGTCAACATACAGAAATCTTATTTGGATCTATGGGACCAAACAAAATCCACGATGCCTGAAACTTCAATCGCATTAAGGTAATGTTAAATCTTAGTTGGGTAAGCAGCCAAGATTTAACACGGTAATAAGTTATTGATACATATAGGATAAGCGAGAGTGATTTAGACGTAAAATCCTTTTTTTTTTTCTGTGCTCATGGACGGAGATGCAGTTATCTGCCTTCTAAGTCATAACAAATCTGACACATTTGCACCCACGTGATGTAGCCCCTCGTGTCCGTCCGTCGCTTAGTATGGAGTTTTGTGCTACCAGAGGCGGATGCATGATTTTTTCCAAGGGGTGGCAAAAAATATCAAAAAAGAAAATATGGAGGGGAAAAAAAATTAGGGGAGCAAAATGCAATTTTTGTAGGTTAAAAAAAGTTTTTTTTTAGAGTAATAGTTATAGCTTTTGACATAATTATAAGCGTTTAATCCTAATAATTTTGAATATATAGCTAAAAAACTGTATATATATATGTGTGTATGTTTCTTAATTATATTTAATGTATGCTTATGCATTGGATTTATTAAATTTTGATGTTATTATAGCTCTATGGGAATTCAACAAGCGGATCCAATTCCATTAATGAATGTACCAAGTAGCATTTCAAGAGGGAAGGTTTGGATGTATATATATTTTCTTTATTTAAATTGCCACTCAATAAGTTTTAATAAAATTGAAGTACATATTATAATAATTAATATCTGAGAATCATTTAATTTAATCATCTTATAAAAGACGAATTACTATGTTTTCATGAATTAAATTGTATTTTTTTCCAAAAGAAATTATTATATTTTTAAAATAAACCTTTTTTATTGGACTTATAGAGGAAATTGAGTTGGGAAGATGATAATGTACCTCGTCACACTAGAAGTTGGAGCTCTTCTCTGTGGGGCAATGGCGGACAAAGCTATAGTTGTTTTCATACTTCTAACCAAAGGTAAAAATCATCCAATTTAATACAAAGTTAATTTCATATCATCGTTATTTATGAAAGCCCTCGATCGAGACTCGTTAACCCTCTCCTAAATTATATAAAAATAATAATTGTAGAAAAAGGTAACTTTATGTCTGGAAGGCTGAATAATAATTTGTACGACCAACTAGAGCTCGAACTCGAGTATCCCATTTTTGGGCAATGATGACAACCATCCGCTATACCAGTGTTGTCACATATTTTGTTAACTACATAAAAAAAGTAGCACCATTCACAAGTATAAGCAAAATATGCATGGTTTTGTGTGAAAAATATTTTATTTTAAAAAGGAAAATTTTTTATGCTTTGGATTAATCGATAATACAAACGAAATTGAATTGTTTTTTTTTTTTTTTGTTTTTTTCAGGTACACATTGTATGATCAAAGGTATGAAGAACAAGGTGTTCCAGTTGATCCACATCTTCGTATTTTTAACGCAACAAACTAAAATGGGGATTTTATACTAATTAGTATTTATATAGGGTTAATATTTCATTACGGATAAATTTAAAAGAGCGGTATCTAGCAACACATCAAGGCTACACAAGTTACAAGAATGTCATTGACTCGACATAACCTATGGCCTGTGATAATATTCACCATGTAACTTAATCCCTTTGTCCTATGTGTTTAGATTAAACACGAGTCATGGAATAGTCATACTCGTATAGTTCAATCTTTTATTTCTTGATCCCCAAGTAAACTAGAATAAACGAATAAGCTCGACATCTCATTTCGACTCATTCGAGCATGGCCATGCATTTTAGTCTTACTTGATCAAGGGCCCAAACACTTCTCCTGTTATATAGAAGAGACAAATCCCATCTTGATCACTCAACATCCCTCTACATAATTTGTGGTGTATCCAATGATTGTCTTTATAGTTTACCATGTTACAAGTAACGTTTGACAATATCAAGATACACGACTCCTTATGTTGGGATCTCTGGTGATCTCAAGTCGTAAGGATTACATACATTATTATCACTATGATAATTGCTTATGACATTCATATAACTATCCATGTAGCATTCTCATGGTGGGCCTGTCCAGTACATTGTTCTCTAACATGTACCCATGTGTTGATTTGATATCTCATATCCATGAACAATTCATCAATCAATGCATACTAGTCTCAATGCATTATCATTATCCTTATTCATGATAATACTTGACTAGGAAAAATCTTTAAGAATAATACAATATTATTCTAAGGACATTAATATATATATATATATATTCATATTACACAGACATTTGAATAATATATAATAATGAATTACTTTTAATAAAATCATATTACATTGTATGTCAAAATCAATCATATATATATATATATAATGAAAAATACATAAAGGTTACTAAAAATTCTCCACTCATCTAGTTGAAACGACGATGGGCGTTTTAGGTAATGGTCGTTAGTACCTATGCATTGTATACATGTCTTTACATTAACAAAAGTAAAACACATCATCACAACACGAATACTCTTGCAGAAGCACATTCTTATGGACGATATCAGCTTTAAGGTGAAGATTGCCAATTATGATGCTAAGAGGAATACATTAAAACGTTCCGGTAGTTTGGGTCCATTCCCGGTTCAGTTCCTAAAGTTTTCAGTGATCCAATTTAATCTATAAAGTTTTAGAAAAAATATCAATCACTCTCCGATATTAAATTTGTCGTAAGAAGCAAATGTATAGGGAATTAATTGAGAATATTTTTAAAACATTAGGGACTGAATTGGGAACAAACTAGACATGGTTTAGTCTTTAAAGTTTTACAAATAGTCTCGAATCAGTTTCTCTAAGTTTTCTTTTCATGTCCGACTTAACATCTATGACTGAATAAGGAAATTTTTTTAAACATTAGTGCTAAACGGGTCACTGAAAATTTTAGGGACTGAACCAAACTGTAGAGACATTTTAATGTAGTATCCCTTATACTAACATTTGAAATTAGAAAATTTTTAGTATATAATTAAAGCAACAATCCATTGAATTTTAGATATTTGATCAACCTACAAAAGTTTGTCATTTCAAAAAATTACATTTGATATTTCTGACAAATCATATTGATTCAATCGTTTCAGAATCTTCATCTTAATCATAGATGTAATTGTTCTTTCATCACAAAGTTTCATTGTGACAATAAAATCATCATATTAATAGAACATCAAATAAATGTTGGCTAAAACTAACCTAATTTCTTCCAATATCCATTTGATTTTGTGACATTATCGCATTCATTTTTTGCATTATTCATTTTGTTAAGATCAAACACATATCATTAGACTAGAAACTATAGATGTTAGTAAAGACGTAACTTTATTTGTTCATAGTGGCAGTACTAAGCTCCGTACTAAATGATATGTGGATATAAGAGTCTACAACACGTGAGTGTCAATGAATATTGCTTGTTATACCATAGATAGTTAGGAACATTTCGTCTACGAGCGCACAAAATATATGGAGTGTAATTCTCAACACGTTTGTTGTGATAATAATTATATACCTAACACTATCTACACATTTTGTGGGCGGAAATCAATTAAAATCATGTTATACCAATATAATGTAAGCCACACTAGACACGCAATTATCCTTTGTCTTGCGGCATTGAACTCCTCCTCCAACTTCATTTTCACGGCAGATCGTATGCCCATGTTGCGTGCATGTATAAATTAATTTTGTTATAATGTCCATTTTATGTTAAGTAATTTTTTTAGTAAAATAAAAAATGAAAGATTATATTAAAATTAAGAATTTTAGAGATGATTTATAAGATATGTTCTCATAATTAATTAGAATAATTATTTAAATATGATATTTTTAAAATAAAAAAAATTATGTAATTTATAATATGGTTATTTTATGATGATACCACGATACCATTGATAACTATTCTATAGTTCTCATAATATATATGCCCAAATTCAAGAAAAAGGATGCAATTTCAATAATTAAGTGTGTGCGTTAATAAATATGGGGATATATTTCAAAAACATTAATTATTATTATGGGGATAAATATTCTTCTTGATTTTTTTTTTTACAAGAGGGATCCAGCCAACTCTACAATCCACACCAAAACAAACCTAAAACTAGTGTTAGAGACGGGCGCCAAATATAACCAACAAAAAATCCCAGACGGTGTAATAAAAGGCCTAGTAGGATCATGTATAGCAACAAATGTGGATGACCGCAAATAGGAGAGGTCATGGACAACCATAACCAGTCGGGTCCCCTCAAACCAAATAGGCCACGGCAGTGTCGAAGCAGGGATTGCCTTCCATAGTTCCATGTAAGTGGAAGGTACACATGATGATAGACATGAATCAATAACTCATAATAAATACCAAATACACAAACTGCAATATCTAAAATCCGCAACGTACATGAAACCACCAAAGAAAAACACTACCTGATGCACGAAACCACTAGCTCTAGTAGTTGAAACCCAACCAAACTCTGTCAACGATAAAGCACGTGCACCGAGAACCCATCATCATAAGAGCCAAATAGTATAACCAGGCAAAAACGGAATGGTAGTCCGAAACAGTATGAAGCCCAAGAGGCACAAGGGAACAAAATGGCTGATAATTCTGTAGGCTCCCGAGTAACTACTACACAATAGTACAAAAGAAAACATACACAAAATAATATCCATCACCGACTTCCATCTACTAATGAATCCCATGTGAAGACGTGCCATCGTTTATTTTTTCAAATTTGTTGTGTAGACCAAATAAATGGTCCAATTGATGCTAAAAAAATCAATATTTCTCCCAAATTTGTAAATTATTGAGTATTTTCTACAAATTAAGCAATATCATTTTGAAAGTTAAAATTGTTAGAAAACGTAACGCTTAAACTGCTTTATGACTTAAAAGGTTGGAGTTACATTGTTACCACTATGCGTAGTTTTTAATAAAAAAGATAAGTATTTAGTCCTACAATTGGTATCAGAGTCAGTGTCACGTGTTCAATTATCATGAGTTGCAAGGTAGTGCAATTGTTGTGAGTGAGATTGTTGGGAAGCGATAATTACCCAACTAGGAGAGCGGTCGGAACGTGGTACTTGAGCTGCTGTACATTTAAAATATTGGAGTTGCAACATTACCACTAGCTACAACTTTTGTAAAGCGTCAAATGCTTGATCCTATAAAAATTTAGCAACATGATATTTGGAGTTAGTTTGATGCTGCTCCTAAAACAATAGTCCTTAGGTCATTATCATCATTGGTGTGGATTATTGAATATGGAATATTCAACATCAATTGTAAATCAATGATAGATTTACCTCAGGACACTGGGTAGCATCAAAATTTTCGATATTTGGTATGTTTATAACATGATCATCGACCACACATAATCGTTCACCGTATTGCATATGATATTTGTTTTTTCTTTGCTGCTTGCTACTTTCATTTACTTTATAAAAATATCGAATGCATATCTACCTAAGTGTTTTAATCCAAGAAATATCTAAAATCATAGAATATGATATATTTATTTTTAAGAAAATAAATTTTATGATACGAAAATTGTTAAATATAAATATTAAGTCATCACATTAATTAATATGCTTGTTTGATTTTTGATCTCTTGTATATAAATATATAATATAATATATTAAATTATTTAAAAATATTTTTCTAAAAAACATTTATTTCGCATGTGCTAATATGTATACCCATAAGATATATATATATATATATATATATATATATATATATATATATATATATATATATATAATTGAAAAGTACATTAGTAATATATTGTTTAGGCTTTTGAACTTTTTATAAAAAAATACTTTATTTGTTATATCTTCTTTTCTAAATATCTGCCTAACATTTTTACTAATAATTACATGTGCTACTGAAGAGATTATTTAGATCATTATAAGATGCTCCCATTATATATTAATAATTCATTATTTTTTATGCATAATATATGTGCTTTTAAAAATATTTTTACTCAAATTATCTATTAATATTATATATAATAAGAAGTGGATTTCAATATGACCGAAAAAGTCATGCCTTGAAGTTATACAAAGATTTGGAGTCTAAATGAATAAAGTATGATATTTTGACAGAAAGAAACGTGATATATGTGCGCTATCTGACTTAATTTATTCTATGATTTATATAGCTTACCATAATCCATTAGGATTAAAAGCTTAATTATTGTATTAATCAAGTACTCAAACATTTTTTTAGTTCTAAACAAAATTTCAATTTTTAAATATAAAATTTATTTATCTATTTTTTTCATTCATAAAATATTTTTCAAAAATTTGTATTTGCTTTTTTTTTTCTATCACTATTTTACAACTATAATTTGGGGACAGGGAGACTCGATTATTCATGCATATGAAGGAAGTCGGGTGATAAACCAATAGGTTAATACTTGTCTGATATTCTTTTTTGTTTTTAGAATATAAAATGGAATGGTCGTTACATGGCTGACATCAGATGATGAGATACATTACCAGATTGGTTCGCACCTTTTCCACTTTCGCGGGTCTCTGAACTAGACAACGACGTCGTATTTACATAAATTAAATCCTATGAACCCCACATTTTCTAAAAATTCCCCAAATTCCACGCAATCCCTAGATTTCCGTCCCATGGATGATCAGAACGACGATCCTTCTAACAGCAGCATTACCAATTTCCATTTCCACTCCGATAAATTCGCTTTCTGCTCCGATTCTGAAGAAGATTCACCCGTCGGCGTTGATTTCAGAACGAATTTCAGCTTTAATGACGCATCCTCAAATTACCAAAGAACACCCAGAATTTTCGACCGCTTCTACAATTCCTCCTCATCCGATGATGAAGATGATGTCAGCAGCTCTTCTAATTATCAACGTAGGCTCGATTACATGTTGCAGTTCATCGACCGTAAGCTCTCAACTTCATCATCTTCTGGCCAGCCATTGCCTGAATTTGTCGGTGAGGGAGGTGGTACTGGGATTTTCAAACTCCCTGTTCGGGCAACGGTTCACCCGAACCGACCTCCGAATCTCGAGATAAGGCCGCATCCCTTGAGAGAAACGCAAGTTGGTAGGTTCTTAAGGAACATTTTATGCGTTAATGACGATGATAATGGGCCGCAGTTGTGGGCAGGGACGGAATGTGGAGTAAAGGTTTGGGATTTGAGTAGTGATATATATGGCGGTGAGGCGGAGAATGGGGAATTGGAGGAAGAGGGGACAGTGAGGTATTGGGAGTCGGCAGAGATGGAGTCAGCCACGATGTGCATGGTGGGGGACGGAGGGAGTAGAGCGTTGTGGACTGGGCATAAGGATGGGAGGATTAGGTGTTGGAAGATGATGGATTTTGTCAGTGAAAATAATTTCAGTGGAAGAGGGAGTAATGGCAGTTATAGGAATGGGTTTCAGGAGATGCTTGCGTGGCAAGCGCATCATGGGCCAGTGTTATCCATTGTTGTGAGTTCTTATGGTAATCTTTACCCAGTCCTTGATTTGGTTTGTGTTGTTTTTCACTTTGGTTTATAAAATTAGAAACTTAAGATAAGCATACAGTTCTGGTGTTTGATTAAGTGCAACGCGATCCACTCTTAGAAGTCTAAGCTTTGCTGCCTTTCTGTTGGTTAAAATTTTCTCTGTATTTCATCTTTTAGGTAAGCACATGAACAAAATTATTGCGATTCAGTGGTAGGACTAGCATGAATCAGAGAAAAACAACTTAAATTACCCTTTGTTCGCACTTAAAAAGTGCGAGGAAGAGTACGTATTTTTCCTGATTGATATAAAAACGATGAAATACAAAATGAAACAGTGATTGGCATTAATCAAATCTAAGTTTTTTTCTGGTCAAAAAGTATTTGTGGAATGACTAATCTAATCGCAAATTATATATTTTAGGCTACTTTTTTTGTTCTGCTATTAAATGGTATACTACTGTGAGATACCAGTTAAGCAGTGCGCAACCACCAGTTATTCAGATGTTTGCCTCAGATGTTAAAATGTACATCGAACAACATAGTTTTCTTTCCAATTATGTCTGTAGATGAGTAATACTAGTCTGAGGCACTGGTTGCATTGAATAATTCTTTCAATGGGGTTTTAGTAATGAAATCTTTTTCTTTACTGATAAGCAAGATTTCCTGTGTCAAAATCAGATAGCGGTAAATAAGTTGTATGATAGAATTATTATTTATTCGCTTATTTTGGCAATAAGAAGAATTTGGGGATAAAGCTAAGGGCCCTGAACTCTTAGTTGAGGAAGATCCCCTGCGCGCTCAACATCAATGCTGCTGTTCATCCTCAGGCTCAGGACTGATATGTTACATATACATCCCATTGCTTACCACACAATTTTTGTATGGAAATGATGACCTCCTGCATTTCATGCCTAAAATTTACCCTCTAAGGACCTTAAGGCAAAGGGCGTTGTGATTTTTATTGATCAGGCATCCTCTGTAGTCTGCCTCTGTTAGTAATTTTATGTAAGTTCTGGTACCAATGTTGATGATGTGAAAACGATCCTATCTTGCTGAGCTTCTTGTATATGGTTTTTGTCAACTTAAGTTTGTCTCTTCTTCGAGCTTCTAATGAATTTCACCTTTATTTATCAACTGGTTGTGTCTGACAGGCTGACTTTTATAGACTGTTGATTTTATTTCTTTACCGGTTCTCACTTTTGATTTAGTCTCGTTCATATACATATATATAGGTGAGAAGACTTCAAGAAATTGTACTGGTATGCATATTAAAAAAGGGCTTTTGTTCTAGCCACGATGAATTCGGATGAAAAGTAATCCTTAGGCATGAATGAGGGGATATACATAGAATATTTCTACGACTGTCTTTGTTCTTATTGCTCTTCAAATTCTTGGTTTAGATCTTATTTCAGCCAAAAAAAACTGAATTTTTTAGTGATTGTCGCTTGGTAATGCTTGGTAATTCTATTGTGCTCGATGTTGTGTTACTGCTTCTTTGTTCATGCCATTACATGTTAGAGGAAAAATCTGTATGTGTTTACTTGGATTTCCTTCTTTTTCTCGTCTCCATGAGTTCATATTGTTCAATATGTTTCCAGAAATTGTTTTGAGGATTTACATGCACAATTTCATCTCAAAGCTTATATTCTCCACTCATTTTGCTCATTATTTTAAACAACTTATGGGGGTGTTTAAATTGCGATAAACCTTTCTAGTTGTCGTGGAAATATGCATTTTTTACTTTTTCTTTTAACATTTTCCTATGAAACAGGAGATATATGGTCAGGGTCTGAGGGTGGTGCAATCAAGATCTGGCCTTGGGAAGCTATTGAGAAGTCCCTTTCTCTAACAATTGGAGAAAGGAACATAGCTGCTTTATTGATAGAAAGATCTTACATTGATCTGAGAAGTCAAGTTACCCTGAATGGCACCTACAGTAACATTTTTACTTCAGATGTCAAGTATATGTTATCTGATCATTCTGGAGCCAAGGTGTGGAGTGCAGGTTTTCAGTCATTTGCATTGTGGTAAGTCATCAGTAAAATGATCCTTTATATAGTACTCAATTTTATCTTTATGTATATAGTTAAGTCCCTGTTTATCAAAAAGTCATCGAGTTATGCTCTTTATCTTTCATTTTTCATTGCTTATTGGTAGGATTTTTGCCAGAGGGTATTTTTATTTGCATTAATTTTTTTACCTTTAAGCTTTTCAAATCTTTGATGACAGTTGGTTGGCATCTATAATATTCTGATGGAGACGATGCTTTAATCTGGTTCTTACGTTTTAAGGAGTAAAGGACACCTTTCAAAAAGAGAAAAATGATGAATGAAGGCTAATAAATAGCATTTTTCTGGTTTCTCATTGGTTTCTATTTTTTTTCTTGTTGCTTTAATTATTCCAGGATTCTTTTAAAAGGTTTTGATTAATCTCTGTTACACAGGGATGCTTGTACCAAGAAATTACTTAAAATTTTTAGCATTGATGATCAGATCGAAAGCACGTCACTTGATTCTTTAATTGAGGACGACATGAGGATGAAGTCCCTCTCTGGTTCAAAGGAAAGGGCACAAAATTCGTTTAATTTTTTTCAGCGTTCTTGTAATTCTATACTGGGAGCTGCAGATGCCGTTCGTCGAGTTGCAGTTAAAGGATCTTTTGGAGAGGATAATAGGCGGACTGAAGCATTGGTCTCAACTGTTGATGGAATGATTTGGACTGGATGTGCAAATGGGTTACTTGTGCAATGGGATGGGAATGGCAATCGCTTGCAGGATTTCCAGCATCATTCTTTTGCAGTTCAGTGCTTCTGTACAATTGGCTCTCGGATATGGGTAGGTTATATTAGCGGCAGTGTGCAGGTTTTGGATCTCAATGGTGACTTGCTTGGAGAATGGGTAGCTCACAGTAGCCCAGTGATAGATTTGGCTGTCGGAGATGGTTATGTTTTTACCATGGCTAATCATGGTGGTATTCGTGGGTGGAGCATTACATCTCCTGGACCACTTGATAATATAATCCGTACAGAGTTGGCTGGGAAAGAATTTTTGTACACAAAGCTAGAGAATCTGAAAATATTGGCTGGAACATGGAATGTTGCACAAGGAAGGGCATCTCCAGACTCCCTTATATCATGGCTAGGCTCTGCTGCAACAAGCATAGATATTATTGTTGTTGGGTTGCAGGAGGTGGAAATGGGTGCTGGTTTTCTGGCCATGTCTGCCGCCAAAGAAACCGTATATAACATTTCTTTCATCGTTATGTAGTTCAATTTCACATATCTACAGCTTTTGGTAAATGCAATATCTCTAGGGTTTATTAGGTAAAGATTGTTGATATACAATTGTTTGAGAGTCTTTTATCAAAATCATTTGAAGCTGAATACGGTTGTTTCTCAAAAACTAGTGAAATGAGTTTGTTTTGCCTGCTAGAGAAGTTTTGTCAAAACTCAAATGTTATGTGAACGCAAATTGTTCTTATAAGTTCAAGAAGACCAGGAAATTAATGATAAAATCAAGAGATACTTTTCCGAACAATTTAATTCGTTGACCCATTGGACTTGTTAGGTTCTTATTGTACTACAATTGTGCCTTGGATAGTTCCATTATTATTATAAATGCATTTATTCTCGTCCAATTGGAACAGTTCAAAATTATTAATATAACTTGCTCACGTTGCAATGATTGAGTTTAGCCTTAATATCTGGTATAAACTATTGAAACAAAGTGGTCAGATCCAATACTTTCATATTTATTAGAGATTACATATTGCACATTTTCCTTTCTCTCAATGCTTAATCTTGTGTGAAATTCGAGAGAAGGAATTTTTCCTGATTAAAGTTGGTGGAATACTCCATGCTTCATTATTTTTATTTAATCCTTTTTACATATCTAAGATGACATTAATGTTTATTAGTCCGTAACTGTCTGTGTTCATTTTTATTTTCTTTTCTAAATCATCATTCGGTCCAGTTTTATTAGATTAATTACATGTACACACTTGCATCCCATGCAGATGGGTCTTGAGGGTACTTCTTTGGGACAATGGTGGCTAGATATGATTGGAAAAACGTTGGATGAGGGATCCACCTTCTCAAGGGTTGGCTCTAGGCAGTTGGCAGGTTTGCTCATTTCTGTGTGGTGAGTATTATGGTAGCACTTGTGACTGTTATTTGATGCACAATGGTTCTCTTCTCCTGTTGAACTTTATAATTGATTTATTACTTTGGACTGATGGTGATTCAGAAAACACTTTTCCAATGTATATCAGTGTCTGAAAATATTATGTAGGGTTAGAAACAATATTCGAGGCCATATTGGGGATGTTGATGTTGCAGCAGTTCCTTGTGGACTTGGACGAGCTATTGGAAATAAGGTATTATTTGTTTGCTACTTTGCTTGTTCTACTAGAACCAAATGTGAATATGTATTTTGTTTTGTTTTCTAATATATTGTTTCTATTATGATAGATTGAATAGTAATATAATTGGATAGATTGAATAGTAATATAATTGTCCTAGAATGAAATGCACTTTACATAGTGTCAGATTAAATTATTTTAGTGAGTGGAAAAAGAACGGAGATATAATGGCTCCCCACTGACAAAATGACTCAAGGGCTGATACACTTTACTCTCCTTGCTCTGGATAGAGTAAAGTCAAATGGATGAGAGCTCTTGAATAATGACTGTTAAAGCATGCTCACCTTTTTCCAAATTGGAAGCTATTTTTTCCCCTCAAAGGAACTTTCCTAAAGACATTCCTTTTCTATAGCAAATATTCCATAAGCACTTTAACTAGTTAAAGTGGTGGTATGGCATCTCCAGCTCATAACCACTAAATGTAGAAGTAAAAAGGTCATGTATACACAACTCTGTTTTCCAGCTTGTCATCTAAAACTCCGTGCCCCTTTAAAGACTGGTTGAGTGGGATGGGATGAGTCTTGTTGTGTATGTTCTAATCAACTATTCTATCTTAATTGTATTGGTTATATTCATAACTCTCTTTGTTTTTTTTTGATCGGGCAAATAAAATATATAAATAACATGTACCAGAGGTACATCAAAGAGTCTTAAAACGTACACAAATGAAAGAACAAAAATTAAGCTAAAAACAAAAGAGTTAATATAAGATACAACTAATTGGTTCTCTTATCCACTCCGACAAAGAGTAACTTAAAGACTCCTTTGATCTGTTCTTGATCCAGAACCAGCTTCTGAATTGAATTAGATCCACCACCGATGCTCCCTCTTCAACTGCGCTTCGAAATATTTGTCTGTTTCTCTCTAGCCAAATAGACCAAATAACCGTCTGCCAAATGGTTAACCATGCTTTTAAACCCTTTGAGTGTGTCCACAGTCCTCTGTGTTGAATAATATGCTCTTTAGGTTCATTGAACAAAACAACCGACATTCCCAACCAAGCATAACACTGCATCCAAACTGAATGAGACTTCCTACATAGGAAAAACAAGTGTTCCGTTGACTCTTCATCCTCCTGACAGAATTCACATAGGTCCAATATCGGTCCCGTTCTGATATTCCTGTTGCGCAAATTAACCTTCGTTGGGATACGATCCTTAAAAATCTTCCAAATCAAGGCAGTTACTTTGTTAGGAGAGTAACTATTCCAATTTATCTGAAATGCTGGAGAGCAATCGAGCGTTGAGTTGGTGTCTTGCAAGGAATAATAAGCCGATGCGACAGAGTAATTTCCTTTCGGTTCATTCTTCCATCTCCATTCGTCGTTTTGGCCCTGCATCATGGTGATCCTGTTGATAGAAGATAACAAATTTGCAAATAAAACATTTTCCCAAGAAAATAACTCTCGTCTCCAATCCCAAATCCAAGACCAAACCCCCTCCTCCCAAACCCCCATATCACTAATGAAAATGTCTTTATCCCTGGCAATGTTAGCTAATCTAGGGAAAAGATTAAGAAAACTGTCATTTCCTGCCCAAACATCTTTCCAAAATCTAGTACGAGTCCCATCACCCACCCGTCTAACCAATCCCCCTGTAAACCAAGTTAAGTCCTTATTAAAAATAGTTTTCCTAATGTCCTTCCACCAGAATGAATACTGATTCTGGTTAGAAGCCGCAGTCAAACTACCCGTTAATGATTCCCAAGACAGAGGTCCATACTTGGATATCAGCACCCTTTTCCACAAAGAATTCGACTCCCTAATTATATCCCAAGCCCATTTCCCCATTAAAGCCATGTTGAAGTAATTCAAATTCCTCACCCCCAACCCTCCCATGACTTTAGATTTACAAACTTCTGACCATTTAACCCAAGCAATTTTTATAGAACCCTCTCCTCCCCCCCAAAGAAAAGAAGTTTGCAAAGATTGTAATCTGTAGTATTCAACTTGGATATTGTAAGGATGTTTTAGTAAGTCTGACAATCACAGTGCTCATTCACATAACAGAAGGAAACCGTGTGAAACAAACTGAATTATGCAATAACTTTATATTTTCCCATCGCTACTGTGTCAATACTACAGATAATAAAATTGAATGAGAACAATACATTTGGCAGGAATCTTGTGATTTCTTGAGAATTCTATAAGAAAAAATCCTACATGCGAGAAAAATATGTTGTGCAGATTAGACACACATTTATGATTCCAAGCATAAGCAGACAGTCCGAAGTAAAATTTGGAATGTGAAGTACACTTAAAAAATGATAATGGAAAGAGCACTAAAAGATAATGCTGTTTAGGAAATGTAGAATTATGGAGCAAAGTTAGGGATTTGATGTAAATTAGAGAGGATTTATTGGGATTAGATTAGACTAATTAGACTAATTATGGTATGTTGTTTATTTAGGAGATTTGCTAGCTTAGATTGGGTCCTACAGCTGTGGTGATTGACTGACACCACCTTCTTGTATAAATTGTGTATTTTACTCGGTAGAATAGATAATAAGAATTATTATTCTTTCATTCCACATGGTATCAGATCAAAAACCTCAAATCAATAGAAATTTTTTTTCCGCTGCTGCGTATTCTGCCAGTGCGCTTTCTCCTCTCGTTCTTTTTGCGCTCTTACAATTGCTGCCATGGCCACCACAACACAAAGCTCAAATTCAGGCATGACATCCTACGCAGAGGCGACTCCAGCGACGAACCATGCAGGAGCCGATAACTCATCTATGTTTATCACAGGTCACAAACTCAACGGGCATAATTTTCTCCAATGATCGCAGTCAGTGATGATATATATTTGTGGGAAAGGCAAGGATGACTATCTCACAAGGGAAACCATTGTTCCTGAAAAAACAGAACCAAAATTCCGAGTGTGGAAGATCGAAAACCACATGGTAATGTCTTGGCTAATTAATTCAATGAATAACGATAGGAGAAAATTTCATACTCTATAAAACGGCAAAAGAAATATGGGATGCAGTGAGAGAAACATACTCAGACTCTGAAAACACCTCAGAGAGATTTGAGATCGAAGTTGCGCTGCATGACATCCGACATGGGGATCTCTCTGTTATCCAATATTTCAACACTTTTTCTCGATATTGGCAGCAACTTGACATGCTTGAAGTTCACGCGTGGAAGTGCCCGGATGATACAAAGCTGTATCGTTACATTGTTTTTTTTTTTTGATCGGGCAAATAACATATATAAATAGGTACCAGAGGTACACCACAGAGTCTAAAAGTGAAAAAATATAAATAAAAAACAGAAAACGAAAAACGAAAGACTTAGTATAAAATACAACTAATTGGCTCCCTAATCCAATCTGAAAAAGAGTAACTGAATGTTCTCTGTTTTCTGTTCTTAATCCAAAACCAACTCCTGAATTTGATTAAATCCAAAACCGCGGCTCTTTCTTCTTCCGTGCTTTTAAATATTCTTTTGTCTCTCTAGCCAAATGGACCAAATAGTCGCCTGCCAAATTGTTAACCACTCTTTTAATCCCTTTGAGTATGTCCAGAGTCCTTTGTGTTGAATAACGTGATCTTTGGGGTCATGATGCAAAACAACTGACATTCCTAGCCATGCACAGCACTGCATCCAAACCGAGTAAGACTCCGTGCAGAAGAAAAATAAACGTTCCATAGTTTCTTCCTCCTCCTGACAAAAATCACAAAGGTCCAATATCGGCCTCGTTCTGATGTTCCTGTAGCGTAGATTGACCTTCGTAGGAATACAATCCTTTAAAATCTTCCAAAGCAAGGTTGTTATTTTGTTTGGAGAGTAGCTATTCCAGATGATCTCATAAGCCGGAGAGCAATCGATTGATGTGGTAGTATCCTGCAAAGAGTAGTAAGCGGATGCCACAGAATAATTTCCTTTAGTCTCATGCTTCCATATCCATTCGTCGCTTTTGCCCTGCGCTCCATAGTGATCCTGTTGATGCAAGATAATAAATCTGTGATAACACATGTTCCCAAGAAAATAACTCTCGTCTGCAATCCCAATTCCACTACCAACCGCCCTCTTCCAAACCCCCATATCGCTAATGAGAATGTCTTTATTTGTAGCAATGGTAGCTAATCTTGGAAAAAAGAATTAGTAAACTCTCGGTCCCTACCCAAACATCCTTCCAAAATCTAGTTTTAGTCCCCGTTTTTGCTCCACAATGTATCGTTACATTGTGGAGCATAAACCTACCTTCAAATTCCTCCTTGGCTTGAACAAAAATCTGGATGAAGTCAAAGGAAGAATAATGGGTACCAAACCTCTTCCAAATATCAGAGAGGCATTCGCAGAGGTCCGTCGAGAAGAAATCAGGAAAAAAGTCATGATGGGGTCTCTAAATTCTGCCCCATCACTTGAAGGATCTGCTCTTACAACAAGAGGACCTCTATCAAATAACAGTAATGAAAATCACCAAAGAAAGGGAAGACCATGGTGCGACTACTGCCAAAGATCTGGAAATACTCGAGAAACATGCTGAAAACTCCATGGAAAACCAGCTGATTGGAAGCCAAAAAAATCATTCAAGGACAAGGACAGCCGTGCTCATCATACCACTGTTGCAGAAGAGAATTCAACCCAAATTGAAACTTGTCCCTTCACTAAAGGACAACTTGAGATGCTCCAGAAACTCTTCAATTAAAATCCCACACCTCACTCAAGTAATTTAACTTCTGGAACAGCAATGTTGGCACAAAAAGGTAAAACTTCAAATGCTCTTACCGTGAATAAACAAAACTATCATCAGTGGATTATTGACTCTGGAGCTTCAGACCATATGACGGGAGATAGAACAATATTTCATGATTACAGCCCATGTAATGAGAATTATGCAGTTCGGATTGCAGATGGATCTCTCTCAAAAGTTGCTGGAATAGGCTCAATCAGGGTTACAAAGGATCTGAATCTAAATTTTGTTCTTCATGTTCCTAATCTTGAGTGTAACTTAATGTCAATCAGCAAATTAACTCAAGATCTACATTGTGAAGCTAAATTTTCTCTAACTTGTGTGAATTTCAGGAATTGAATTCGGGGATGATGATTGGCAGTGCTGAGATGAAGTCTGGACTCTATCTCCTCAAGGGCGACACTACTCTCAGAAAACAAACTCGAAATGCAAGTTGTGTGTCATTCAAGAGTCAGTCCAATTTAAGTTCTCATGTCAATAAAGATAGTCAAATAGTGTTATTGCACTATCGTCTAGGACATCCAAATTTCTTTTATCTTGAAATTTGTTCCCCCATCTCTATTTATCAATAAAAGTCCCAAATGTTTCAGTTGTGACATCTGCCAATTTGCAAAACATACTCGTAGTAATTATTCCAGAGTTTCATACACTCCTTCTCACCCCTTTGCAATGATTCATAGTGATGTGTGGGTCCTTCAAAAGAGAAGAATATAACCGGAGCTCGGTGGTTTGTGTCATTTGTAGATGATCACACTAGATTGACTTGGGTGTTTCTTATGAAAGCAAAATCAGAGGTTGGTCAAATTTTTCAAAATTTCAATTCCATGATTCAAACTCAATTCCAAACCAAAATCCAAGTGTTTAAAACTGATAATGCCATAGAATATTTCACTTCAACTTTGGGGAGTTTCCTCTTGAATCAGGGAATATTCCACCTAAGTTCTTGTGCTGATACCCCCCAACAAAACGGGATTGCCGAGAGAAAGAAAATACGTTTGTTGGAGGTGGCAATGTCCCTCATGTTCTCTACCACATCCCTAAACACTACTGGGGCGAGGCAGTTCTTACAGCCACATATCTCGTTAACCGAATGCCATCTAGAATCCTTAATTTTCAAACACCTTGCCAATCCCTTTATGCAAGTCTTTCCCCATACAAAACTCATCTCGAACTTAGACCCAAAAATCTTCGGGTGCTCCGCATTTGTCCATATTCATCAGCAACACTGTAGTAAATTGGATCCCAAATCCATCCAGTGTATATTCATAGGGTATTCCTCACATCAAAAGGGCTACAAGTGCTGCTCTCCCATAACCAAGAGAATTTACAACTCTGTGAACGCACATTTTTTGAACACCAACCAAAACTGTCATGCAGGGGAAGAATTTGAGAGCATATCAGTTCTTGGAAACCATAAACCTGGAAGAGTCCTCATCGCTACCTTCCGCTTCCTCACCTTCCATCAATGGACAACCTGAAGTTATTGGTCAAAGCTCAGAAATTCCAGCACGTACTGTTCAAATTCCAGCACCTACTGCTCCTGAAAATCATCCTCATACTACCCCAGTTCAGCATCGGACTCCTAGTCATTTTCAGACACCGAAAACTACAGATAATGAACTTTATGTTTACGAGAGGAGAAGAAAACCTGAGAGAATAGTAGAGCAACCAACACATCTCACATTTGACCAAGAATCTCAACCGAGCTCAAGTCCTACTCAAATTCACTCAGGTAAAGAAATTACTGATCAATTTGGTATTGAGAAATCAGTGTCTTATACTGATGATTTAAATGTCCCAATTGCTTTGAGAAAAGGTGTTAGAATGTGCACTAATCACCCTATATACATATTTGTTTCTTATAATGGACTATCTCATTCCTATCAAGCTTTTGTCACTGCTCTTGATAGCAGATTCCAAATTCCATTCAAGAGGCTCTTAAAAAATCATAATGGAGAAAGGCAGTGAAGAAATTAAAGCTTTAGAAAAGAATGGCACATGGGTTATCTCTGATCCCCCTCATGAAAAAAACTAGTTGGACGTAAGTGGATTTTCACCATTAAACTTAACGCTGATGGTAGCATTGATAGATTAAAAGCTCGTCTTGTAGCCAAAGGCTTCACTCAATCCTATGGGATAGATTACCAAGAAACATTTGCCCCAGTGGCTAAACTCAACACCATTCGAGTTATATTCTCTCTTGCAGCTAACCTTGATTGGCCCTTACATCAACTGGATGTCAAGAATGCATTTCTCAATGGAAACTTGGAGGAAGAAGTGTATATGGAAATTCCCCAAGGGCTGGAAACATCTCTCGGTGATAACAAAGTGTGCAAACTGAAAAAGTCGTTGTATGAACTCAAACAGTCATCTCGAGCATGGTTTGGCAGGATTGCAAGTCCAGTGATAAAACAAGGATACACTCAATGTCAAGCAGATCATACACTATTTGTTAAGTTCTCGTCCAACAAGAAAATAGCAGTTCTGATAGTGTATGTAGATGACATTATCTTAACAAGTGAGTATGAAGAAGTTTCAAAATTGAAGAAGCATTTAGCTGATGAATTTGAAATCAAGGACCTTGGATGTCTCAGATACGTTCGTGGAATGGAGGTGGCTCGGTCTAAGCAAGGCATATTCATCTCCCAACGAAAATATGTCATGGACCTACTCAAAGAGACAGGCATGCTTGGATGTAAACCAACAGATACACCAATGGATTCTACTAAGAAGATAGGAACTAGAAAAGAATGTGCACCTGTTGATAAAGGCAGATATCAAAGACTTGTAGGACGTCTTATCTACCTATCACATACTCGACCTGAGATCGGATTCGTAGTCAGTTTTGTATGCCAATATATGAACAATCCCACAGAAGAGCACATGGAAGCTGTTTACAGAATCTTGAGATATTTGAAAATGACACCAGGAAAAGGGTTGTTCAAAAAGAATAATGATAGAGATGTTGAAGTTTTTTCAGATGCAGATTGGTCAGGAGATATATCAGATAGGCGATCAACATCTGGATATTGGGAAATCTTGTGACTTGGAGAAGTAAGAAACAATCTGTAGTATCGAGAAGTAGTGCAAAAGCTGAGCTTAGATCTTTAGCTCTTGGTGTGTGTGAAGGAATCTGGATACAGAGATTACTCAATGAATTGGGAAGAACTACTGGAAAACCCATCAAGATTTTTTGTGACAATCAAGCTGCCATAAGCACTGCGAAGAACCCCGTACATCATGATAGGACAAAACACATCGAGATAGATCAACATTTCATTTCAGAAAAAGTTGAGAAGGAAGTTATACGATTGATCTATATACTCCTACAAAGTCACAAACAGCAGACATACTCACTAAAGCTCTTGCAAGAACTATCTTTGAAGCACTAACTCACAAGCTCTGCATGTACAATATATATGCCCAGCTTGAGGGGGAGTGTAGAATTATGGAGCAAAGTTAGGGATTTGATGTAAATTAGAGATGATTTATTGGGATTAGATTAGACTAATTAGACTAATTATGGTGTTGTTTATTTAGGAGATTTGCTAGCTTAGACTGGGTCCTACAGCTCTGGTGATTGATTGACACCACCTTCTTGTATAAATTGTGTATTGTACTCGGTAGAATAGATAATAAGAATTATTATTCTTTCATTCCACAGGAAATAGTTGGCAAAATATCATCATGAGATAGTTGACCGGCAAAATTTTACTTGATGAAAGAGCATATTATCAAAAATTCAGTCCATATTATCGTATTTAATCTGGCGAATTATTCTATATTTTGATTTTACCACCTTTGATTCTGAACAGTTATCAACAGTTGCCTCTATTTGTTTGTTGATTTATAAATAAAAAACAAGTTATTCATAATGTTCAGGTGATGCTTGTGGATTATTTGTCATTTTATCAAGAATATATTCTTATATCTTGTAAGTTATTTACTTCACCATAATGTAATTATTTTAGACTCGTAAACTCAAGATTGAAGGTGTACCATTTTGTATACTCCTCTTACCGTTACCTTAATATTTTCCCATCTTTGTAACTGATCAAAATTAAGGCCCTCTTGTCAGGGAGCTGTTGGGCTGAGGATGAGAGTGTATGGTCGGGTCATGTGCTTCGTGAATTGTCATTTCGCTGCACACTTAGAAGCTGTCAGTCGCCGAAATGCTGATTTTGATCATGTTTATCGATCAATGGTTTTTAGTCGGCCATCTAACCTTTTAAATGCTGCTTCTGGTATGGTGCTGTTTTTATTCTTATGTTGTTTGTTTGCCACATGTTTATTGTTTGCTCTTACCATTTATCCTTTCTGTTGCAGCTGGCGTTTCATCTACTACTCAAATACTTCGTGTGACAGATGTATGTAAATACTCTGGTTAATACAGCTGCTATTTTCTTCTTGATTGTTTTGGTTTTATTGTTGCATTAATTAAGAAAGCCTCATGTTTCAATTGATAAGAAATTTTAATTGCTTGTGTTTGTGCAGGCTATGGGTGTTAACCCTGTGGAAGGGATGCCTGAGCTTTCTGAGGCTGACATGGTTGTATTTCTTGGAGATTTCAACTATCGGCTTGGTGGCATATCTTATGATGAAGCAAGAGATTTTGTTTCTCAAAGATGCTTTGACTGGCTTAGAGAAAGAGATCAGTTGCGAGCAGAAATGAAAGCAGGAAATGCCTTTCAAGGAATGCGGGAAGGTTATATTGGATTTCCTCCATCTTACAAATTCGAGAAGCACCAACCAGGTTTGGCAGGTATCAGAATGAAATATTATCCGGCATTCTCATGATGGTGGTTAATTCCTTGTGCATTGTGTATATATATATATGTGTGTGTGTGTGTGTGTGTGTGTGTGTGAACTTGATATGGAATCCAAAACTTTCGTATTTCAGTATCTATAGATGTCCTTGATATGATAGAATTATATACATATTATTATGTACTAAGTTATTTTTCTTAGAGATCCAGTCATGGTTTGTTTGTGCTTTTTTAGGTGTGTGTATGTATATATATATATATATATATATATATATATATATTATGTGCTAAATTATTTTTCTTAGAGATCCAGTCATGGTTTGTCATGTTTTGTTTGTGCTTTTTAAGGGTATGATTCTGGGGAGAAGAAACGGATCCCTGCCTGGTGTGACAGAATTCTGTATCGTGATAACCGTTCATCTTTGGTATCTACCTGCAGCTTAGACTGCCCTGTTGTCTCTTCTATAGTGCTGTAAGTTTCCTGGGAAAGGAAGTGCTTCTTTATTGTGCTAGAAAATATATGGTTAATCATGAAGTTCGTTTGCAAGGTTGGAATTTTATGTGCGCTAATATTTTATTTTACCCCCATGAACTATCATATTAGTGCCTAATGTCGCAGCAGTTAATCTCCCGATGAGTTTATTGATTATCAATCTAGTGCTATATCTGTCGTTGAGGAATCTCCTGCTTGATTATATATATATTTCCAATTAGTCCAGTTCTTTTAGGTGCCAACTCATATTAGTTATAGTCTTATACTCTTATAGACCTTTCTCAAATGATGGTGGATTCGTTAAATGTTGTACGCTTGGACAAAGTGAACTAATTCCTCTGTCATCACATGGACAATTATCAGTTTCCTCCCATTGATTCTTTAGTCCCTTTTGGATCGATAGTTTTCTTACCCGCTTTGTTCCTACTAATGGCAGGTGTGCTTCTGAAGTTCTCTTTTGTCTGAAATATTTAATATCTGATGGCTTACTGCATTTTTTTCTCCCTTACTTTTCTCTCTTATTCGTGTGAATGTATTCTCAGTTATTCAGCATTTTTTAGACTTCTTTTCTCCTTTTTTTCTAAGGCTAGACATCTTCGACAGATATGAAGCTTGCATGGATGTGACTGATAGTGATCACAAGCCTGTCCGTTGCATTTTAAGTTTGGATGTCGCCCGAGTTGACGAATCGGTAAGAAGACAAGTGTTTGGAGAAGTTATCAGATCAAATGAGAAAATCAAACGTTTTCTTGAAGTGCTATCCAAAGTTCCAGAAGCAATTGTCAGTACTAACAACATTATACTTCAGAATCAAGATCCATCCATATTGCGGATCACAAATAAATCCAAGAAAAACACGGCTCTATTTGAAATATGTTGTGTAGGTCTGGCTACGATTAAGGAGGATGGGCAAGCGTCCAATCATTCTCCAAGAGGTTGTTTTGGATTCCCACAGTGGCTACAGGTAATTACTCTTTTTTATTGTCCATGCTCTGCTATGATATCAATTGGTTACCGGTGGTTGTGTGTTTATTATTTTGCGTGGTTGGGCTATGATACTTCAACGTGAATAAAAAATGTGCACGTCTTTGTTACGAGTGCAGGATCGTGTTATGTGACGATAGATAATATTGGTAAGTTCTTGAGGCTTATTCGAAGTTTTCCCAACCTTCCCTTATGATTGCAAGGTTAAATTGTTGCTGGAAATAAAAGAGGAAAAGAACTTGAAGATTTGAGTGTTGGAAGAAGGCAGTGACCTTCTGCTCTTTGAGAGATTGAATCCAAAAACTTAACTCTTAATTATATTAATCAAAACCTCCATATTTATACAAATAGAGTCCTAAAATCTTAACAAGCCAATTCCTAATCAATGAGCAAAATCAATCCTAATCAAACCCAAAACCAATACATCCAAAAAGAATCCTATCAGCTAAAAAAACCAAACAAACTAATCCAAATCAAAGACCAAAAAGAATCCTAATCAAAGACCAAAACCAATCCAAATAAATTTAATAAATCCAAATCCTGATAAAATATAAAAATAACAAAGATGGTTATCGGAGATCGCTCGAAGATCTCCTTTGCTTTTGAGCTCATTACATCACTCCCCCCTTGGAGACTATGTTTGTCCGCAAACACAAAGGAGGGATGTCCACCTCGTCAATGGCCGAGCCTGGTTCCTCAACTTCAGAGAGAGGCACGTCCAGCCCTTCAAGCCAGAATAGTTTTTTGCATTGGTGGTGGGGTGCATATTCTTCATCACAGTTTAACAAAGACCACGACGTCATTCCTCCATTTCCACCTTGGTGAGATGTTTGATGACAGAAGGACGATCTGGGGGTTCAAACTGTGGGCGACGAGGCGGCTCGAACATGGAGACCCTCATATAAACGGTCAAGGCTCATAGCGCCCGTGAGAGTTAAGGTTGGTGAATAGAGACCCTGATGGCAATGGGGTCTCGAAGCCCACTAAGAAAGAGTTGGCATTCCTGCTTGCGCGATAAAGGCCCAGCTCACGTGGATAATAGTTCAAAGCGATGTTGGTATTCGTCCACAGTGCCAGTTTGACGCAGTTTGGCTAATTCCCCTAGGTGAATGGTACTTAAAGGTGGCCGAAACGCAAGTGACAGTGATGCTTGAACTCGTCCCAAGTGATATTTGGCATGTCGGTCTCCAATTTCATAAACAATAGTTGTGCATCTCCTTCAAGATGAAAAGATGCTAATGGGTCAGATTGTGTTACGGGAAGAATTAAGCCCAATCTATGACAATTATGGCCCGTTCTAGAAGCCCAAGGAAGGAGGAAACACGTGAAGTATGGGGGGGAAGTTTGTTATGATTTTGGGAGGGAAAATAATTAATAAATAGAGGGGAGGGTAGCGGGTAGTGGGGATTCAGAATTGATATTGAAAAGTTGAGTACAAGCTGTAGCTTGGGGCAAGGGGGAATTCTCTCCTTTGAGTGTGTTTGAGTGTGTGTTGTTCTATTGTGTTCCTTTCCATTTCAGCTACGTTCATATTAGAAACATATCAATATAATTACCTTTAATTCTCCAGATTGCTATTGAGTGTTTCTAGTGGATTATCTTGCAGCCCTTGTTCCCTGTTGTTGCTTATTCTTGCTTAATAAGATTTTAGGTCCTAACAATTGGTCCGACCTGCCGCCGACAACGCAACTGAGGAGATACACTATGATTCCAGTGAACCGAGAAAAACTTTTCTCCAGCTGTTTTGGGTACGCCGCACTGCCGATATTTACCGGTGTTGATCCCAGACGATGGATTCTGAAGGCAGAGCTTTATTTCATGATCAATTCGACGCCATGGCATCACCGAATGCAAATTGCATTCATGTCGATGGAGGGAATGGCCGATATTTGGTTTTATCGACAAATGCACGGCAATCTCGATATGTCGTGGGATTGTTTCACCAAGGAATTGGTGAAGCAATTTGGTGAGGAGGAGAAAGAGAAGGAAATCATTGAGGTTCCAGTTCAGACATCAGGCCTCGAGGAGCTGGGCGAGGCAGAAGATTTATCTGTGAACGAGTTGGAAGTAACTGAAGGCAAGCAACCTGAGTTAATTTCTGGAAGCAAGCCCGCTAAAACTATGGAGGAATCAGAAGTTGACTTAGTTAAAGGAACGCCAGAGGAGTTGATAAAAATAGCTGAGATCATAGAACAAACTTTTGCTGTGAGCGATAAGGAAGAAGTAGGAGCAAACGAGGCTAAGCCTGGATTAGATGAGGAAAAACGGGATGATCGGCGAGTAAATTCGTTGGGATTTGATGGAAGAGAGGCGATAGGATGGTGGAGATCGATGAGTTCTAGATCGCTGGTGCTGGAGATGATGACCATAGACGTTGAGGTTGGGGAGGGTAAGAATGGGAAAGCCCAGATGAAAATTGGGAAATCACGGAATTTGGGTTGTTTTCCTAATGGGCCTAGAATAAATAATGGGGAAAAAAATTTGGCCTAGGGCCAAATTATAATTTCTGGGGTTTTAAATTTGTGTCATGAAATGATTGAAGGCACCAAACAAGTGAGGAAGGATCGCGTTTCTACTGTACAAACCCTCAGACTTCAACGCAAAGCAGGGAGGCATGGATTGTTCGCCGGAAAATGGGAGATAGTTGGCCGGCGATTAGTTGGAGGACCAGGGAAGCACCGACGGTTTGTGGAAAAGTCGGCCAGAGTGTGG
The DNA here is from genome assembly GCA_907163345.1 of Haberlea rhodopensis. Classification (NCBI taxonomy): domain Eukaryota; kingdom Viridiplantae; phylum Streptophyta; class Magnoliopsida; order Lamiales; family Gesneriaceae; genus Haberlea; species Haberlea rhodopensis. The sequence continues at coordinate 1,623,861 of CAJQUN010000110.1, forward strand.
GGGAGCCGTTGGAAATTTTTTTTCGCAAAAGATGGGAGGAATTGGGCAGCAATCAAGAGGGTATCAAACGAAAGTTGGAACGTTGTGTAGGCGGATTGAATGGCGCAAATCCTATGGTTGAAGAAATTGAAAGAGATTTGGTTGTTTTCAGGGATCAGTGTGTAATTGGTGGTCGAATAGTTCTGAGAGTTGGAATGGGACAGGCTTGGGGGTATTCATCCTTGGATTGTTGGGATATTATTATTTCAAATGCTGTGATAATTGATGATATGGGTATTTTTAAGGCTGATGGCAATCTGGATGTCAGGAATAGGGTTTTGAGCAATTGGATAATAGGAGTAAATACTGAGATTATTGCAGGAGAAGGAATGTTCGTTATTACAGGAGATTCTCATGTACAATTTATATGCCCTGAATTGGCATATGAAGCAGTAACATGCAGCATCACTACATTGGTGGGAGATGGAAAAGGCAACACCGCCAGAACAGAAGGCTTACATGAAGTAATTAAGGCTGGTGCAGGTAGATTGAAGCTTCATGAGGACTGGCACCTTGATTTTGAGATTATTGTTTTTGATGTAGGGTGGATTTTTGGTGTGGCGTGGATGGATGATTTCAGCCTTGCGGACAAGGCCGCAAGGCTGTTTTCAAGAGGGCGGTATTGTTACGGGAAGAATTAAGCCCAATCTATGACAATTATGGCCCGTTCTAGAAGCCCAAGGAAGGAGGAAACACGTGAAGTATGGGGGGGAAGTTTGTTAAGATTTTGGGAGGGAAAATAATTAATAAATAGAGGGGAGGGTAGCGGGTAGTGGGGATTCAGAATTGATATTGAAAAGTTGAGTACAAGCTGTAGCTTGGGGCAAGGGGGAATTCTCTCCTTTGAGTGTGTTTGAGTGTGTGTTGTTCTATTGTGTTCCTTTCCATTTCAGCTACGTTCATATTAGAAACATATCAATATAATTACCTTTAATTCTCCAGATTGCTACAGATTGCTATTGAGTGTTTCTAGTGGATTAGATTGCTATTGAGTGTTTCTAGTGGATTATCTTGCAGCCCTTGTTCCCTATTGTTGCTTATTCTTGCTTAATAAGATTTTAGGTCCTAACAGATTGCCCATCGTATCTGGGGAATTCCAAACGCAGAAATCTGCGTGTAGAGAGAGGGCAGAACCGCGGTTATCACCGTTGGTGTTCGTTGGTCGTTGGTTCGAGAATTCGACGAGCCATTGGCCTCGTTGTTGTGGGTGTTGCCTACCGTGATTGCCGTGGAAATTTGCAAGGATAAATCATCAAGCCTTGCATTGATCAGGTCTTTATCGGCTTTATATAAAGCCATGAATTCAGAGAGTTGACGTTGAATAGCTTAGAGATCCGTCATAACTCATGTCTCTGGTACCAATTCGTTATGAGTGCAGGATCGAGTTATGGGACGATGGATAATATTGGTAAGTTCTTGAGGCTTATTCGAAGTTTTTCCAACTTTCCTATAATTGCAAGGTTAAATTGTTGCTGGAAATAAAAGAGGAAAAGAACTTGAAGATTTGAGTGTTAGAAGAAGGCAGTAACCTTATGCTCTTTGAGAGATTGAATCCAAAAACTTAATTCTTAATTATAAATCAAAACCACCCTATTTATACAAATAGAGTCCTAAAATCTTAACAAACCAATTCCTAATCAAAGAGCAAAACCAATCCTATTCAAACCCAAAACCAATCCATCCAAAAAAAGAATCCTATCCGCTAAAAAAACCAAAAAACTAATCCAAACCAAAGACCAAAAAGAATCTTAATCAAAGACCAAAACCAATCCAAATAAATTTGAATAAATCCAAATCCTAATAAAATATAAAAATAACAAAGATACTTATCGGAGATCTCTCGAAAATCTCCTTTGATTTTGAGCTCATTACAGCCTTTCAGTACGCCACCTTCGCCCTTGATCAAATTGGGTTGGCTAGAGTGGCATCATCTCTTCAGAAAGCTTGTAATTGCAAAAATTTCCTACTTGGTGCAAAGGCTGCCATTTTTTTTTCTCAACCTTTATTTTTGTCATATATGTTGTTTTTCATTTTCTCTTCCGAACCATTTTCGAGATTTTGGTTATGATTGTTTATAGTTATCAACATAGATAGTCTTTCGTCTTTATCTAGTCTAGTACATATGAGCTTGTTTAATTTTACCGTGAAACATCCCCTCATATTGTTAAAGCATTGTACAGAATACATTCAGTGGACGTTCCTCTAAAAATTGTAATTTTTGAGTCCAAACACTTAAATTGGTCCACTACACATCATACACCTTTTTAAAATGTTTGCAAATTGAGTTACAACATGATTTCCTCTACACTTTATTTTGTGAAATATAGTGTGATGGTTCCAAACTGTAACAGGTCAATCCAGCAGCAGGAATCATTGAACCGGATCATATTACTGAAATATCTATCCGACATGAAGAATATCAAACACTGGAAGAGTTTGTTGATGGTGTTCCACGAAACAGTTGGTGCGAAGATGTCAGGGACAAGGAAGTTATGTTACTGGTTAAAGTGCGAGGGAGCTGCACAACAGAAACGAAACGCCACCGAATACGTTTGCGCTTCAGCATTACTGGAAAAATCACACATGTGAATCCCAACTCCAACAAGTCTAGTCCTTCCCAATCGAATCTTCTACACCGCTCTGATTTTCAAAAACTAAGCGGTTCCTGTGATGTAGTTGACCATCTTCGAAATCTGCATAGTCCTTGATGCTGGTGTATGAAGATCCTGAAACAGGTGCGCCTAATTACCCATGAACCTGAGTATCTATCAATACGTAGATTACCAATTTATCTGTGGAACCTTAGTATATCCCTTAAACTTATATACAATTCGATGATTGTTCAGTTAGCTGCTTTGAGTCTCGGAAGCACCAACTTTTTAATCTCGTGTTGGACCTGAGATATCGGTCATTGGATGCACTGCAATTGGTACGTACAGCTGGTTGTGCAAGAATGACCAGGTAGCTTTCATTCTGAAACATCTACTTTTTGTTGAGCAGAAGAAATTTTTCTTCATACAACTACGAACATTTGTGTTGCATGGGTCTGAATTTGGATTCTCCCATTTTCTTGTACATCTGAAGTCATTTTTCGGGGATAAAAGTTGTATAGTATTCATATATAATAACTTCATAATTGTAAGTAATGGAAAGGGAAGAGAAGTGTTTTTTTTTATCTGCTCTTGTGTCTGGTTGGTGGTAATTTCCCCAACACCAATTCCTTTTGGCTTTACTATGATTTATTTGAAGTAAACTTCAATGACACTTTGAAAGAGTGATATTTCTCTTCATCAATCTCCTCCGACTACTTCCGTAACTGAACCATGTTATCAACTTATCATAGTTTTTATTTAATTTATTTTGTTATGATATTGATGATCTAAGATGTTGATTCTTTGTGATTTATCTTCTATTTTTGGAAGTTGTTGATTTAGCCAATAGAAATTTAATTTGCAACTATATGGTTCAAAACTATTCGTCTCATTTCAAGAATTCAAGTATTACCAGTTGCATTTGCATTGATATGTCGTGATTTCCACGAGTGTTGCCTTATTTACTCAGATATAACTGTATGCTCCAGGATTTTCGAAATACCTGTTATGTTTACTTGAACTCTTGTTATTTGAGTAGCTGAGTTGTACATAAAATACAGAAAGACGTGTCAAATTCTATCATCTATCCGATCGGTCATCAACTCAGTTGAAAAATTGTTGTATGGACTCGGTGTGTGTTTCATTTGTGGATCAACTCAATATAATTGGTCTAAAATAGTTTGTATGTTAGTTTATCTATTTTTGTTTAAAAAATGCTGTAATATTGAGTTGGACCTTGGGTATTCTAGACAAAATAATCAATTAGTCTGGTAATATCTATTGGTCTATCTGATGTCAAACCGAGTTAATTTCTGAGAGTCAAAAGTGAAAAAGGTGTAAAGGGTTTTTTTAAATAAATAACCCGAACTTAAAAAAATAATTAATAAAATAATCGAAAATGGGTGGGCTGACAAATTAACCCAAGTCACCAACTGAATTGGCGACTTCTTTAAAAAAACATTATTTTTTTTAAAGTCGCCTTCCACAAAAGAAATTTTTTTTTTTTTGAAGTCCCCAACTAAGTCCCCGATTACCGATATCACAAACTAAAAAGCAATAAAATATCCTTACACTGTCTTCATTGATGTTTGACAGGTAGGTTGTTCCCGAAAGATATATTTTTGGATGAAAAACAGTTTTAAATTCAAAATCAATTACTGATATCACAAATTAAAAGGCAATAAAAACATCTTTACACTATTTTCATTGATGTTTGAAAGGCAGATAGTTCCCGAAAGATATATATTTGGATGAAACCACCATGGGGAAATTTACACTTTGGTGGCTTGCTAGGATTATCTTCACTAAAGTGCATTAAGAGATGTTAATAACCATCATCCCAGTCCGTCTGCAAGACCATTAATTATTTAATAGAGATAATCTCAATCACAAAATGGAATACTATTTGAATTTATACGAAACAATTTGTGTCACACAAATCGATCATTTTTTAAAAAAATAAAATTATGGATATATTTTTATATTTATTATGCTTTTAGGCAGTGTTCGGTTCACTAGATGAATACATGATTGGTAACTAGTCTGTCATCATCAGGTGTTCGGTTGCCTTATTGCAGCCCGTGATGATATGCAAAGCCCGATCCTATAGATATTATTTTCATAAAATGTTTGAATAACTTATCACACCCGGAGGCAGTGATATTTAATCACTACCCGGCATCACCCCTCCACAGCCCCATATGTAACCCCAACCCAGATGGAATCAGCGACAACAACCTCATGTTCTCGCTATCACCATGGACAACACAAATAGTTTTCGCTGCAAAATAATCAAACATAGAGTAAACAAATATGCTGCTCAGAAATGGAAAGACAGGGCAGTTACTCATGCCGTAAATCCTTTCTCCAGACTTAAGACTCTTCAATTGATGCGAAGGGCTGTAGATGAGCCCACAAAACTGGTTCAGTTTCATTTTTACAAAATGCACAATACGATGATGTTGTTATTCAAATGCTCGTTGTTAACTGTTGGGATGAAGCTATGATTAAGAAATTGACAGAGGGTAACATGAACCAGATCTAAGTTTGAGACCCATTATTGAGGTGTCTGAAGGTATTAGTGTCTACTTGCAAAAATGGATGAGATCTGCCTCGTGAAATTCCAAAGTTTCTCTGGTTTTTTGGAAGAACATGGTGATTGGCGGCGAAGGGAATGGTGGCGTGGCTTTGATGTTTGGTGGGCAAATTAACAAGGTTTCAGAATTGGAAATAGTTTTGCTAATGATGTGTTAATCTAAAATTGTTTTGAATTAAACAACTTTGCTTTTTATTTTTTAAAAAATTAAAAAATAACATAAAAAATTATTTATAAGTGCAAGAATAAAGTTCAAAACAAACAAGAAATGTGACTTTGGTACTCAAACTGATCAAGAAGTAGCTCAATTAGTGCAAGAATAATATTCTATTAATAATTAAATTACATAAATAATTTATTTGATTAATTTAAATTTTAATTGAAATAAAATAATAAAAATAAGTGCAAAAATATTCGAGGGTATTTTTGTCATTTTATGAATAAAATTAATCTATACCACCTAATTATCAAGTACATCAAACATAATATTCCTTATCGTACTTTATTAATCATACGAACCAAACGCAATATAACTTATCAATTAGTTTATTTATCAACCCATTATCCACTTTTTAATCTATCCATCACTTATCCATTAGACATCCACTCCTATAACAGCCCACGATACAGACAAATACATCATTTGACAAGACCACTCATTGTATAGCAAACAGGAAAGGATCAAAAGCCGTAATTCTTAATATTATTATATATTTAGCAATACAAAGCCAATTTTACTATTTATTTCATATGCACATACAAATCACGGGATCCTTCACCACTGTGTAAGACAAATCATTAAACAATTGGCGACTTCCAAAAAATTGTTTTTCAAACGAAGTCGCAAACGGAGTTGGACGATTTCAATTGAAGCCGCCAACTGGGTTGACGATTTGGATTAGTATGTCAAGCCCGCCTAAAATGAAATCGTCAATTGGGTTGACGACTTGAGTTAGTATGTCAAGCCTGTCCATATCAGGTTATTTTGTTAACTTTTTTTAAGTTTGGGTTATTTGTTTTTTAAAAAAACCCCTAGTAATGACCTCGGGATAGTATAGTCAATAATTGAGACTAATTTATCATAGCTGAATTTGAGATGTCGGAACGATATAGCCATTTGAGACGTAAACCATGTTGTCTTGTTTTCTCTCTCTCAATGTATATCTAAGGAATCTAGTAACAAATAGAACAATGGCTTCAATGTTTATGTCGTTGCGAGATTTGTAATCACCGTCCTTAAGACAATATTGCACCGCCTTGGTGCTAACGGTTTGCTATGGCAATTTGTCTCTCGAGATATAACGACTATAACTTGTGATTTGAAATTAAGCATCGATGATCAAAAGAAGTGTATTGGAGGCTACGATTGATCGCCATATGTTGGCCTGATCAATCGCGCCCTATACAGATTTTATGTATGAGTGTGTCCCTTCACGTTTTGATGCGTTTTTTTCATGAATTGGATTGATGTCCCTAGGTGGCATTACTTGGTCTAGTATAAAAAAGGACTTCCCTTGGTTGAATTAACCTGGAATTTTTTAAATCCACATCATATTGAAGATCGAAATTTGAGTAATTTTGTGGATCTTCATCCTTGTTTAATATTGAGTGATTTTAAACCTTTGTGGTTTAAATGATTTGTGATTTGTAGTGCTCCTATCACAAATCATAGTCGTTGGAGATAAATTGCCAATTGAACGTTAGCACCGTAGCGGGGCAATATTGTCTTAAGGACGGAGATTCAAAATCTCGCATCGACATTCCTACTGCAAAGCCTTTTGTTGTATATATGCATTTGTCACACTCGTTATTTTTTAAACCATTTGACAACATTGTTTTGTCAAATTTTTCATGCCATTGTTTCGGCGCTTGCTTAATCACATACAATGACTTAACGAGTCTACACACATTTTTCTCTTGTCCGGGAACCACAAACCCCTGTGGTTGTTTCATATAAATTTCCTCCTCAAGTTCCCCATTGAGAAATGCTGTTTTTACATCCATTATATGTATCTCTAAATTGTTTAGAGCAGCGATAGCAATGATCACTCGAACGTAATTCTCGTGACTGGTGAATATGTATCAAAGTAATCAAGACATTCTTTTTGTCTATACCCCTTTGCCACAAGTCTAGCATTGTACTTATCAATTGAACAATCAGACTTATATTTCCTTTTAAGAATCCATTTGCATTCTAATGGTTTACTTCCAGTTGGAAGGTCTACCAATTCACACGTGTGGTTTTACATTATAGATTTTATTTCACCATTAATAGCTCTTTCCATATAGGAGCATAATGGCTAGATAATGCGTCACTAACCGATATTGGTTCATTGTCCAATATATATGTGATGAAGTCAGGACCATAAGTCTTAGCCACTTTGGTTCTCTTTCTACTTCCTCAATAGAGTCACGGTTAGCGTCTTCATGCACCCTTTTCTTAGGGCTCATTTCCTTGTTAGATTTGTAGGGAAATATTTCTCAAAAAATACAACATTTCTTGATTCCATGATTGTATCTTCATGCACATCACTTATTTCAGATTTGTGTACTAAGAATCGATATGCACTACTATTGTTAGAATACCCAATAAACACACAATCTATTGTTTTAGGCCCAATTTTCAATTGCTTTGGTTTTGGTACTTTTACATTAGCCAAGCACCCCTACATTTTAAAGTATTTGTATGAAGGCTTGTGGCCTTTTTATAACTCATAAGGAGTTTCATCCTTACTTTTATGTGGTATTTTGTGTTGGAATCGAAGAGGGGGGGTGAATGAGATTCCTTGGCTACTTTAGCGTTTTAAAATGAGTTTGTAAAAATAAAATATTTTGCGCTTGCGGAAGCCTTTAGTCAATCGATAAATGCAAAGAATAAAATAAATAAATGCGTAAAGGAAATAAAGCAATAAATAACAAAAGGATTTGTTATAGAAGTTCGGCGATGAATCGCCTACGTCTCCTCTTCCCGGTTAGATAACCTCCAACCGAGGTTCCACTAGAACAATAGATCTTGGCCTTGAGGGCTCCAAGTTAGCCACACAACAACTCTTCCCGAGTTTACAACGCTCTTCCCGAGCACACTACTCTTCACGAGTACACAACGCTCTTCCCGAGCACAATACCCTTCACGAGTATACAAAGCTCTTCCCGAGCTACCAACACTCTTCACGAGACTTCTTGGCCTTAAGGGCTCCAAGGATAGCCACACACTTGCACCAACTAGACTAGTTGATGACTTTACAATTTTCCAACTTGCTTTGGTGTTGGAGGACCTTTACAAGATATCAAACCAAAAGCACCTTCACGGTGTACTCACACGAAGAAAGCAAGACTCAACAAAGTAAAGAATTACAAGCTCCAATACAACAACAATGTATGGAGATTGCAATGCAATTACAAATAATAATGATCAAGACTTTGGTATAAGTTGTAGGCTTGTTCCTTAGCTACAAAATGCTCCAAAGCATCCATATTTATAGTGTAGAAGGCCTCCAAGGCTCCTACTAGCCGTTGCACTTCAAAAAGCTGAAATCACTCCTGGATCGCCTCAGCCATCGCCTCAGGCGATCTCCATCGCCGCGCCCCAACGGACACCATAAATCAACGCATCGCCTCAGGCGATCGCTGGATCGCCTCAGGCGATCCAAGTCAAATCCCAATGCCGTAGCTTCAGCACCCTGAAATCATGCATCGCCTCAAACGATCTCCACATCGCCTCAGGCGTTCCAGCCCATCGCCTCGGGCGTTCGTGCCATCGCCTTGGGCGAACTCCCTGCGCGCATGCCCGCGCCAAGCCTCGGCGTCGCTTCAGTCGATGTGCGGGGCGAAGTGTCTTGTGGCTGCCATCGCCTCAGGCGTTGATCACCATCGCCTGGGGCGATCTGTCTCGCATGCTCGCCTAGCCATCGCCTCTGTCGATGTGCGTGGCGATGCCCCTCCTGGCACCCATCGCCTGGGGCGATGATCACCATCGCCTGGGGCGATCCTGGCCAGATTGTGCACACTTGAAATTCTTCATTCCAATCTTCTTTTTCATCACTTAATCTGCACACTAAGTATATGCATTAGTATAACAAACACAAGTTTTGTTGATCATCAAAACTCAAAGATTGACGGGGATAATTTAGCATATTAAATGCAACCATGCGTTTAAGGCTCAACATTTTGTTTAGAATGTAGTTGTCCGATAGGCCCCCACAAGTTTTGTGGTAATCCAGAACTTATCAACATATCATTCATCATCTCTTTTAGAGTACAATTTTTACGTTCGGCAATACCATTTGATTGTGGTGAATAGGGGGCAGTGATTTGGTGAATAATGTCATACTCAGTGCAAAATTCTTCAAACGGTGCTCCATATTATCCTCCTCTATCGCTTCGAACATTCTTTATCTTTTTGCTAAGTTGATTTTTAACTTCATTCTTGTAGTGTTTGAATACTACCAAAGCCTCGTTTTTGCTTCTTAGCAAATAGAGTCAATAGACGTAATAATATCTTGTACAATCGTCAATGACAGTGATGAAGTATTTTTTCCCACCTCTAGTTTCCACAAACTTTAGATCACATAAATCCGTATGAATTAATTCAAGAGGTGTGGTAGTTATTTCAATTGAATGAAATGGTGGTTTCGTTAACTTGGCCTTGACATAAGTCTCACACTTATATTTCAAGTTAACATTTATTTGAGGCAATAAGTTTAACTTCATTAATTTGTTAAGTAACCCATAATTCACATGAGGCAAACGATCATGCCATAAATTACAAGACTCAATCAAATAAGTATAATCATTCATTTTATTACTTTCAAATTTACGTATAACTGTCATTACATTCATTTTGAATAGGCTTTTCTACATATTGCCATTTCCTACATAAACTCCATTTTTGGAGAGTACAATTTTTCAGATTCTAAAACTAGTTTAAAACCCGCCTTGACTAGAGTCGATCCGGATATCAGGTTCTTTCGGATGAATATGTAGGACATCTATCAAAGTCAATTCCTTTCCCGAAATCATCTTTAGAACCACCTTCCCTAGTCCAATTACCAGAGATGTAGTGGAGTTTCCCATTTGGAGTTTGCACCCACTTATTAGAGTGTATGTGGAGAACATGGCTTTGTCCGAGCCCACATGTCGGGTTGCACCAGAATCGACCAACCATTCCATAGGATTGTCCACCAAGTTCGCTTCAAAGATCACATCGGTTAACATTAGATCATTTCAAGTCATCCGAGATCCAATTATGTTCGGTCAGATTGACTTGATATTTTACTTTTCCACTAGTGTCTTTGTTGCGACAATCATTTGTCATGTGATTGGCTTTCCACACTTATAGCATTTTGAACTTACGCTTTGATCCGGTTCTTTGTTCAACTAGGTTAGCATGTGGTTCCATTTGAAACCTACCCGGCTTCCTCTCGGAAACTTTGTTGTCCTCTTCGATTCGTAGCCGAACCACGAGAACTTCAAGACTCATCTCATTTCGTTTGTGTTTCAAATAGTTCTTGAAGTCCTTCCACATATGAGACAATTTCTCAATCATAGCGGCGACTTGGAATGAATCACTTAGTCTCATTCCCTCCGCATGAATGTCATGCAAAATTACTTGTAGATTTTGCACTTGCGCCATCACAGGCTTGGTATCAACCATTTTGAAATTCAGGAACTGTCCAACTATGAATTTCTTCATGCTGGCATCCTCGGATTTGTACTTCTTTTCCAGCGATGCCCAAAGTTCCTTTGCTGTTTTCACAATATAATAAACGTTATATAATTTATTGTCTAACCCATTTAGGATGTAGTTCTTGCATAGGAAGTCGCTTTGATTCCATGCATCAATTGTGATGCCCTGAGTAATTATAATTGTGGAATAATATGAAATATTCGTGGAATTAAATATTTGGAATATTTAACATGGGTTTGGAATTTAAGTAGAATGGATTGTGAGGAAATTGTTGAACATATTAAATAATTAGAGGGGTGTTTGTGCCAATATTAATAATTGATTTTGTTTAAAAATATATATATAAATTGTGAGGATGGGATATTATTAAGTGTATGGATGACATTTAATTGAGGCACACTCTCTCTTCCCTTCCCTTACCCATCGATTTTCCCTCATTCCCCACGTATTCTTCTCCTTTTCTTCACGGACGAACAAACGAGAAGGGCAAGGCGATTTCAGAAATTTATTTTTGTGATTTTGCTCAAGGTTTGTGAATGTTTATCTCCCTTTCTCCCTTTATCGTTCATTCCCATTGAATATGATGGGTTTTCGGTCCGGGTATGTCACGGTTTAAGGGAGATGGGTTGCAGTTGGTTTGGGCAATGCTATCATGGGATATTGCTTCTTGTTTAGGGGATTATTATGTCATTCTTATGTGTGTGTCTAACATTGTTGTGTGTGCATGCATTTTAACGCAATGTGTGTGAATTACGGTGTGAATGTGTGTTAGAGCGAGAGGTGTGTGCGTGCGTGAGCTGGTGCACCATTATTTATATCCTCTTCCACCTTGCATTTTATGGTTTGAGTTGATTCCTCATTGTCGTGGTTGTTAAAAGTCCAAAACTCTGCTGCCATGTTTGGGGGATTTAATTTTTGGTTGAATTGGTATCTTTTGGTATAAAAATCTTGATGTTTTAGTGTTCAAAAATATGTTGTTCTAAGTTTTGAATTCTACTGCTTTTGGTTCAAAATATGGCTGCTGAAATGGACCAATTTTAATGCTGAACTGAATTGGTTTAGCTGCTGAAATGAATTGGTTTTAGGCTTCGGTTCTTGACCGAAAATTAAGACTTTATTGGGGCTTAAAATCATGCTTATAAGGTGTTTGATAATATACTTAAGTGGTGTTCAAATGTTGTCCAAAAGCTCTACTAAAGGTGTAGTAAGGAAGTCCACTCTTATGGCTTATATCATGGAAGTGTCTTGGTGAGTGTTGTGCTAAGGTTTGAGATGCTAATAACTTGGAGCATATGTGATTGTCTGAATAGGTGAGTTAGATATATATTAATGTGTGTTATAAACATGTATTAAAGTGTATATTAAAGAATATACTTGCATGTATGCAATAGCATGAATTGGAGACTTTGTTGAGTATTTGAATGACAAATCTATGAACTAACTATTTAGTTGTGATGGTGGATAACTTGATTAAATGAAGGATTATTGGTTTGTTTGTGTAAATTATGAAGCATGAAAATGAAAAGTGTTTAATGATATTAATTGCTTTGAATATGAGCTAATATTATATTGATATTCGATATAGATACTACATGAGACTTCGGACGTTTATGATAGCTTGTTCATGTTGCCGACTATAAGGTACGTAGTGACGTACGAGCAGGTATACATATTATGAAGTAATTACATATTCATATATTCACGAATTTTTAAATGTCATGATGAAACGTAAGAAATGTATATGTGTGTTGAGTATGACATATGTGGTATGGTGGATACATAATTGTACGCGATCGAAAATATGAATATGTATATATGTATGTGTGGTATGAGGGATACATATTATACGTGATCTGAGTATACGAGCTGAGTATTGATGCCTGGGGCAATATCAATATGAGAAAATGTCGAGAATGAGATAGATCGATAGGCAGGATCATATGCGATATGAATTGTTATGATTCAGCATAAATAATAGAATTTGGTTGTATTGAATTTATCGTGTTGATGAGTATCATGTTTAAATAACGATACTGAACTTGATGTTATGAAAGCGTGTGAGTTTGAAACAGGAACAGTGCGTGGAAGCTATACAGATTCAGAATTGTACAGGGAGTACATTTTTATAGATTTTCAATAATCGTAAATTGTGATATTATGATCGTATCATGATCTTTATGCATTGTTATGATATGTGATGTTGGTATGCTCACCTTGTGTAGGGGTTGTTTCTGTTTCAACAGGTACTACAGTTACAAAGTTATTTTGGTGTAGCAAGCTCGAGCTTGGTTGGATAATATTGCTACCTGAAGCGTAGAATGAGATTGGGTAAATGGTATACATTATTTATGCAACTAGATGGGTATTCATTATTTGTTGCTCGTATGTGACAACTTGGAGTCGTGTATATGGACTGTATATTGTTGTTGAAGTCCACTTTTTATATCTTCTTAGTATGGTGACTTCCCTGGCTGAGAACTTACTTATGGTTTTGATTTATTTTAGTATCGTGTTTTTCCCTGGCTGGGAATTATTTTTGGTGATGTGTTTTATTTTCGGATAGCTCAATTTATGGGGAGACTCTGCCCAAATTTTTATAAAAACCCACAATGTAAAAGTGGTGCAATGGTGATGATAATGGGTGAACCTTGAGTCTTATTGCTGGTAAAAGTGATCATTTCATGCTGAGTTTTATTTATGTCACGGAGAATATGCGAAGCATGCAATGATTCTTTTAAAGAAAGAAAATGTTTTTATACTCATACGACGTCATAAATGCACTAATGACGAGTTAAAGGGTTGGGGCTTTACATTAGTGATATCAGAGCAGTGGTTAGCTCTTTGGGATGTTTAATGGCCTAGGGATGTGTTGATAGACATGTATATCACATATTTTTATGCATGATTGTAGTTTGCTGTCATTGTGACATGACGCCTGCTATGTGCATTTTATGATATGAAGCAATGAAAATTGGTGTTATTGCTAACCATCGTGATTGCAGGATCATATGAGATACGAAGAACATGATATTGATAAACGACCAGCAATACCAGTGAACATACACAATGAGGGTGGTATGGTTGAAAAGCCTCGAGTATGATAACTCGTTTTACTTATATCATTAGCTTGACTATGGTGAAAATGATGATGCCTTTTAAGGTGCGTGATGATTGACATCGCTGACAGTAATTAATGTTGATGATAAGTGGACGTTGTTACTAGTAGAGGGATAAATGCGTTTTATTGAGTTGAGTTTTGTGTACATGTTATGTATATGTATGTGCAGTGCTGAGAAATCTGATTTTGCAGGAGAAATCAGAAAATGAGATATCATATCTGAGGATAGGAAATGGTAGGCAGTACTGTGCTGTTGGAGTATGACAATAGATGATGTGACAATCGGGTATGTGTATGTCATTTACATGATGGCACAGGTACGTAATGACGTACAAGCATGGATGAATATATTTTCCACTGTATTATTGAAAACCGAAGTGTCGCATAGGTTTAAGGTCGCTTTTATGGTTGACTGACGTGTTATTATTATGTGTGGGTCGCCTTCGTGTTGAGCGATGTTTTATTATTATATGTGGGTCGCCGTGGGTACGAGCGACATATTAATATATTTAAGGGTCACCGCCTAGTAGCGAGTGATGTGGGTCACAGCGTGTAGCGAGTGATGTGTTTATTTATGGGTCGCCACTAGAGTGTGCGATGTGATTATGTGTGTGAATGTACAGAGGGTCACCGCTGAGGCTAGTGATGTGTTTATTAGAGGTCGCCACTAGAGTGTGCGATGTGATCATGTTGTGTGAATGTAGAGTGGGGTCACCGCTGAGGCGAGTGATGTGTATATATGATTTGTGGGTCGCCGTTGGTGCGTGCGATGTGTTAATATGATATTGGGTCACCACTGACGAGTGACTGATGTGGTCGCCGCTGACGAGCGAGCGATGTGATATTGGGTCGCCACTGAGGAGTGAGCGATGTGATTCGGGTCACCACTGACAAGTGAGTGATGTGGTCGTCGCTGGAAAGCGAGCGACGTGTATATTTCAGGGTCAATGCTAGAGAGAGCATGTGACATGTATATTGATATTGAGTCGGTGCTAGGGAGAGCATGCGATGTGATTATTGTCGGGATCGACACTATTGAGATATGTGATGTATTTTATGTGCCTCCACTATAGAGGGAGGGTGATGAATATACGTTGATTTAAATTGACCTTGTTGATTTGACGTATTGTGATAATCAAATGTACAGGTGAAAGTGATCATGGAGAGAGTGGATGAAGAGACATTATTGTTTTCTTTCATTTTTATTGCAGTGGATGCAATAGCGGGGTGTGATTGATACCGATATATTGATGACATTTATTGGCGAGATGATGGTATAATTATATTGTGATATGTTAGATTTATAATAATTGCCGCTATCATATCGAAGCGATGGAAATATTGTGAATGCTGCTGATATGTCGAGGCGATGAATATTTTTGGACGGTCATGTTATTGGTGATGAGTATATCAATTGTGTATTGATATGAATTATATTTTGTGGAATATTTATGTTGAGAACATGGACAGTTAAATGATCGAGTGTGGATCCACTGTTGTACAGTAAGTGTTATTACATCTTATTGTTTTAAGAATGTAATTTTATTCATTGTGATTATGGATATTATATGGATGCCAGTAGTGGCGATGATATTGTGCATGCCTGTAGTGGCGATGAGATTATGCATGCCAGTGTTGGCGATGAGTATTGATATATTGCTATTGTGTTAGCAATGAATATTAGGGTGCCGTCATTGGGCGATGAATATTGATGTGCTGCTATTATGTTAGCATGAGTATTAGTGTACTGTTATTGTGCTAGCGATGTATATTGATGATGTGTTCATTTCAGATAGCTGTGGACATTGTGTTATTGTTGTTCCTTGGGTACATGAGATGTAGGCCCAAGAGGATATTGAAATGTTCCAGAGGAACAAGGAGTTGAGGTAAACTATTATGTTTGGTTTGGCATGTGAATATATGTTGATAGATGCTAACTACATTATCTCAGTGAGTTATATTAATTTTGAGAATCGATTGTACAGATGGAATAACATAAAATGATAATCGCTTGAGATGGTATTTATTACTGTGAAAAGCATGCTAGATTGATATATTGTAGGAGTAATATGTGAACGTGATCATGTTGACATGAGATTAATGTGTATGTCACGGGATGACGTGGGATCACTATGAATGTCGTGTGTGGACATATGATCTTTGTGAACATTCATGATTAATGAATTATTATGTTTCGAGGGTGAGTTAAAGATTGAAATAAATTGCGTCATTGAGGCATGCAATTGATTCTTATGTTGAATTTCAATCATCCAGATATGTGATAGTGTGCTGTAGCATGTCGTGTATAGGATTGCGTGAAACTTTTGACGCAGGGAATTAATGTTCGATGATGGAAACATTATGAATATCAAAATACGTAAATGTCAAGGTACGTGGTTATGTTATGAGTATTTGAGAAATACTAATGAGTTTATTTTGTACTTGTCCCATGACAGATGATAGTTGGGTGATGAAATGCGAAAGTTGATGCTTAAGAGCATGTGAGTACTGTGATGAGCATGATACTATGATGCTGTGTATTGTAGATGATTCCATCTACAAAGGTATGATACGATTATTCGATATTGATGTTGACGCCTTGTTTTAGATGGAGTATAATCGTGACATAGGAATATTGATGTTAGGCCATTCAGCATGATTTGATATTGATGATCTGTGGCTGTTGGTGCGTGATGTGGATATATGTATGTGAGAATTACTAATGAGTTTTCTAGTAATTACTTTGCAACAGATAATAGTCAGGAGATGATATATGAGAGGTTGATGTGTAAGGACTCTAGAGTGCCATTATTTTATACGGACAAGAGTGACGTGCGGTATGACGAAGTTGGTATAAATTGCATAATTTTGCAACCACACATGTATGAGGTTAATTATATGATACAAGGTTGGTGTATCGTCATACATTCTGATATACACGTGATATGCATGTATTGCATGATTTAACGATTATATGATGATGATTAATCTTATAATGATTTACATGACATGGTATTAATATATGTTAGCTTGTTAGATGAAAATGTTGGGATATGGTAAAGATGTGATTTGCAGTCTTGCAATCGTGGGCGTGATGTGACACATATGTGAGCCGTGATGATTCGAATAACTTTCACCCTACAGATGGTCAAGTCACTCTCTTGAACTGTATAACGGTACGTAAATTTTATTGTTGGTTTATGGTAAACATGCATTTAAATTTAGAGGACGAAATTTTATTAGGTAGGGAGAATTGTGATGCCCAGAGTAATTATAATTGTGGAATAATATGAAATATTCGTGGAATTAAATATTTGGAATATTTAACATGGGTTTGGAATTTAAGTAGAATGGATTGTGAGGAAACTGTTGAACAAATTTAAGATGTGAATGTGTGTTGGAGCGAGAGGTGTGTGCGTGCGTGAGCTGGTGCACCATTATTTATATCCTCTTCCACCTTGCATTTTATGGTTTAAGTTGATTCCTCATGAATGAACACACTATTTCATGTAACAGAAACATGGATCGATCGAGCTACGAGCTCGATCGATCGACCTCTCAAACATTTTTTTTTTTCATTTATTTATTTCATTTTCCAACAAACCACTCATTCCGAGAGACATCGCAATCTTTCGAGAGTTTGAACTTTGAATTGAAAAATATGTTGAATCATTCGATTTACATGATAATATATATGTAAAAGCCAAGCATGTTAAATTCAATACCATAATATTCGACTATCTAAATTAAATACTGTCATCACCACGATCTTAATTACCACAATTTGTCAATATGTTTCCTAGATTCAAGTTCTATTCAGGCACTTGTCTTTTCTATGTTTTAAATACCGTAAAAATAAATAAATTAATTGAAAAAATCTTATTAATTTAGTGAATATTAAATAATCGATAAATTATTAAGTACTAATTTATTGATTAAATAATATATTAACTTATTAATTTATCAATCTATTATTTATTTTATTGATGAATGTATTGTTCAATTTATTATATATGTACATATATATAATTTAATATGTCATTTTGTTTAATGTATTTTATTGTTCAATATACTCCACTATTCAGCTGTATTGTTCAATATACTATGTATGTTAATCGATTTTATTAACATTTAATTCATAAAACATTAAATAATAAAATGAAGTGACAGTTATACCATATAGCCATCTTCTCGAAAGAAAACTCTCAAAGCAACGATAATATTTAATAATTTTTTGTTGAGCCATAAGAAACCACGACAGAATTTCTTATTATAATATGAAAGTCATTTTATGAAGTTTTCGTAAATTAATTATTAATATATTATATATTAAAAAGTTATTAATTTATATATTGCATGTGATTCATATGAATTCTTGTATATGCATTATCTTACAATTTTAGCATGTTGTCTTAAGTCAGGATCGATTAAAAATATTATTCAAGTAAAATTATTAATTAATCTGGTATTAAATTATGTATGCTTTTTAAATATTTAATGACACGGTCTAAGTTTTGTAAAAAGTACTTACATTTTCAGTTAGTAGGGATGTGTAACCGATTAAAATCGAACCGAAATTTCCAAAAAGAGAAATGGCCGATTTTTTTTTTCAACCAATCGAACCCACCCAATTTTACTATCAAAATCGAACCGAAAAATTTGATTATTTCTGTCAGTAATCGATATTACCGATATTTTTTAAAAAAATTAAAAAGTAGAAAATAATATTTTAAAATTTTTAAAAATAAAAATAATTTAAAGATTGAGATAAATTGATTTTAAGAAAAAATAAAAAATTAATTATTTTTTTAGAAAAAAAAATTAAAAAAATTCGATTTATTAGATTAATTCGATTAATCAATATTTTTAAAATAAAAACTAAAATAAAACCAAATAAAACTATTTTTAAAAATAGAAAAACCAAATTTCTGAAACAACCCGTCAGTTAGGTTGCTCAATAATTTATTGAACTGCCCCTCTCAGGCTCTCGCTGCCTTACCATTTCCCGATCATCAAAGTCCAGAAACTTGAAGTTTCTGAAACAGTTGAAATCCCAAAAGGGGTTTGGTTATTTTGTTGATTAAGTTTGAATAAGGTTGAAATCCATAAAGGGGTTTGGTTATTTTGTTGATTAAGTTTGAATAAGGGGGAAATGGGTGAAGAGATCGGGAAAATAGTACAAAACAAACAAATAATATTCAAGGGATACATCGAAGGAACTCCAAAAGAGACAGATATGGAGTTGAAGTTAGGGAATACGATTAAGTTGGAAGCTCCAAAGGGATCTTCTTTAGTATTGGTCAAGAATCTTTATCTCTCTTGTGATCCATATATGCGTGGCAGAATGCGCAACTTTCATGGCTCTTACCTCCCCCCTTTTGTTCCTGGTTCTGTAAGAATACTTTTTGTTTCCAAGTTATTACTTTATTTTTATTTACAATTATAATTTTTATTTGCTTGATATTTGTTTCCCGAACATTGCATGCTCCGCCTTTCTTATTTTAAGGTCAGACATCAAACTCTAAACCATTGACTTAAGAACGGATAATATTGTTTATTGTTTTGAAGTACTTTAGCAGTTGATGTTTAGTCCATGGACATGGATTTTGATTTACGTTTTTTTCCTTTTGTGTAAAGTTACTAAAATAATTAAGAAATGTCATCTGATTATTCTTTTGAAAGTATCAATTTGATGCTCCATGTGAATTCTAAGTCTCACCACAAAGCAGTTATACAAATCTTGACTGGGCAAATATGGATCAGGATTTTGATTTATTGGTAAAATTTGTCGGGATAAGATATTGTATTTATATCTAATTTTGACATGATTTCTCCTTTCTCCATGAAAGAAATGTAAGTTTGGTCGTACCTGTAAGACAACATAGGACTATAGGAGGGTTGACTTAATGATTGTTGAAATTCTCTTGACCAATGATTCTTTTCGAAAAAGGTCATTGAAGGATTCGGTGTGTCTAAAGTACTCGACTCTGATGATCCAAACTTCAAGCCAGGCGATATAGTGTCGGGTCTTACAGGTTGGGAAGAATACAGCTTAATTTACAAACATGAGCAGCTGAGGAAAGTTGAACCGGATAATATGCCATTGTCATACTATATCGGCCTCCTCGGTATGTATCTTTGTTTCTCGAAAGATTACCTTTATATCTTAAGTTTAATTATCCTATCAAGAACTAGAGTAACTTACGGAGAGACTAAGAGGCATATTCTCTTCAAAGAATTTTGCTTCATTTGTTCTCACATTCTGTGGTTGATCTTAAAGTTGTGTTTTTTGTGTCTCTCTTGTTATCATGTTCCCCATCAGAATGTATTTATGGTGTGATATAGTCTTTATTTTAAAACTTATCAATATATTTTTTAAGGTTTACAATATAATGTTTAAAAAGCATAGAGAAAAGTGAATAAATGTCTGAGATTCGGTTACGACCCTATAATGAAGATGCAAATAACTAGTTTAGTAGAATAAGTACAGTTGATGGAATGAGTATGGTTATTTGGTTTGTTCTATTCATTTTATGTTTTCTATTTTGTATTTTACGTTTATGGACAATGGCAAGGCATTGACTAATATCATTTGCATGAGACAAATGGATATGCAGAAAAGTTGTCCAAAATTGTTTCTTGTTTTTCTCTATTTCCGTCTCCTTCTTTCAATTTGTCTTCAGGCATCGGCTCCTAGAATCTCCAACACATTCATTCCAAATTTCTGAGTTCCAAAGCCAACACAATAGGTGCTACAAGAATCCTAGTTCAGAGGATTTTAAATCATGATAAAGCGTCAAGAAGAAGGAAACATGAATAATCTTATAATAAGTATTGATAGTTTGAAACCACTGAACATCGCATTCCATACAGTTTTGCCACATGTAAACATTTTTTTCCCCAAAGAAGGTATTCTGGTTAAAAAAGATGTTGGGACAACCCCCGTATTTGTTTTTATGACTTATGATTAAGTCTTGTTCATAGTACTTCAAACAAGCATGTTGAATTGTAACAGCAGAAACATATTTGAACAGAAAATGTAACCCCATTGTTTAATGTACTTATTGGAACAAGCATGTTGAATTTAAAATAGTAGAAAAATAGTGAAAGATGACATAACACAACACATGGTTCACAAATATATACCAGCATCCACGACTGGATGGCATTCCCATAGGCTAAAACCCTTATTAAATAGTTCATATTACAACTCTAGGTTTGTATAATATGCAAGGAAATATGTACTAAATAAAAATCACGATAAAATCTCATCATAGATATTTCATAATCCTAATAAAATCAAATCTAATTCCATAATATATATATTAATATATGTATTTATATCATATTTTATTCTATAACAAAGTACTTGATCAAGCATGTAGGCATGCCAGGCTTTACCGCTTATGCTGGATTCTATGAGGTTTGTGCTCCTAAAAAGGGTGAGTATATTTTTGTATCTGCCGCATCCGGAGCTGTTGGACAGCTTGTTGGCCAACTTGCTAAGTTACATGGATGTTATGTCGTCGGAAGTGCTGGGAGTTGCCAGAAAGTGAGACTATTTTGTTGAGTTCTGAAGGATTGTTACATATTTGATGTGCATTGATTCTGTACTTTTATGCGAATTTTACTGATTCTGGATCTTGTCTTAAGGTTGATCTGTTGAAGAATAAGCTGGGTTTTGATGACGCTTTCAACTATAAAGAAGAACCAGATCTTGATGCTGCTCTTAAAAGGTTTGTTAAAATGTCAAAAACACATATTCAAACCTTCTTGGGCAATCTCAGGATTATTATTTTTATAACATTTACAGAGTGAAGTAACAAGATTACATCAAGGCCCCTGATTCCCTAGTCTTTACTTTATTCACACTTATAACCCTGATTCCTATTCTTTGCTTTATTTTACATTAATAACCAATTTTCACCTCAGTCTTCAATTTGGAAGTATCGTTCCTTGTCACTTGTGATGAATTCGGATCCAAAACATTTAGCCTATTTAAGTTCTTTGTTTAGAATGGATTTTTAAAGTGCCTTTTTTCAGTAAATTGAAGTTTTATGTTTGGATAGGATTGTCAATAAGGGTTTTCCTTTTAGTTTTAGAAAAAATAAGTGAAAGAGAAAGCATTAGAAGCTTTTCATTGCGTTTGGATGGAAAGGTTCAAAATGTAGAAGCTAGAAAATGTAGCTTTTCAGGTTATGCTTCAGTTTCTCTTTACAAAATTATAGAAGCCCATTCTCACTATTTTATCCAAGTACAAATTGCTTCTACTTTTTTTCTTAAAATACAATGCTCAATAAAATAATTTTTTTGGATAAGTCGTTTGCATCGAAACTTGTCCTTTTCTGGGTAAATTAGCTTTTCTAAGTGCTTAAGAAAGCTATGCAAGCCCAACCAAACACACTTAAAAACCATTTAATTGCTCTCTTCTTTTAAAATTTAAGTGCTTTTTCAGAAAAAAAAAAGAAACTCCATCCAAATACTCTCATATGTATTGTTTCTATATGATCTTACAAAACAGATGCTTTCCACAAGGCATCGACATATACTTTGAAAACGTCGGTGGAGCCATGCTTGAAGCCGTGCTACTTAACATGAGGATTCACGGGAGGATTGCTGTTTGCGGAATGGTTTCTCAGCACAGCTTGTCTGATCCACGAGGGACTCGTAACTTGTTCACTCTTATCACGAAACGCGTGACAATGAAGGGATTTCTGCAGAGTGATTATCACCATTTATATCCAAAGTTTCTTGAAGATATTACTGGCCTTTATGAGCAAGGGAAGATAACTTATATAGAGGACATGAACCAAGGGTTGGAAAGTGGCCCTTCTGCATTTGCTGGACTGTTTTCTGGGAAAAACGTAGGCAAGCAAGTAATCTGTGTAGCCCACGAATAATGGCACGTAGCTGAAAGAATAAGGGTGAAGTGTTTAATATTATATTATTTATGGCAATCCTGCACTTATATATTATGAATAAATATCTTGATTGAATATTTTAAGTCTTTTTTCTTCTTAAGAAGAGGTAGTGGGCATGGAAAAGGAATTATCCTTTGTTTTGCTTGGAAACATTTCGGGTAACTGGCCTTGTTCGAATCTTGTTTCTATGACTTCCTCAAGTACAGGATTTTCTGGAGCTTATAATCTAAAATTTTGTGTGGCTGTCTGTAGTGGCGGAGCCACGTTAGGGCAAGAGGGGCAGTTTCCAATTTGCACAAAAAAATTAATTAATTACATTCCAATTACGCCCAAAATTTTAAATTTGACCCAAAAAAATTTTTGTCTTCATTTTTTAGGATAATATTTTTCACCCCGTTAAATAAAAATTCTGCGTCCACCGCTGTTCACACGTGTTTATTGAGCTTTCTAATGAACAGGATATGGCATGGCTTTGGACGAAGGCTAGGTGGTATAATCTACAATACAAAATTAAAGAAACGGTTAAATTATTTCATATGCCAAAACATTTATTGTCAAATTTACAAATAATAATAATAATTTTGAAGTATTTAAAATTGAATAA
This sequence comes from Haberlea rhodopensis, assembly GCA_907163345.1. NCBI lineage: Eukaryota > Viridiplantae > Streptophyta > Magnoliopsida > Lamiales > Gesneriaceae > Haberlea > Haberlea rhodopensis. The sequence goes on from CAJQUN010000110.1 coordinate 1,647,416, forward strand.
TATTTGAGGTTTCCTATATGTTTCGTTTTCGATGCTCTTACTTAAATAATATCGTGTACAAATTACATTTATATATTAAATTCTAATATAAAGAATATTTACAAATTCTTATTAAAATATATATATTTTAAAATATTTTTTCTCCACCTAATTTTGAATTTGAGTTGAGAGTGATGTTGGGAAGGAATATTTTGGGAAGAATTCTTGTGTGTTTTAGATATCAAATTTTAGTTTAAAAAAATATTTTTATAATATTTTATTGTTTTTTTTCAAATATGGTTGTAACAATTTGTAATTTATATAATATCTAGACCATCAAAATTATTATTTCTATGAATGTACTTTTTTGTCCAAAATTATATGATGAAAAAAATAAAATACTGTCCAATACGACTTGGTCTACTGACATAAACTTCTCCCGTTTGTGGAGATGCGTGTTTTCTAATCCATATAAAAAAATTCCCGCTCCCCCAATTGTAGTCGTAGTAGTTGATCAAAAATATTAAATATTAAGATACTTAGGCCCATAATTTCAAATATCTCAAATTTAGTGGATCTAAATGCAATTTACCCTTTGGAATATGTACCATTTATTTATTATTTTATTCTAACACCACAAAAATAAGCGACATTTACAAACTGAGCAAGCAGGGCCACATTTCTGAAGTTTTCGTTGTCACCTTCACCAACAATCGATACAATCTCCCCAAGAAAAAGTACGATATGTTAATTTATTTCTTTTTTTAGCTGTAAATTTTAACAAACAAATTAAATTTGAAGGCAGAGGATATGCGCGGGGTGAGTTTTCGAGGAAATTGGAGCTGAAATTTGTATTTTAATTACTATACTGTCCTTTTCTCAAATTGAATTCTGTACAGTAACTTATAGAGGCTCGTTCAGGTACAATTTGCAGAGTAATTCGTAAACTGTGTGCTTTTACCAAGTGATTGGCTCTTATGGCACCTTTTTTCCTTTGTTTATAGTAATCGGGATTTGGGATATTATAATATTGATTGTTTCTAACCTACTGTGTGGTTTGTGTTGATTGGTATGTTTTGTCACTGGGGTTGTTGGGTCTTCTTTTTTAGTTGGTTTTAGTTTTTACTATCTATTTTTTGAAAAAAATAATTGTGTCGTTTAAGCTTCTAAAGATTGATTTAATTTTTCAGGGATGAAACTAGCCTATAGTTGAGAAGGGGATGAGTAGTAGGATATCTATATGTAAAAGAAAGGAGTGTTTGGCTTGAAAATGGTAACTGATTTCTTCGCTGTTAGAGATTGAATTTTGGAGTATTGGGTTAGAGAAAACCAGGAAAGAGCATCATGTGGGAACAAGAATTCTGGAGGGAAAACAAAAAAATGAATGAAGTTGAATTTGGAGATGGATGGATACTGACTTGGAGCCTTGCAGTCGTACTCCTCATATTTACTTGCAGTTTGCTTCGATCTGGCTTCCGCGGCTTGTTTTTCAGAGGAGGAGGACCAAAAAAATCTCAACCCAGCAGCACACTTGCACCCCTTCGGTATGTATATATTTATATGTCTCTCCATTATCAGAAGAAAAATGTATCTTTGGAAGTTGCCTGCAACTTTATTTGTATTTCCTTGCAGAAATCCCATAATTATCTCGGATTTGGATCTGAAGAATCTCATCGACAATCTGGATGATAATTCTCATTCCTTTGATAACGTCACCTGGGAAAATGTTTGTGACAAGAGAAACAATCATCTTTCCTACAAGGCCAAGTTCTGCAAACCCAAGGTTTTTGCATTGCTCTATCGGGTTTTAGCTTTTGCTGAAACTTTAGGTTCCTTGACTTCCACTTGTATGTGCATTATAGGATGGGCCCTTGAAATATCTAAGTGTTACTACATTTGAGGATTGCTCTTTTGATGTGCTGGTGAATTTTTACATGGACAACAGTTATAGGATGTTATGGGACAAGACAGTTGTTCGTCATGAGTCATTGCATGTGGACCAAGGCACTTGTACTGAAATTGGCCGCACCATTAAAAAATTTCCATTCTTGACGCCCAGAGAGTATGTATTGGCTTGGAGACTCTGGCAAGTAAAGGATGGATCCTTCTACTGCTTTAGCAAGGTTTGAGAGCTCGTAAATGCTCTTGATATATACTATCTGTTTCTCCCTAGTTATACTCTTAGTTGTTATTTTCATTTGATCTGAACCTTGTACTTCAAACTTTGGCTTTTCATGGCTTCGTGAAATTATTACCTGTGCTGATCACTAGGATGCACATGGATTGGATAACAAATCCGTGTTCCATTTTTGCTATCTGATCCAACTTAGTCAGATAATACATTTCTTAATCCGTATACAATCCGCTAAAGTAGTTGTTCATGTTTGTGGATATCCGCTTTCTTTGGGTTGTATCCAATCTGACTGCTTCTTTGTTTTATCTGTTCAAATTTTAAAGGACTTGTGCTAAAAATACAAAACTCAACAACTAAATTACCATTTTTTATCCATAGGGTGCTCATAATCATCATATCAGTCATTTTTCGGTGTAATTTAGTTTCCTGTTCTTAATACCTCATTTCTTCACATCGATTCTGTCTATTTTCTGATCATGGATGTGACCATCATTAGGAATGTGAACATCCTTTGGCACCGAGACTGAGAGGATATGTAAGAGTTACAGTTTTCAGATCTGGCTGGAGAATCAGGAAAGGTAGGTTTATGGGACACCTTTCTGCTCAAATAAATTGCTCTACGGACTGATTCATTTTAAGAAACAGTGTGATATTGAATTGTATTTCACTTGTCATGCAACCACCCCATCCTATCTCTCAATCTTCACCTTTACTCCTTTTTATTAGCTATGCCCTTCCTTTTCTTATGAGATAAAACCTGTTCAATAGCTGTCTAAACCCTGAGCAGGTAAAACCTTTGCTTCTAGATTTGTAGGAAAAAGGTGCTTTGCACCATAGAAGACATGGTTCTTTTGTGAGATGTTATTGTGCGCTTGCTGGAGGGGAAACTTTCATGCTGTAAACGAATCTGATCTTACATAAAAGTTCTAATTCATTTTTTAGATCCCATTTACATTTTTAGTTGTGGTCTGTATATGTTGATTAAGATCAAATGACGTACTCATCCTGTGGAGACGTTTGTTGTTTTGCTTTTTACGTCACATGGGGAGGAGTCAATAACTAAATGGCCCTGTAGAATTTTATCTGAATTTTCTTGTTTTTGTAGTTCCTGGTAGAAATGCATGTGAGATCAGAATGGTGCACCAAGAAGATGCTGGTCTCAATGTGGAAATGGCAAAACTGGCCTTTGCAAAGGGCATATGGAGTTATGTGTGCAAGATGGATGATGCACTTCGCAAATATTCTTCTGGGAAGCAACTTCAACTAAACTCAATGGCTAGTGCCACCATGTCTGTTGAAAAGGTTAGTGCTGGCTTTTATGTGATGTTGCATTCATGGAGTTTCATATTCCCCAATGATGAAAAATTAGCGAACGGTTCCTTCAGTTCGGCATATGTTAAGTTCGGGTATGTTTAGCTACGATCAACAGAAAATTGCAAACTTTGAATTGCGGACCGTTCGCCTTATTACATCTCGGGCTTCTAACTGTGTTTAAGGAAGACATGGCTTATTAACAAATGCCACTGTATTAGAAGCCAATAATTTTATTCTCTAATTGATTAGATTTGTTGCCTCATAATTCAGTAGGAATTATTTGACTAGAAATTCGCCTTGAGTATAATAAATGTTGAGATTCTGTCCTAAATTGCTGACCAAGGGGTCGTCTTTGAGATTCCCTGCAATGTAGCCTGATGATTAAATTTATATCCTGTTAATTTATCTACTGCTTAAGTTAAAACATTCTTCATGCTCAAGCTGATTAGGCGGTTACTTGATTTTTATCCTAGATTTCTAATATTCTCAGGTTAATGTTGTACTACTTACCGGGATTTTCTGTACCCCGTCACTCATTTCGTTGTTAGTGAGCTTTCGCCAGATATACCTTTGCATGCTCATACAGTCATACTTATAAAATACATATGTAGTGATCTTATAATAAACATGCCAACGGCAATAAGCATGCACTATGGTCCTTTCATAAATACTTTTCAATTAGGTCCGGAGCATTGTTATGTTGAAACTTTATATGACACAATAGATATATATCTTTCACAATTGCATGGCTCGTTGATATACACTTTACAAACATCCTTTCCAACATATTATCTAAACCTTGCCAAGGCTATGTCAAGTTATCAATTATATGAACTTATATGAAATTCGTCCCGTCATGCAAGTAGTTAATATCTGACCTCCTAGCAAAAGCTTTCCTGTGTATCACAAATTTTATCCAAATTGAATTTCTATGATTCTCTAAGGACTTGTATATCGAAGCAAAGTATAGCCACTATAACATATGGCTACAATGGTGTCTCGGATTTTGAGTACTAATTCTGCGAAATTACAACTAGGAATTCTCCATGCTTCACATTAAAACCACGTTGAGAATCTGGGGTGGGGTCATGTAGTGGACTTATACTTTAATAAGTATCTATTCATGTGTACAAGTTCCTATATCAAGTGCACAGTGAACGAGGCACATGCAAGAATGTCAAAATCAAGCGAGTGTAAATCGATATTGCTTTATCGATTCCTCATCAATAGGAAATGCTTAGAATTGCAGGCTTTAGTAAATGTTTCTCTATCACCGATAGTATGTGTGACAACAAGTCTCTGGACTGTAATGAATTCAGGAATCTCATCAGTGCCCGATGCATACTTCATTAGATAAACAATGTTTACGAAGTTTTAACATTGTAACAGTTGAATTGCTGGAAACTTATACCGAGCCTAGGGTCTCGTCATATGTGAAGTGCCGACTTACTGAACTTTTGTTTAGTACACAGCCATAAAAAAAGTTGCTTCTTGTCGGTATTCTCAATGAGAATCTGTTGTTTGTTTACCATCTTTCCTGTTTTCGTCTGCTAGTGATCATTGCAGATTTATAGATTGTAATCTCTTTTTGTGTGTGTTTTTTTCTCACCTAGATTCCACCTGAATTGGAAGTCACAAACGATGCAACTAGCTTGATACAATCGGATAACTCAATGGCGAATGCCATACAAGATATGGGGACTCGCAAATCCAACAAGATGAAACTTACAAAAAGGCCTTCGAATAAATTGATATCAAATGGTTTAATTCTTCTTGGTGGCGCTATCTTCTTGTCTAGGGGTCGTTCAAGCCTCGGTGCTAAGGTTGCCGTTGCCTATTTGTTGAGCAAGCTTACGAGACGCAATGTTTCATCTAAACAAGCGACAAAGATTCGATGCAATAAAGGTCCTTAATTATATATACACACATATATGATGCACGAATATGTGATACGACGAATCTTCTGCAAACGTTGCAAGCGTTGACGGGTTGTATTTACTGTTCTTTTGAATGGTGGATAAAATGGGAAATATATCTTGGAATTGCTTCTGCATCTTACTTATGCTTGGTCGTGCAGTTCACTGTTCTATATATCAAAGTACATGAAAATTGACAATAAGATGTTTTCACAGTGTCCTTTTTGAATTATTTTGTTCTTTTTGTTTTTAATACATTTTTCGTCACTACACCTTTAGGGTGTCTACACCATAAGTCTGGTGCGTGTGCATAAAAACATCACAAAAAGTGTATCATATGCATGATGTAGATATCCTAAAGGGTATCGTCCTTAAGGACGACATCAACAAAAGTCTCGGACGACATCAACAAAATCCTCAGTTCATCCTTCACTATGTCATTTATTTTATATACTACTTTCATGCTTGTGAAGAATGATAGTGGCTTAGCTGCCGAGACATATGCATATGCAATTCGAAAGAATACATATTGATTGATATTAAGGTAATAATGCTGACTCCTCTGGAATAGCTCACATAGTCCCACTTTGGGATGGCCTGTGTTTAAGGCCTGTAAACATCATTTAGCTCATTCCCTGTTAAAAAAAATAGTAATAATGCTATAAAAAAATTAAATATCATTACATAAAGATACCATGTTATTTTCATTGTAGAATATAAATATATCTGTTTTAAATATAGAATATAATTAATAGGTAACCAAGTTCCAAATAAGTGGGTATTGAAAAATGCTTTTGCAAGCTGTTTATCAGCTTAGCAGACAAAAAAAAAAAGATTTTGAATGTTTATTTACTTGCTTCTTTAAAATAAGCAGAAACAGAGAAGCAGATCATGACATTATTTGATGGCAATTTTGTAATTAACTGAAGTTTATTAAGCCGTTTTTATTTTATTTTAATAGCAAACACTCGATGCTTTTGCTTAAAATCAACTTTTTCCAACTTTAACCAAAAGCAACACAAAATTATTTTGAATAAACAATTACAAACACATCATAAATCTTTGTTGTGTTTCTCTCGGTATTGATTATAAAATTGAAATCATAGCATTAGTCAAAAATAGAAAATGGGTTTACCATATTAAATTGAAATTGAAGTAGTACAAAATGTATTTTTGTTTAGTACTTATTTGTATATCAAAAAATTCATATCAGACCTTATAGTAATAATCAGATCCAACAATCTCAATTAATTTGAGATTGTGATATGATATCCACATTAAATTGTGGACCCTATGATCCTAAATCAATTCTAGTGGCATTATCCGTTACAATAAAATTTGCATTATTATGAATTAATATTTGTACCTAATTGTCTTCCATATGCCCTCTTGCTTACACAAATACCAAATATGAAAAATAATAATATTCAAACAAATAATGTTAAAAGATACCTATTAAAAATATTAGTATTTATTTATTTTTATATATCAATTAAATCATTCTATCCAAATACATTTGTTTCCATAAAACACGTTTGATCCATCTCCCGAAAATCATATGCATTTTAGGTTCGTTCGATTATATTTTGCACAGCGATAATTAGAGATATCAAACGGAGCGGACGGCACGAGGCACGACACGAGCACGGCACGACACGGAGCGGCACGACACGAGCACATTTTGCTACAGTGCCGTGCCTGGCACGGCACAACACTGTAGCATGGGCAGTGCCGGGCCGGCACGACACGACACGATTTTTTTTTTAAGTGTAGCGATTGATCGCCACCTAACTGGCGATCGATCGCCACTTAGGTGACGATCGATCGCTAAGCCAAAATATAAAAAAAAATTAAAAAAACTTGAAATGGGCCGTGCCTATGGGCCGTGTCGGGCCCAGCCTCTTGTGAAAATGGGCCGGCACGGCACGGCCCATTTCCTAATCGTGCCGGCACGATTAAACGGGCCGTGCCTAGTGCCGTGCCGGCCCGTTTGACATCTATAACGATAATAGCCGGCACGGCCCATTTGACACCTATAGCGATAATATATGTAGGAAGATATATTACAATCCCAATTTCCATTTCCCAATTCCCACAACCTTAAGAGAGTTTGAAGGAAGTGTTGATGCGAAGGACAAACACAAATTTGTTTACAAAAAATTCATTTCTGTGACACTCAAATTTGTGATTTGCACAAGCTCAAGGAATTCAAAAAACAAACGATATCAAACCACCCAGGAGAAATACGAACCCGACCAGACAAAAAAAGATTACAACTAGCAAGAACCAGACATGCAATATGTTGGGCAATCATCTCCTGTGGAAATTTGTTTCGTCCCACCATTGAGTTGGCATTTGTAGCTCATATCTTGGAGTTGGGGAGGTAATGTGCCTTTTGGTAGTCTGTACATGAATTGATCACTATTTTTGCTACTGTTGTTCTTTCGTAGAGTGAAACCGCTTGCCACCTGTTTGATAAAATGTGGTGGGGAGAATGTTTATTTAATCAAGAATCAAATCCCTGTTGTTTTTGACAGTTTAGACTTATGTGTTGTTTCAACTTGAACTATAGTTGTTGCTAGGAAGATAGGGAACCTAAAAAGGAAAGGGTGCTAAGGATTGATGTGTGTTATTGAGTTTAATATGGAACTTAGTTGTGCAGATGAATTTGAAGTCAACAAGTAATTTTGATTTCATTTGGAGTTTAATCCTAGATTTCTATTGAATATGAACTTCTTAGTTAAATTATCAATACAATATTTTTTGTCAGCCCATTATGGGAGCCTTAGCTTTAATGGTCTTTAATGAACTTGCGGTAATCGGTTAATTTTTTGCTTCAAAACGAGCTCGAGCATGCTCAAGTTATTTAAACTCAAACTCAAATATCAAAATTTTGTTAATATTTGGCTCGATTTCATTTTCTGGACTCCTAGCATAAACAGAGAGCTGATGCAGTGAACTGAATATTATCTTATATTCCCTCAATTTATTGGTGACCATGTTTTCACAAATTCCTCGGTCTTAAAACAGTCAAAGTCTAATTACTGTGAAGTTTTCAAATCCCACATTGCTATAATATAAATTGATTTTGATCAAGACAAGAATTTGATGAAGACATAATGAATGGTTTAAGTACATATTGGTTGCAGGGTTCGGAGTGAAACAAGAAAATTTCAAATATGGAGTAACCATTGATGTTTTGGTGCTTGACAACTATATTGCTGGAATTTTAATTTTAGCCTGTGCATATCAGCTGGTATAAATCTCTTTTTGCACCCTCAACTAGAAGAGGAATGCTCCTTTAACTTTTCTTGGAATTCTTTGTGAACATTTTGTTCTTTCATGAAATATTATGTGTCTATGCCTTTATTAGGAAAAAAAAGTGTTAGTTTTCTATTTTTCTATAAATTTATAATGTAGCAAATATGTTAAGGTTCAACTAAATTGAATGAGTCAGTACCTGATCTGCCAAGGCCCTTTGATGTATTTTGTCTTGGCCCTTTTTGAATTTCGCCATCATTTTATGGAAACTTCAAAGTCATTTTTTTGGATAAATGTGTATTGCAGTGAGGATAATGCACCATGGCCGAAGAGGTAACACCACAAATCTGCTTCACTATTCTGCCAATTTTCGGACTAGGTTCACCACGGCTGCAAAAGAAACTGTGGGTACTAAAAGGACGGCAGCAGACCTCTTGTTAGTTGTGTACATTGCTAAAGATTTACAACACCCTAGAGGGATGCATTATCTTGAAAAAAATCGCGTTATCCGAGGATGTTGTTCTAGAAACTCTCCGCCACAATTCTCTTGATGTATCAAAGAAGCTGGATTGCTTCCATTGGTGCTCTTTTAGGCCTAATTACAAACACTCTGTGGACACCTAATCCCTAAATTTTAAAACCCTTTGCCTTAATCCCCATCAGCATAGTAACGATATTTTGAGCTGGTCTCCTCCATGAGGAATGATGGATTGGTGCTTAACTCATCAACTTTTAAACTTATTCTTGATGCATTCATTAGGTGTGACAAATTTGATTCTGCTTTGGACGTTTTGGATTATTTGAGAGAGAGTCATATGGTACTAGTTGTCTGAGTCCTGATATATACAGCTCTGTTCTTGTTAATCTTGCAAGGAAGAATCAAATTGGCATAGTTTTGTCGATGTTCCTCAAGCTTTTGGACTCATCCTTCGTAATTGGTAATGGCATTATCATTCCTGATGTTATTGCTTGCAGCGAGTTACTCGTCAGTCTCCAGAAGGCAGACATGAAAGATCAATTCAAACAAGTTTTCACGAAACTATGCGAGATAAAGCTCTATTACTTGGATAGATGGGGTTATGATATTTGTATTCACACATTTGGTTGTTGGGGGTGACTGTGGTATGAGTCTCAGTTTGTTTAAATAGATGAAGCAAAAGAGTGGTTACTTTGATCCTGATTTGTGTACCTATAATAGCCTTATTCATGTGCTTTTCTTGCTTGGGTCATGAGCCTGATGCATATACCTATCAAATTCTTATTCAAGGTTGTTCTAAATCTTACAGGATCAATGATGCGATGAAAATCTTCAACGAGATGCAGTATAACGGCATACGTGCAGGTACTGTTGTTTATAGCTCCCTCCTTAATGGTTTGCTCAAGTCAAGAAGGCTGATAGAAGCTTGTAATCTTTCTGAGAAAATGGTTAATGAGGATGGTGTTAGGGCTTCGTGCTGGACATATAATATACTCATAGATGGGCTGGACATATAATATACTCATAGATGGGTTGTATATAAACGGAATGGATGAAGCAGCATACACTAAGTTCTGTGACTTGAAGAGAAAAGGTAATGATTTTGTGGATGATGTCACTTATGGCATTGTCATTTTGCAACTTTATCGTGATGATCGACTTCAGGAAGCATTCCGGTTGGTGGAGGAGATGGCGGCCCGTGGTTTTGTCATTGACTTGGTTACTGTGACCTCGTTGTTGATTGCACTTTACAAGCAATTTTGTTGGATTGGACGGAGCGGCTTATGAAACACATTAGAGATGAGAATTTGGTTCCATCTTTACTTAGCTGGAAATCCTCGATGGAAGGTTTGTTAAGAAGCCCGCAAAGAAAAACCAGGGACTTGACGCCCATGTTTCCATCAATAGATGATGTTGCCGAGATTTTGAATGTCACAAATGTGGTTGACAAGAAGGGTGATGGTGCGCTTGGCTCAAAAGATGTAGAAATGCTTTGTGACGAAAATGTTAGTTTGTCATCTTCTCCATATATGGATCTGTTTGGCGAATCAGATCACCTTCGACTGTCATCCTCCACAATCCTTCTCGTTGTCCACGGGGTTCGAGTGATGGCTAAAGATGAAGATTCTTTTGATATCGATATGGTGAACACCTATTTATCTATTTTTATGTCCAAGGGGAAGCTGAGTTTAGCTTGCAAGTTATTTGAAATTTTCACCGATATGGGTGTCAACCCTGTCACCTTCTCTTAAAACTCCATAATGAGCTCTTTTGTCAAGAAGGGATAGTTAAAGACAGCATGTGGGGTTCTTCATGCTATGGGTGAGACTGTTAATCCTGCAGACATAGCAACACACAACATGGTAATTCATGGCTTAGGAAAGATGGGAAGAGTCGATCTTGCGAATGCTGTTCTCAACAAATTAACAAAGGAAGGTGGTTATCTTGATATTGTGATGTACAATACCTTGATTAACGCCCTAGGAAAGGCTGGCTGAATCGATGACGCGAACAAACAAACTGTTCCAACAAATCAAGACTAGTGGTATAAATCCTGATGTAGTTACTTATGATACACTTATTGAAGTACATAGTAAGCGGGTCGACTTAAGGATGCTTACAAGTTCTTGAAGCTTGATGTTGGATGCTGGATATGCGCCCAACCATGTGACTGACACCACTCTTGATTTTCTTGGAAAGGAAATTGAAAAGGTGAGATACCAGAAGGCTTCAATTATCAGCCACAATGCAAATGATGGTTCCTAAGGATCAACCACATTGGTACAACCTATTCAGGTGTTACTCTCGTCCACATACATAAGGTTTCTACTGCTTAGACCAATGTTGCCGTCCATTAAGGTTTGGCAATGTATGGATAATGTAAGATCAACAAATTTTCATATCATATTTACTCTGAAAAAATGCTCTTAACCTGCTTGATGAAATGTACAAACATAGAATATATATTTTGATCCTTAATTCGTTAGTATTATATTTTGATTCATTGCATAATGTACAATATCATCAAGGAAATGTATATATTGTCAGTGGGTAGTTGTTGGCTACTTGACATTGTTACTTACGTGGATTATTTGATTTTCAAAATTTGTGTGTTTGAATTTTTATTATGGGTCTGAATTTCAAAATCGAAAATTATATTTGTTTATGTAGTGCAGAAGTAAGAGTTTATAACAATTGAACTTTTATATATTCATAATAATATGAGACATATATTATATTATGATGTTTATATGTTGTTGAGTTCTTTATAATTATGATTATTATTATTATTCTTCGATGACGAGGAAACCCGTTGCCGCTATCTTTGGGGTGCACATTGGGTAAACCCACCAGCTGATCCAATAGCCTGTAAACTACGACATCAGGTAAATCACACTAGGCAAATTGGTGCAACATGTTCAAACTGAGAAAATGTTGGCAGGGGGAATCGAACTCATGACCTCCACTAACTCGTACACCTCTTAGGGGCAGTTTTTTACTATTTTCAGTGTTAATTCAAAGGGTTTTCTTTGCAAAGTTGGTGTTTCTCAACAACAACAAAAAACTGATTGATTTTTTGCCAAGTTTTTATTATATTTTACATTTTAGTGTTACAATTTTGTTCTTATATGTGTACCGAGGTTGTCTATATTTGCTACTGATATATATTTTTAATTTTCATTTTGTTTTCATAAATAAACCAAATATTTTTTTTAAAATGTATTTCACACGTGCAAACACAAAATATTTACCTGTTACGATAACATTGCATTCTACTTGATATCTCCATCACAAATATAACAAAACGGAAAGGACAGGTAAATCTTTTTGGAAATCACACGATCCAAAAAAATCATCAACGATTATGAATTTGTATAAAACTTCCACGTATTCGTCTAAATTTCTCGATGATTAGATTTAATTTTTGTGGAACTAACACATACTTACCACATCCAACTTGAAAAAAATTCTTGCATGGATCAGTTGTCAGCATCCATCAACACAGATACAAAGCTAGATACATACTCGTGCATGTGTGTGTGCAGGGACGGATTCAAGAAGGGTCAGGGGGCAGGTAACCTCTTGCCCCACAAAAACAAATTACCTGATTTTTTTTTTAAATTGAAATTTTACCCTAAAAAAATTGTAGTTTGCCTCTTAAAAATCACATTTGGTCCCCTCATAAATTATATTTTGGCCCCTAAAATATGTTGGCCTAAAAATTTTTAGTTCAACATTTTTTTGCCCCTTCCAAAAGGCTATGCGTCTGCCACTGTATATGTGTGTGTGTGTTTATATATATATATATATATACATATATATATGATATATGTCTTTGTATTTGTGTCTTGTATTCGTGTGTCTTGGTCCATAGACGATGGTCCACACCAGTCCATACAATAAGTTCCCTTTGCTCGGGTATTCATCTTGGTTTTGATGCCAACTAAAATAGAATCCAAACCAAGCTTAGCTTCCAACATTTTACTCATTTCATCAAAACTACCAAATAAATAGAAAGAGTTGAAATTCGATATCGATTCAAAAATCAAACTGATTTTTCATCAACTTTTAACATGTTTGGTATGTCTAGAATTGCATTAAGTGCCATACTAATCACAATTATGGCTAATCATAAATCAATAATAAACATTTTTACATGTTCAGTCCATAAAAATGTGGTAATTAATTTTGGGGTTTAAATGTACTATTTAAGGGTAAACTCACTTAAAATCCATCTACCCAAATATAATTTTAACATTCCTCCCTATATCAAAGATTCTTTATTTAAACTCCATTCTATACTTCTTTTCTTTATTCCAACTCTCTACCAACCTCAAAAGACATAAAAGCACTTACTTTAATTGCATAAAACTCCTTAAAGCTTTTATGATTATTACAAAAACACCCAAAATCCCATTTTCACTAATAAACAACTCATAGTAAGGGTACGTAAATGTAGGGGCCTTAATGAACATGAGATCCTTCAGTTTTTGTCATCTTGAGAGAACCCAAGATCATATTTTTGCAAAGGACTCACAGTTCATGATGAATTTTTTAGCCCTAAAATCCCCTTATATAAAGAACAAGTGAAAATAAATAACAGGTCAATCATGCTTCCGTATTACAATAAAATTTTAACAAACTGAAATATACCATTTTGACCATAACGGCACCGGGTGAGGTGGGTTGCAAAGCCACAAGTCGAAAAGTTACTGCCCCCAGAGTGTTTTACGAATGGCTCCTCACCATCCAACCTCAGCCCTCATGCGAGGTTAGTCTGCCAGTTATCCGACTCCTTCAGAAACCGCATAACACAGACCTAATTTGTTTCCTACCTTAGGGCGTAAGGTATAATCAAGATATAAAAAAGATTTAAAGAAATCTGGGAGATAGATGGGCAACAACCTTCGTTTTATTCTGGAAATACTTATAATATCTATTACATTAAAACGTCACCTTTTGGGATGAGACGATTTAGCCTCTTATAAAGATGAGGCTTGACTCAAGAACGGTTTCTTGTTCTAACTGAGATTTCCCGTAAGGCGTTTGATGTATATCTGGCCTGCGGGAACGGTTCCTTGTTCCAACTGGGGGATCTAAAGTTGATGAGGTGAAATCTTCCCTATGCGGCATACTTTGATCACCTTCGAGTGGAGTGTGTGACCCGAAACTTTCTTGTGATGGAGGTCTTGTTACAAGTTCTCCCGTCTTGAATTCTACGAGATTCAATCTCGCAAACGAATCAGCAAGATCACGTAGATCTTTGAGGTTGATTCTTTCCATTACTTGGTGGGAAGTACTGATTATTCTCGTAGGACTGCAATCCATTTTTTCAGTCTCCGTCAAAGGTTTTCAGACCCTCACCGCTTTCCCTTTTTGGTGTAAAGTGGGTTCTGTTCCATTGGACGGTGGTAACCACCCTCCTTGTCTTCTTCCGGTGGGACTTGGTCTTGACTCCAACTCCTTTATTCGGGTTTGAACATCTCGAAGATTCTCAAGAATTTTCTCTTGATGTTTAATCATAATCTCCACCTGACTTTGAATCTGATGGACCTGTGCAGAGACATGGTATTGATGGTATCCATAACGTTGCACTATCTTCTGGATCTCTCTAAGATCTTGAGATATCTTAGAAGAATCCGGCTCGATTTCTCGAAAGGTAGGTTCTCCCATCCTAATCATCTAGGCCGGACCCTGTTGGATCATTGGGGTCTAGAACAACGTCTTAATGTTCAGGATGACCGTCTTCTTGAAGTTTGGCTAACTCGAACTGTAGTTTGAGGTTTACTTGATGGAGCCTCTTAGCCATCATTTCTAGTTTCTTATAATGGTTTATGCCGGGTGTGCATAATCCCGTTCCTCGTAATAATTCCACTTATGGTTGAAGCGTTGAGCTTCTGCCATATGTTTTCGATTTAGTGCGTCCAATTTTTAAGTACCACCTGTACGAATGACACTTCGAACATTCGTTCGGGTCCATATTTTTCTTGAATCGTCTCCTCCGTATATGGTACAAATTAATATTCAAGATATTATTATAATATTTCCAGAATAAACATAGACTCTGATATCATTTTACGAAAACGGAATGCGATGGCAAATGTTATTCGAAAAAATAATAAAACTTTTGGGTGAGATTTGAAAATTATTTAAAACTCTAGGGGGTATCATGCAATTAATCTTTTTTAACTTTATAAAGGTAAATTGGTAAAGTATTATGGGGTATGGAGTTAGGATGAAGATGAAAGTATGGTAAGGGAGTTAGAATATAAAATGATAGATAAATAGAGTTAAGTTAAAGAATATTTAGATTTTTGAATTTTAGATGAGTTTACCTATTATTTAAATATTTCATTTTTATTTTTATCTTTGGGGGTAATCTACTTCTAACTTCCACAGCACACAACAAAAAGTGAACTAACTACTCAGTCTACCCGTAGTGAAAGCTAACGTCACGCGTTGTCATTTTTATGTCCGTAATAGCCCCCACGCAATCCTTAGGCTGTCTCGAAATCTTGGCCGTCCATTCTCGACCAAGGCAGCATTGCAAGAATCTCAAGCATACAGCTGTAATAGTCCACACTATTGACTTTTCTAATTCAGATTTCGTACCTGAAGGTGCCTTCGTTCCAAAGAACTCTGCATAATTTTAGAAGAAGAAATTTTAAGCCCTGAAAATCAAAAGTGATTTGAATTTCACAAGGATTGCACCCAAAAATCCATGTCTCTTTCACCTTTTTCACTTCCTATTGTCGTATACGCGTCTTTGGGTATGCACAAACTGCCGCGAGTTCGATCTTACTTGGTTTGAAGATTAGGTGTCTCAAGTTAAGCTTATTTGTATTGCTTGAGCTCTTAGTTTTGATGAATTTTTTGGGGAGCTTTAGCTTTTGCAGTTTCGAGTTTCTTTTAGTGTGTGTTTAGCTGTGGTAGGTGGGTTTTTTTATGCAGAATCAAGGGGGGGTTCTCTAGAGGCTTGCTGTAAAGGTTGGATTTGAATGATAGTTGTGCTTAATTTAACTGACGGGGGTCCAGCGGAAGCGAAAATTTCGGTGTTTTTATTTCTCTGTGGTTGAAATTAGGGTTTTGTATTATAGGGGTTTAAATGTTGTGTATGCATCACCGCATTGATGATTATAAGTAAAATAAGTTCTTAGAATTTGCAGTTTGTATGATTGAATGATTATTAGTTCGGCCTAGAAGAAAAGAGGAAAAATGTTTTATTCGCAATTCATATTGGCGAAAAAAGGGCCGCTGGGTACCATATGGATAGCGGCACATTTGGAGCGGAAGCTTCGAAAGAATCAGGTTGCTGATACTGATATTGGATTCTCCGTAGGTAAAGCTTTATTTTTATTCGATAATTAAAAATGTCCCTTTTTTCCAAATCTAATTTGTTTTATGTATGGTTTAATCGTTGATTTATGCTCTCTTGGTAACAAGAGTCGAAATAAAAAAGTTAATTTAGTTATTTTGAAATGCATATTTTGCTTGATATATTTGAGATAGAGACTCTGATGATGATATGGCTATTTGGCCATTGTCCCGTGAATTCAATTTTGGAGTTGAATAGTTGCAATCAAATAGAAGTTGGAACTTTTGTTTTCTTGTGTCCAGAACTTGAGGAAATAATGGAAGTCTTCATACTATTAAACATTGGATTCATTTTCTGGTGCGTCTTATTGAGCTATGGCTAATTGAATGTGAAAATGAATGTCTGCTTATTAATTATTACGAGAACAAGAAGTGTACTGTTAAGCTACTGCTTATCAGAATATATGAAATGATTGAGAACTATGGGAGCATTGAGCTTAGATTGGATGGTTGAAATCTTACCTATACTATGAATTAAAAGCACTCTGTTCTTTTCATTACTCATGCTGTCTTTTGTGTCAGATGTTAAAGAGGTTAGGCAACTCGAAGTTTATTTTCAATGGATAGTATCTGCACAAATACACTTGTAAGAAATATGTTATAATCCATTTGTTTTTGAGGATGTGTGTGTATGTTTTGATATTTATTGGCACAAGAGGTTACCTTGTTGAAGACAAACTTGATTTTGTTTGTACCTGGGAAAAGAAGTGTACAATTGTCACATGGTTTGGCAATTGATACATGAAATATCTAAATTCAAAGGGGCTGTAAAATTGAGCCAAATATATTTGGACTGCATAATGTGGCATCTTACTGAATCTTAAAATTCAGGGAGAAGGATGTTTCCTTCTGTTCTCTTCCCATAATAACTGTTTTATCTTACAAAGGCATAGGGAAATCGAAATTACGTGTATCTGCACCTATACATATGAATGCTACATATTTCTCTTCATAAATTGTGTCACTAAAAGGTTGTTGATTGTTATTTTCTTTTTTCTTTAATTGTGGGCAGTTTTGTGAAAGCATATGTTATTATATTAATGATAAAAGACACTATTTTCACTTCCAATTTTTGAATTTGTTATCCTATTTCATTTCCTTTTTATGTATGCAAAAAATTTGGAACATCTGTACATTCCTTAATGATGGTTCCTTTATTATTGTCATGGTGATTATTTTTATGTCATTGAATGTAATCTGAGTTTCTCGTGCAGATTCTATAATTTTTCCCGAGGTGCCTATTGCGCTTCGGTTGTCCAGCCATCTTCTGCTTGGTGTGGTGAGGATATATAATAGAAAGGTGAACTACCTCTTTGATGATTGCAGTGAGGCTTTACTCAAAGTAAAGCAGGCTTTTCGCTCTACTGCTGTGGATTTACCTCCAGAACAATCAAAGGCGCCTTATCACTCCATCACCTTGCCAGAGACATTTGATCTTGATGATTTTGAGCTGCCAGATAATGACATTTTACACAGGTTAGTTCTCCCAATTTTAAGTCGTCTTTCATGAGAAAGCTATAATAACATTTTAAACGAGAGTCCATTTTTGATAAGAAACGGAATTTATTAAAAAATAAATTGAAATATGAAAGATAAGACATCATTTCATCTTTACTTACAAAGCAAAACAAAATTACTACCCAACTGGGATGCACAATCTCGGCGTGGTAGATCACACATATATTGATTTGGGCTAATATAGTTGTACAATCCGCTTAATAGAAAATGGAATTTATTTGATGATCTGCTCATCATTTTCAGAAAGCAGTCTAACCCAGCAGTGTCTTCTCTTCCATTTGGCCTTTCCGAGGCGGTTTGTCAGCTATTAAATTTGAGGCCTACTAATTGCCAATATATGCCCAATGCGTGTACACAGTTTCTTTCCTCCGGTCAAATTCATTATGGTATGGTCAAAGATCCCGAAAGCGGATAGAATAAAAACGAAAAGGAGCCATCCTTCACAGTCTAAGCCCCCACTCAACAGGGCCCGACTCCCATGAGAGCGCCCCATTTTAGAAAGTAGGGACTGAAAGAAATCCATTGCGCCTAGTTTCTGACAAAGAAGATACAAAAGACTGGACATTATACAAAAGACTGGACATTGTTGATACGAAGAGGAAATACATTGATTTCTTAAAAAAAAGAGTATCACCATGTTTGCCCAATAAGAATACTTTCTGACTCATAAGTAATGACTTGATAATTAATTGGAATAACTATCTCTTTCAAATGAAGAGAGATTGGTTTGTATCTAGATGAGATGCATAAAATTATACGAGACACCGAGACATTCGTAAAAAGGATGGTTGGCTTTGTCAGTAAATCTTAATCTTAATCTCACAACTCAATCATTTTCAATAGAGCACTTAGTCCATTACATAGTATAAGATTACATGGCTAAAAATCAGCCTAAGATTCCCTAATGATTCTGCCAAATCTGCTAATTACCATCTATATTACAAATCAAATATTATCATATCAAATCAAATATTACTATATATTCTAATATCCTTAATATCTCATCTCAAATTGATGCTGACCGATCAAAAAACATCAATTTGTCAATCCAAATAATCTGCTTCAAAAGAATCAACACCCCAATCAGGCAAGGCCGTTGCATACACTTGTGCAAAATACTTAAAAGTATAAACGCACATCACCCGTGCAAGGCGTAAAGCCGTAAACGCACAATAACCGTGTCAAGCCAAAATGCACAACTACCGTGCAAGGCTCAAACACACTACAATCGTGCAAGGACGCCGCAAATTCCGCGGCCAGAAGTACCGATCGCCACACACAAATCAGAAACTCACAAGATGTGATGATCCAAGAACCAGAAAGAACTGGCAGAATTCGACGCAAACGAGCAGAAAAGTATGAGTGGACTACACTCTCCAACTCATATTCAAGCTCACAATCGATGAGAAGAAATAACAAATCGTGAGAGTCAGATCGCAAAGTCCCAAAATTGGAAACCCTAGATCTGGTCAAAACAGCCCCACACAAAGCCCAACGAAAAAATTAGCAGCAAGCATTCAGAAATTGCAGATCTGCGTGAAACTGTATGCATATCCCAAATCGCGCACAACAAGTGTGCACGAATCCCAAAAAGACGCCGCTAAGTACCCAAATCGTCGCACAGAAACTCCAATCGCGTAGCCCAGATCGCGAAACCCTAGTTCACGCAGCCCAGATCGGAGATTGCAAATCTCGAAATCGTGCAGCCCAGATCGCGAACGCAAACCTCGAAACAAAGGCACATAGAGGAAATAATATCACGAAACCAGAAAAAAATTACGAAACCAGCCCGAAAAAAATTACGAAACCAGCCCAGAAAAAATTTAAAGTGGAAAGCCGTTTGTGAAGAGATGAAATCAACAAAAAGAAAAT
Organism: Haberlea rhodopensis; assembly: GCA_907163345.1. NCBI lineage: Eukaryota > Viridiplantae > Streptophyta > Magnoliopsida > Lamiales > Gesneriaceae > Haberlea > Haberlea rhodopensis. Next base: position 1,667,262 of record CAJQUN010000110.1, read on the forward strand.
AGATAGAGACCCACGAAGATGACAAGCCTATTAGCCGTCGCTAGGTTGAAACCCTACTTCGCGTTAGGGTTTGCAGCGGTAGCCGGTGAAAGAAACTTCAAAATATTTTGATACCATGTCAATAAATTTTAATCTTAATGTCACAACTTAATCCTTTTCAATAGAGCATTTAGTCCATTATATAGTATGATTACATGTCTACGAATCAGCCTAAGATTCCCTTAAGATTCTGTCAAATCTGCTAATTACCATCTATATTACAAATCAAATATTATGATATCAAATCAAATATTACGATATATTCTAATATCATTACTTGATCACCCTGATTTTGTACAAGGATGTTAAGAAAATATCATGTGATTTTATTTTGAAACGCTGGCATTTTGACCTGTCTTGTCTCACGTGCCACCTCCTAACATGCAGTAACTATGTGGATCATCATATTAGTTCAAGAGAGCAGATCACCCTTCAAGATTCCATGGAGGGCGTCAGTTACTCAACATCAAAGTTTGGTCTTGATGGTTAGTGCTGTCTTGCAATTCCCCGGTTGTGTTCTGTATTGATGATTATCGAACTGGTGCATCTTTTTCTTATATTTTTATGGATAGTATTTCAGCAACTCAAATATGTATTATTTTTCATTGACTGCAATGCTTCAATATGCATTCTTGGTCCTTATTGTTGCTTATGTTGTTCACAGAGAGATTTGGAGATGGCGATGCATCTGGATTGGACCTTGACGAGGTACACCACTCTATAGATGCTGTTATTATGGTTTGTTTCTTTATATTTTTAAACTGCTGTAGACATGTTATGATCTCGGGGTGCTAACTAGGAGAATTTTCTTTGGTATTTATAGTTATATTTAAATGCATGTCGCATGTTATAACTAATGCTGTGGCAAATACATACTTTAAATTAGTGAAAATTAACTGAAATTCATAACAATTAAATATTTTTTTCCAAAAAACACATTATGTAATTTTCATACTAAAAAATGTAATTTGTCAAATTTTGGAGAAAAAAAAATTCTCATCAAATTAAATTCCGTAATTTATTTGATGAGTGAATTATTTAATATGTTTTGGTTTTAATGAATAAAAAAATTCAGTATTTTGTAATCTAACACGCTGGTGGAATCTAATTTTTTCTTTTTATTTAATACTAATAAATATTATTTACTTTCGTGTGAAAATAGTAAGTGATATGATATAAATCAAATGAAGGATTGTAAAGAAATGGTATCTTATAATTAAATTATATTGGGAAAATAAATTATTTTCATTAGTTTTAACATAATTTGGATTAATAGAGGACGCAAGGGGTAGTTAACTATCTGGCTAGCAGTTTTTTGGACAATATGGTTAGACAGGAACAACAGGATTTTCAGAGGACAACAACATCAAGAGCAGAATCGTTTGGACTTAACTAAATTTAGATCATGGTCATGGATCAAGAGTAGTTGTAACAATAGCTTCTCTTATTCATTTGAGGACTGGTATTCGGAACCTACTGTTTGTTTGTTAGGGCTTTAGTTTAGAGGAATCTTATTTGTTTTCTTTTACGTAAACTTTTGGGTACGGCTTGTACTCCTTAATAAAATTGTTTTTGCCGGAATAAAAAAAAACATTTTTTTGATTAAACTACAAACGTTCTATTCATATATATGATTTTAATATGGTAACGGTATGTTATTTTATCTTAATTTAATTTTGTAAGAATGGTATATTTGATGTGATTATTTAACAACAGTTAGTTGATAAAAAACAGGAGTTTATAATGCTTTATTAAAAGCACATTAATCAAGGACATTTTGGGGAAAAATATTATTAAAATTTGATATTTTGGGGTTTTTTTTAAATGAAAAATAGTAAAACTGAGTTTTTAGATAAATGAATAATTTCCTGGGATTGTTGTGTGCGAAAATATTTTTAATGGGTTTTGGGGAAATGTTTTCATTATTGTCAATTAATCTGAATCTCAATATCAAACTCAATTCCCCTTTGAATAGGGTTTTCATTCCATCATATAGATGAACATTTTACAATAAAAATCTCTAAGAATCAGACTAAGAATCCTTAAGATTCTGCCAAATATACCAATTACCATCTATATTACAAATCAAATAATATCATATTAAATCAAATATTAATATATATATCTGATACCCTTAACATCCCCCATCAAATTGATGCTGGTCGATCAAAAAACATCAATTTGTCAATCCAAATACTTTGCCTCAAAAGAATCAACACCCAAGTCGGGCAAATCCGTCGCAAACACTTGTGCAAAATACGTCTCGCACCGCGACAAAAGTATGAACGCACAACACCCGTGCAAGGATCAAACGCACAACACCCGTGCAAGGCTAAAACACACAAATAACGTGCAAGGCTCAAACGCGCAACTACCGTGTAAGGACGCCGCAAACTCGGTGGCAAAAAGTACCGATCACCACAACATCAGAAGAGATGTGGTCACCCAGGTTCCCAAATCGAGCAGAATCCACCTCCGGAAGAAAAGACAAAGAAGACACCTAGCATACGAAACCAAGATCGCCACGCGAAGTTCGCAAGGAGAACGAAGTCCAAACCGCGAAGCCCAGATGCAGTAAAACCCTAGCCGCGCAGCAACCAGTAACCCTAGCCGCCACAACACCCAGAAACACAACCTATGCATGACCGAAACCAGAAATCGTGACACAACTGTCGCTTAGAACCTCAACGCGCCCGAATACAGAAATACAAAACCCTAAAGTGCGAGACACACAATAGGGAAGAAATCCGATGAAGAAAAAAATCGCAAAACTGGAAAGCTGTCTGTGAAGATACGAACTCAACAACAAAAAATGGACAAAGACCCACGAAGATGACAAACCTAGCAGCCGTCGATAGGGTTGAAACCATACGTCGCTGCTAGGGTTTGCAGCGGTCGACGGTGAAAGAAACTTCAAAATAATTTTGGCTCTATTACCATGTCAATTAATCTGAATCTCAATATCAAACTCAATTCCCCTTTGAATAGGGTTTTCGTTCCATCATATAGAGGAGCATATTACAATAAAAATCTCTAAGAATCAGCCTAAAATCCTTAAGATTCTGCCAAATATACCAATTACCATCTATATTACAAATCAAATAATATCATATTAAATCAAATATTAATATATATATCTGATATCCTTAACAATTATGTCTAGTGGTGCAAGTCACTTTGTTGTTTTGCTGAACTTGAGCTAATTTTATTGATTCGCAGAATCTAATTTACTTGGCTTTATATATGGAAGTACAAAATCACTTGTGCAAAATTTTCTGATTAAAATATATCTACCCTCAGTGGAGGTGATACTGACTATAATGTATCACCATGTCATTGTGTTGGACATAGTGCCGATGTATTGGGTTTTTGCTGGCTAGGTATTTTAACTCTTAAAAAATCAACGATTTCCGTTTTAATTAGTTGAACATTTGCATGCAGGAATTATTTTTGCACAAAATTGGCTCTGCAGATCATACTGATGAGAGGTTGGTTCACATTTACTTTTTTGTGGTGTTGCTTAACTGATTTCTGTTCTCCATTCATCATATTATATTGGTGTTTGAAATTTTTTGAATCATCAATTATGTTTCATGGTCAGATTATGAGTGGTCAATTTTCATTGATCCTCACTTGACATTGGATGCTCAGGGTACATTATTTCACTTAATGCAATTCATTTTATCAAGAGAAATTACCCTTTTGAAATGTGTAGTGAAACCAAATCGTTTGATATTTTGAGCATAACTAAAGCTTTGGGTAATGCAAAATGTATTTAGGTTGAGCATGCTTGAATGTATGAAAGAACGACTCTAATGGAAATTGGATTATTTGTTCTTAAGTGGCTTTGGTCATTTGTTCATTGGAGAGAAAAGAGTCGGGCTTTTGCTGAGGCTTCCATGCTTCATAATTTGAGCAATACTGATGTAGGATTGATGTTTATCCATCAACTTTTTTGGTAGTTTTTTGCTCGATTATAGGTTTAGAATTCGATTTCGATTTCATTTAATTGTTAAACAATCTAGTTGGTTTAAGTTTTTGAACTAGGAAAAAAATTGCTGGGAGATTTATTCCTATGTTTGATTCGATGGATCCACCAAGAGGCCATTCATCCAACCTATTAGTCACCCTATTTATGCATAGTTTGTGGTTATTTTGGTTTGTTAGAAAAAAATATTGTTGCTTATATTGTTTCTAGTTTCTTTTTTCTGTGCAAGTTGTTCAACATCTGATCTTTAATTTTAAGTTTGGCTGGGCCACGTATAAGAAAGATCAATATATGTTGCAGTATGAAAAGATAGAAACACAGGATTTGCACATACCATTTTTTCTTTGAACTTGCTCTTTGTGCTTTATTGTCTGAACAATGTTTTGATTTTGTTATTGCTCTATCTGAAATAATTTAAATTGACATTACTGCTCTTCGTTATTCTTCTGTCTTGAAATATTCAATCTTATATTATCTACTCTAATCAGCTTGTATTATGCGATTGTGATTGACTCAATTACCGATGATACATGACATCTTCTTTGTGATCTCAGTGCTGAACCTCAGGCAACTTTTGGATCAATTATTACTCTCAGGCAAGATGGGAATTGTGAAGATAATGATGTCAATTTAGAAAACAAGGTAGCTTTGGGAGCTCTATAATTATTTTAACAGATAGCGGGGCATTGTCTATCCTTCATTTTGTATTTCTTGTTGATGTTTCCGCGTAACTAAACTATTTCATTTAACAATATTTTCTCTTACTTTTGTTGGTTCATTTCACAACACGTTGAAAATGTCCGTTGAGTAGAAATTTGATGTTTATTTATGGCATTGATTTTCTTATGCAGGTTGCTCGTACTGATGAATTCACTGATCTCATAGACAATGCACATGCTCCATGTACTCCTGGACTGGTGGAGGAACCAAATCTCTCCAATGTTCAAGAGGTTTCAGCATGTGATGACCATCTGGAATCAGAATATCATTTAACAGAATCTAATTTGCTAGATAACTCAAAAAATATCGTGTACAAGGATAAACAAGAAGTACGTTGGTGTTCACATGATGGTACAAATTGTGATGCAACTAATCAGGTTCCGCTTCAGGAGAATGGAAACCAATCAGGCGTCTTGGAAATCAAAGACACAAAGCCACAGGGAGAATCTACCTTCATTGAGGTTGGCGTGGAACGTGTGTCGTTTGATGAGTCTTCATCGGTGGATAAGCCCTCTTCTGAATTGGCTTTACAGATCATCAAGGCATCTGATGTTAACGATGGGGTAGATATACTGAATGAAGCTGTCGATGAGGACACGCCACCTTGTCATGTAGTGGATGTACCCTGTGATGATCATCAAGATCCCAATAAAATTGGCTCTCAGAAAAATACTTGTGAAATATCTGTACTGACCAGCACCTGTCAGCAAGTTCCTGAGAGTGTATCAATAAAAGATCAATCATCTCTTGGAGTTGAAGTGCCTGGCAATTTGGGAAGTGCAAGTAATCATGAGAAATCATATCTCGATACTCAAACTCAGGCTTATCAGGAACCTACAGATTCCTCTGTTTTGAGACTTGATGTTCTTGAAAAAGTGGTGTCAAGTGAAACTTCATTTCTCAGGCCATGTAACTCAAACATGGAACAACCTGATGTGACAAACTCTGGTTGTAGCATCTTAGCTGATATACCATCTGATGTTACTGCTTTGGCTACTTCTGGTAGGGAGACGGCAATAATAGGTTTGTCACTTGAGCTTAACACTTGATAATCTATGACGAGGAGAAATTCCAAATTACGCCCCAGTTTATATATCTTATTAATTAAGCAAGAGCATATCATCATAAATATCTTTGGTTTTTCCTCACGTGACTATCTTAGTTATTTTGGCATGTTTCCTATAACACTTAGTTCATCTAAATAATGGTATAATAAATTAAATTCTATATTTAACTTTGCTGACATTCTGGAAATTGAAATCACCTTTTTTTTTTTTTTCAAATCACGATGGCATACAAAATGTTTGTGCTTTGATTGCTAGTTTCTTAGATGTTAGGTCTACCAATTTTTTTGGCTGTTAAGCTTGATTAAGGCACCTTTGGAGAAGACATATGGTCGAAATAAGTGTGATCTTTTAGTTAAATACAACTCCATGTCTATTTGTTGCTATAATTGTTTGTCTAGTTTGTTTGTTAGCAAAATTAACTTCATCTATCCCACAAACTCATACTTATATAACTCCCTGAACCTTTGGCAAATTTATTTATTAACTCATTTTAATTATAAAATTAAATATGTTATTAAGAGTAGCCAGGAGTTGATGTAAAGAAAAAATGTGACCAATGATGTTTGGAAGCCATGCTTTTTAACTTCCAATAGCAACCTGCAATACAGCGGATTTAGTTGTGCATAACATTGATAGTTGTTTCAATGTGAATCTCTCTGATTTGATATTGATTGCCTTAATTTCATCAGGTAAGGGGAGCTGTATAACTGATAATTCGGAAGAAATTTTGAAGGGAAATCATGTGCAAGAACAAGCATCATGTAAAGATGTTGACTCATCATCCAGACAACCTGATGGTCAGGTGTGTAATACAACTTCTCAGGAAAGGCTGGTGGAAAATCTAAATAATTTTGAGGAATCTCAGATGCCTGCTCCCGAAAAACTGCTTTCAGTACCAGATGGATGTGCGAATCAACGTGGAAACATGATTGGCGAGGTTTTGCCGAAGGACTTTGGAGGGCTTGATGAAGGTGATGCTGGCAGCAAAACTTTAATGGGTAAAAAACGCAGTTTTACTGAAAGTACTCTGACAGAGCAGAGTCTGAATTCTACTGAATCTTTGAGACTAGTTCGACTTAAAAGAACTGCAGAGTCTATTCCTGATGATGAAGATTTGTTGTCTTCCATTTTAGGTATATTCTACTTTCTTCATTTAACTAGATTTCGGATGACTGGTTTCTAATTATTAGAAAATTAATTTTTCAGTTGGTAGAAGATCTTCAGTTATGAAAGTGAAGCCGACACCTCCTTTTTCTGAGGTTACATCTATGAAACGTAATCGTTCTGCTCCCCGTTCTGGTCCTCCCAAAAGAAAAGTGCTAATGGATGATACCATGGTTTTACACGGAGAGTATGTCCCTACTTTTGTACTTGATTTTGTGTTTTATCTTTTCTCACACTACTGTCCTAGCTTTCATATTAAATTTCAGTGTGTTGCGTGGCTGGGTTGAATGTTTGTGACTTGACACTTTTATGAGATAAACTGTATAGGTTGTTGCACATCACCTGTGGTAATTCCATTCTCAATTGCATTATTTCCTGTTTTACACCAGTTTCTTTTCATTTTTTAACCATCATCTAGATGTTATTGGAAATTTATTTATTTGTATGATGCATCTTATTGGCACCTTTGGCACAGTGCCTATTAAATGCATCTTAATCAATCAGCTATACAGCCTAGTTGCTCTAAAATATCAAGTTTTTATGTCCGTCTTTTTTAGCATAGAATTGTTTGCTTGCTTGTTTCGTTATTATTAAAAGTTTATCTTTGTTCCTTGAAAGTACTATACGACAGCAGCTGATGAACGCTGAAGATATACGGCGTGTAAGAAAGAAAGCTCCTTGCACACGCCCTGAAATTTCAATGATTCAAAAACAGTTTTTGGAAGATGAAATATTTCGGGAAGCAATACTTACCGGTGAGATTATTATAACTATATCCTCCTTACTGCCTTGTATGTTATGTTGTAAATTCAATATTCAGTATACTTTTTTAATTTTTTTTATCAGTATCAGTATGTCTTTTGACTGCAAACCAGATATGCATAAGCACTTTTCTTCAGATTATTATTTTTATTGTTTGGCATCATATTGGTCTTCCTCTTCCTTTTCTAGTTGAGACAGTTACTAATGAAAATATTCCTTAACGATTTCTCATTTCGTGAAATACTACACAAAACAATGTGGTTTGTTTTACAGACCTAATCTAGGTTCTAGTTCTCTTGAAGTTTGTTGTTTGCGAACTCGTGAAAAATTGTTAATCAATTTTTCTATGGTAGAACCTATCATTAGCTTATTTTGGTCTTTGGATATCCACCTATTTTCATTTCCTCCTTTATTTATTTATTATTTGAGGAACTCTTTGACGGGATCCTTTCTTGACGGTTTTATGTTATTCTTCTCCATTTATATGTGCCTCAGTAGGATTTTCGACTGTTAAGGACTTTCTTTATGTTAATTTTGTTTATATTTTTAGGCGTGTCAATCGAGTTGGCGACTTTGTATAGTCAAGTGAGTGATATGAGTGGAATCAGAATTTGCGAGAATGATGCAATGGGTGCTTCTGTTGACGTTGTGGCTGAGTCAAGGCTACCTTCTCAAAATAATGGAAATGGTGTTTACCTTGAAACCGCGGCTGAGACAAATCTAGCTTCTTATAATGACAAAAATGATACCTTTCTTGAAACTACAGTTGACCCACATTCTGCTTCCCAAAATTCTGAGAATGTTTTGAGCCCGTACATAGAAACGAATAAGGGGTTCAGTTGGCCTAATATGGCAAACATTGAACCATGGTTGATCGGTGATACTGTTCCCTGTGAGAATCCTCTGCTAAGTGATAATGGGCTGGAGGAAGTTTACGTCAGTCAAGACCAGTTTGAGGCTACTCAAGTTGTGGAGACCAGGGTTTCACAACAGGAGCTTGTTCTGGATGTAGCTGGTGTGGAAACAGAAGAGAGAATTTTTAATGCAGTTGATACTGCTGTTGTTACTCAGCTTGAGTCAATTGGACATACTGATAGGGATGATGATACAGCCTATAGGCTTCAGGCTGGGCTATATGAGAACTGTGAGAAAAACTCTTCTGTTAATGACGATGAACCGAATGGTCATTCACTGAATCTTTTACTAGAGCAGAAGGATGATGCACCCTCTGTCGTGTTGGATCCTCGTGCAATGATGGATTTAGACAATGTACAAGCAATCGCTGGAGATGAAATCGAAGAGAAGAATGATTTTATTAATGAAGTCAGTTCCTGAATTGACCTTCATGGTCGAGATATAAGTTTTTCTTGTTTAATATCATTTAACTTCTGTTCTTTTATGCCTAGGCTGCAACTTAAGATTCCCTATCTTATTCATTTCTCTGCATTAAATGCTACAATTGGCTGCCCCTTAATTGTTCGAAGGTTAGGTCTTGGTAGATGAATTCCTTTAAGAGTCATCTTTACTTGCAATAGGAACGTGGGTTAACAAATAAAAGGTGTTTGGACAATTTTAATTTGTATCGGAGAGTTTAGATGACCAATGTCAAGTAGTGGATCACCTTTCTGGTTGACTGTTTGAACTTGGATTTCATTTAGGATTAACCCTTGGGAAAATATATTCCTTTCGTTGTTATAAATAAAAGCATGAATAGATTTTGTTTATGTGTGCATGTAGAACTTTTTTCATGTTTTTATCATCAGCAAGTCTTTATTTGAAAATCAATAAGCGTGAAAGGAAAATGCGTCATAAATGACCTTCCTCAACGAAACTGTGGATCCAAATATTGTACGACTGTTCATGAATTTCATTATATATTATTCTTAAGAATTATATTTATGGCATACCCCTTCAGTACCAAATACCTGCTATTCCTTGAAATACTGCTTACCAATTGAAGTTTTATAAGATCATTTTGTGCTTTTACTGTGTACTTCACTTATTATTGATATAGTTATTATGTGATGGAATCTTACCAAACCCGGAATTAAAGTGTATAATATAATCTCCCTAATTTAATCCTTTGAAGTGAAACTATATGACAATTATGTGTCAACGCCTTGTTCCCAAATATTATTTTAATCTGATATTAAGAAAACCATTCTTTGTTGTTTTTAAGAAAACCATTCTTTGTGAAGTTGGTAATTTTTTGTTGATTTCTGTTCAATTTCATGCAGGAACTAAATTATTTGGGTCCTGGAAATGACACAGGTGTGTTTCTATCTCATTAATCAAATTCATTTTCTTTCCTGCCATCATGTTAATTGGAGTTGGAACCATACATATATGTGGCTATTGATGTGAATGATATACTACCAAAAATACAATAAATGAAACTCTTGTACTGCAAAGGATGAGCATCAATGAACTTGAAAACATTAAGTTCAGTTACCAAGTAGAGTAAAAGATGCTCGCTGTTAAGTCCTTTATAGTGAAGGTACACCACCTCAATTGTTTGTGTTGCCAGCACATACCTGAATCAGCTTGGGCTGTTGTGACGCCAGTTGTGATTGTCCATGGCAGTTGTGGCACATCAATGTTTATGTTTATTTCATGATCATCCCTGTCTTTGTGGTTTAAGCTTCTTCATGAATTACCAAGGTTTGACTCATTTTTCTTCGAGGTTTCAGAGTTTCTAAATGTTGACGATGATGAGCTAGATGACTTGGCTGATGATTATATGCCTGATGGTGAAGAGACACGAGTCACTGAGAACAGTGGATGGTCTTCACGTACAAGGTATATGTTCTGGTCATTGACTATTTAAATGTTGACAATAAGGTAGTTCTTTTTAATATTGTCTCTGATTTGCTGCCATTTGAGGACGTTATGAAATGAATTAGAGCAAATATAAATTATTAAGTACTAGAATTAGGTTATTAAAGGTCTCGTTGTACTGACTTTGAAAACGTTTATCATAGAACTGTATTTGAAATGCCTTTGAGGTTACCCATTTAATTATTTTCTGTCGCACCTTTTTGAGGAAACAGTTAGAAATACCTATGGTGGCCAAGCGTTCATTGTTAATATCTGACATGAATATGTCAGATCTCATGTCCTGATGTTTCTTATAAACTGTTGCTGAAGGGATCTTCCAATATAAAGAGGTTGAAATCTTTACTTGTTACACCAACTCTACAGCCTTATGTTTGCGTTTTTTGTCAACCAACAAGTTGTGGGTCTTAAAAAAATCCGAATGCAAATTGTTGCAGCAATTTGTCACAAGTTAAGTTGGCGCGAGTACTTGTTTTCTATGCTCTGATGAACCTTGAACGTCTGCTTTTTGACTCGAATGACTTGGTTCATATATTCTATGAGTTCGTGATTTGTGGTCTTAGAATGGTCGTAAAAACTGAAATGTCCTATAGAAAGGTATATCTAAGGTGCTACTAGTAGACTTGAAGCTTTTATATCTAATCTTGTTTTTCAGTCTCAGAATGCTTTTTTTAAGGGCAGAAGTTTGACACTCCTGTACCAAATCGGATACCCAGGGATTTTTTGGGTAATCTGCTCCCATGCTGCAAACAGTAGAATCATGTTCCTTTATTAACAATAATTGTAGTTTTGCCAGTATCTGCGGGTTCGTTAATTTTCTTTCTTCCACATATAGGAAATCGAGTAATCCGTTGGTATACTATATGTTTCTTTGGATGTTATGTGCACTATAAGTATTGTAGCAAAATAGGATATAGGGAGTATGTAACTCTTATTTCTGAATGATAATAAATGAGATACAATGCATCTTTATATAGACTCTTAATAAAGTAAAACTCATATTAATATTAAAATACTAATATTTTATCTAAAGGTCTTTGCTAAGTCAAACACATGCCATCCTTATCTATTATTCCACACTCCCCCTTAAGGTGAGTCATATATGTTTATCATGCTTAGCTTGGAGCTCAGGTCTTCAAATTTAGGATAGTTTTTTTTTTTGGTCGGAAAATAGACTATATAAGAGTACCAGAGGTACTACAAAAGTTTACAAAAAGACTCCTTACACGCGAAGATATAAATCAAGATGCTAATAAACAAACCCTAGGTTCATTCACCCAATCCGAAAGTACATAAGAAAATCTAGGACTGCTGCTATGTCGAATCCAAAACCAAGATCTAAATTGAACTAGATTGAAAAGGTCGTCCTCTGGCTCGTTGCTCCCCCTGAAAATTATTTTATTTCTGCCTAACCAAATGGTCCATATTATCGCGAACCATATAGTTAACCAACCCTTTCTTCCTCTTATTTGCTCCCAAAGCCCTTTGTGCTGCACCAAGTGAAAAACCGGATTGCCAGGAGGTACGAGAGTGACTCCTCCCAACCACTTGTAACATTTCATCCATAACGCGTAGGAATCCGAGCACCTGAACAAAAGATGAGTTGTAGTCTCCTCCACTTGTTGACATAGAACGCAAAGATCTGGGATCGGACCTAGGAGAACGTTACGTTTCCGTAAGTTATCATTGGTCGGAATTCTGTCTTTAAGTACCCGCCAAGCGAAGGCTCCAACCTTTTTCGGAGCCAAAGTCTTCCAGATGTCGTCATAAACCATCAGAGATTCGTCATCAAGAACTTCATCCTCTACAAAGATTCCATATGCCGATCGAACAGAGTAGCAATTGTTATCTTCAAGGCGCCACTCCCAGGTGTCTTCCTTATCTTGGTCCAAAGCTGACCTGTCAATAAGATTGAGTAACACAACAAAAACATCCATCTCCCAGTCGAATAACTCTCGTCTCCAATCCCAGCTCCAAATCCATATTCCATCCACCCACCCCCCCCATATTCCCTTCTAAGATCTCTCTATCCCGCGCAATCGATGCTAATCTTGGAAACTTTTCTTCCAAACTTACCTCCCCCACCCAGATATCCGTCCAGAATTTCGTCCCAAGCCCATTCCCTAATTTAGGATAGTGAAGAGCCTTTGTTAAGATGTTATCAAAAACTGTTTGAGACTTCCTCCTCTTTTCGGGGTCTTGCTCCTTTTCTTCGATTCTGCGTCTCCTCCTCTTTTGGGAGTCTGTGTCTCCTCCTCTTTTGGGAGTCTGCGTCAGTTATTCTGCGTCTCCTCTTCTTATGGGAGTCTTCAACAATAGATTTGATATTATCTACTACATCTCAAGCTTGGCTATAGATGTAGATGATACAAAGCTTGTAGGTGAGATGTACGCACATGAGAATTCTCATGGATCGGTGAGGTAGCGCTTGTTGGTTCAAACTTCAAAGAATAGGAAATTGACACATGAATTTGTGGTCTGAGTGACAGGCTGCCCAATAACTGTGGACGGACATATGGAAGAGATGAAACTTAAGATTGCATTATTTCCCAACCAGCGACTGGGTCAAACTTGAATCGATAAAAAAAAACTTCCATACAATCCGAGAATTGCCACTGTATTCTTTTGGTGACCAAAAGCAATAATATCTTGTGATCCTTGTTAGGGACTGATTCTTAACACAAGATCAAAGATGAACAGTAGCCAATATAGAGAAGATCGCGATGAATTTCTGGAAATATGGAATGATATTATATTACTTTGATTGAATGAAGAATGATATCACCTAAATTTGCGATGACTTGCTGATATCAATAGAGAGGGGGTTCACATCTCTTTCTCCTCCAACACTCAATATAACAGCCGGGGTATTAGCAAATATCCTCTGCAATGACCTGAAAATACGAAGCAAATGTGAGAAGGGGCCGGAAGTTATTCCGGCGGGTCCCCTCCGACGCTCAAGTCAGGCGAGAGAATATGAAGAGAATATATGCTGTAAGTGAAAGCAATTATAACATTGGTCTTAATCAATACTCCAAACCTGGTATTTATAGGCGGAAACCTAAGAGTAGTATGGCAACAAGGACTCTTTCCATGTTTATCCCAATCTTACCCAGATATGTTAAGATCCTGATAATACAATCAAATCCCTGATATTGCTCCGCATATCTAGGACCAGATATCTTGGGGAACTGGTTTCCTTGCTGAGAGCCGGTAGCAACAAGGGAAATGAGGAGAGCTCGGCCTATCAGCTCGGGCTCTCAAAAGAGGTCTCGTGTCGAGTTAGTGGCGGAAACAGGTAAGGCGAAACAGGTCGGCCTATCAGCTCGGGCTCGCAAAAGAGCTCGGATGGGTAGGCGAGGTCTCGCCGAAGAATGACGAGTAACATGCCTTGGAGCTAGGTCGGCTCGTCAGGTGGTATCTTCTAGCGGGTATCACAGTCCCCCCTCCCTGTCGAGCTGACGTTGTAGACCAGAAGCTCGTATGTGCTGAGTTATCCTGACGAGCCAATTCTTGAAAATAGCAAAACTTGATTTAGGCGGGAACTAACGGCTACAAAATTTGAATTTTAAATTGAAATTGTGACCGTTGGGCTCCCCTCCCGATTCCCGAGGCTAATCTAGACCGTACAGCGCATCAAGGATCAACGGTCAGGATTCGTTGAGGTCTCCCTATATATATACCACTCCGGGTCTCTCATTATCCACTTTTGCCATTTTCGAACCAGATCGGATCCGACCTCTTTAGCTTGCCATTTTTATTTCTGAAAACTCCTAGGTACGTTTTCTCAGCTGTTTTTGTTACAATGTCTTCACCTCAATTGTTTCCTTCCCCTCTTACTGACGAGGAGCTTAGAGCGGTAGATCAGTACGGCTCATTTTATCCCGAAGGGATTGCCCTTCCTGAGGGAGTTGAGCCCCTTGAAGAAGTGGTGCGCACTGAGGCTCCCCAGGAAGCTGGGACCTCAGCCGAACCCGACCTTCAAGTGACTGAGGTCAGCCCTCCACTTAGATCAGAGTCGCCTCCAGGCAATTATCCTTGGTATGAACTTTATGTTCCTGTCTTGGATGAGTCAGATGAGGCCAAAATACGACAGGTCAGCCAAGCCCCTTCTGATTATGAATTCATCTTCCCTTCTTCTTCTCAACGACCCAACCAACCTCCTCAGGGTTTTTTTACCTTCTACCGCGGTCAGCTAGAAGGGGGTTTACGTTTTCCTCTTCCTGAATTCTTTCAAGAGTTCAGTAGTTTTTATCAGTTAAACCTTGGCCAATTTTCTCCCAACTCCTTCCGAATTTTGTGTAGTCTCGTAGTTATCTTTAAGGCGTTAGGCTTACCTTATGACCACCCCACCCTCTCTTATTTTTTTCACATCAAGAGATCAGATGAGGGCCCGTGGTATGTCACCAGCCGACCTGGCTGTGCATTTGTTGGGGGTTATCCTAGCAAAATCAAAGACTGGAAAAATGAGTTCTTTTTTGTAAAGCCCTCCCAGCCCTGGGTCTGCTGCTCTGATTGGCTTGAACATCTCCCGGCTCTCCCCTCTCCTCCTAAAAATTTCAAAAGAGCACCGCCTTCTTAGATGTGATGAACGCCATAGGAGGTCACTGTTTTAATTCATCTAAGCTGGTGGTGGAGGATCTGCTTTGTTTTGCTGGGCTGAGTCCAGCTGATCTGACCTTAAGGGGGAGAGCCGGTACTGGTTCTAACATGCTTTAACAATTATTTTATTCACGTGTATTTTGTTCGGTGTGACTGAACTATGTATCTGTTTATACAGAAGACAGAGTTATGAACTCATTAGTGCTGAAAGCTATTCAGAAGAGGAAGCAAAAACAGGGCCAACCCCCAGCAGCCGAGGGAGTCACCATTGTGGATGTAGGAGGTGAGAGCCCCCCCGAAGATGTAGCCCAGCTATCCCGGAAAAGACCGGCAGCTCCTGGGGGTTCGTCAGGGTCTACTGCTGTTGAAGCTCATCCTCTGAGGCAAGTTCGGCCACGCCCAGATCCGTCCGACCTCCCTTCAACGGGTGAGAAAGGGGGTGCACCAGCTCGTGTGGAGAGATGTCGTGAGCGGGTGATGGAAGCTTACAGAGGTGGTGTACGACTAGTTGGGGAAGGCCCGAGCACCGTTGCCTTAGCCGTGGCTCGTGATCTTCCCAATACTGAGGATGCCCTTTATATGAGCCAACTGAGCTGGGGGGACCTGATGACCCGAACTGGGAGCCGTCTGACCGAGTCTATGCTCTTGATGGGTGAGTTTATGTCAAGGGCAAATATGATCCGAAGACAATCCTTGAAAGATGCCAAGGTCTTCGATAATATGCAAGACACCCTTGCTGAGGCCAAATCTCTTCATGAGAAAGACATCTCGGAGCTGAAAACTCAGGTTGAGAAGGGGGCCGTCGCTGTGGCCGAGGCTCGTTCTTTGGTTGAGGTCCACAAACGTCAACATGAGGCTGAGCTCCGGGAGCTGCGTAATGAGTTAGCTTTAGCTAAAGGGCTAGCTACTTCTGCTGAGCAGGAACTAGCTAAATCTTTAAAGGATGCGGCCGAGGAGAAACAAAAGTCTGAGGAGTTGGTAGGAGAGAAACTCCTTACTTTTATTGAGGCTGGTTTCCAGGGATGTCTTAGCCAGATCAAAGAACGTGGCTGTCTTGTGCCTGACGTCTCTTTAGATTTTCTAGACGTAGAGAAAGTAGCTGCCTCTCTCCCCCCGGATCTATAAATGTAATTTCCTCAGATTGTTCTCTTATTTAATGTTATTTCTGTTTTACCGTTCTTGTCATTTTTTTGTGGCGGACCAAGCATGTCGTAGCTCGGATTAGCTTAATAATTTACCACTGCTCCTGAGGCAGGTGGCACACCCATGCTCCTGGCGTGACCAGGGCTGAGCTCGTGCTCCTGAGGCAGATGGCACACCCATGCTCCTGGCGTGACCAGGGCTGAGCTCGTGCTTGCACACCCATGCTCCTGGCGTGACCAGGGCTGAGCTCGTGCTTGCACACCCATGCTCCTGGCGTGACCAGGGCTGAGCTCGTGCTTCTGAGGTTGGTTGCACACCCATGCTCCTGGCGTGACCAGGGCTGAGCTCGTGCTTGCACACCCATGCTCCTGGCATGACCAGGGCTGAGCTCGTGCTTCTGAGGTTGGTTGCACACCCATGCTCCTGGCGTGACCAGGGCTGAGCTCGTGCTTGCACACCCATGCTCCTGGCGTGACCAGGGCTGAGCTCGTGCTTGCACACCCATGCTCCTGGCGTGACCAGGTCTGAGCTCGTGCTTGCACACCCATGCTCCTGGCGTGACCAGGTCTGAGCTCGTGCTTCTGAGGTTGGTTGCACACCCATGCTCCTGGCGTGACCAGGGCTGAGCTCGTGCTTGCACACCCATGCTCCTGGCGTGACCAGGGCTGAGCTCGTGCTTCTGAGGTTGGTTGCACACCCATGCTCCTGGCGTGACCAGGGCTGAGCTCGTGCTTGCACACCCATGCTCCTGGCGTGACCAGGGCTGAGCTCGTGCTCCTCAGGTAGGTTGAAAACCCTTTTCCTGGTTGTACAATATCTGGCAAAAATTATAAAACTTTGTATAATAAAAGAGTATATTGTCCAAAAACAAAAACAATCTTCGCTAAAATTTAAAGAGCTGAACTAAGAATAATATTTTCGGAGATGGTAAGCGTTCCATGGTCTTTTCAACATCTTCCCATCAGGACCTTCTAGGTAGTAAGCTCCTGAGCTTAGCTTTTCAACAATCTTGAAGGGACCCTCCCATTTAGGGTCAAACTTGCCCACTTGAACCTCTTGCACCTTTCTTAGTACGAGATCACCGACCTGGAAAGTTTTCTGGATGACTCGTCTGTTGTACATCCGCGTCACACGATTGCGGTAGGCTTCCATTCTAATGGCCGCAGCCTCCCTTACTTCTTCAATCAGGTCCAGGTCAGCAGCTCTTCTATCGCTGTTTTGTTCGTCATAGAAATGCACTCTTGATGATTCCGCTCCAATTTCAGCTGGGAGTACCGCTTCATTTCCGTAGACCATACTGAATGGGGTTTCACCTGTTCCCGTTCTTGGTGTAGTTCGATACGACCATAGAACATTAGGTAGTTCTTCAACCCAATTTCCCTTAGCTTTTCCCAACCTAGCTTTGATGCTTTGCACGAGAGACCTGTTGGTAACTTCTACCTGGCCATTGCTCTGAGGATATGCAACGGAAGTGAAAGCCTGATGGATTTTTAATTCTTCACACCATGCCCTGAGCAAAGCTCCTTGGAATTGCCTTCCATTGTCCGAGATGATCTTCCGCGGGACACCAAATCGGCAAACAATATTTTTCCAGATGAGTTGAAGACCTCTTTCTCATTGATTCTGGCTAGTGGCTCTGCTTCCACCCATTTAGAGAAGTAATCAATGGCAATAATCAGAAATTTCTTCTGAGCTTTACCTGTTGGAAAAGGTCCTACTATATCAATGCCACACTGATCAAATGGGCATGCCGCCACAATAGCTTTCATCATCATAGCTGGATGATGCTGGAGCCTGGAGTGTCTTTGACAACTATCACATGTTATAACCATAGCAGCCGAATCCTTCTGAATCGTAGGCCAGAAATATCCGGCTAGGAGCACCTTCTTAGCCAAGAAATACGATCCTAGGTGATTTCCGCAGCACCCCTCATGAATTTCCCTTAATACGTAGTCTGACTCTTTCGGACCCAAACAACGCAGAAGTGGTTGGGCAAAAGACCTCTTGTACAGGACGCCCTCAATGAGTATGAATCTCTGACTCCTTTTTTTGAGTCTATATGTTTTTTTGGTATCAGAAGGGAGCTTGGCATTGGTAAGATAGTCTAAGAGCTCTTGTCTCCAATCATTCTCTTCCACGGATTTAGATGGGACGTCCTGACTAGGAGTCAACTCAATTTGAAACACCACGTCTCTATCTTGCCATGCGCGGAGAGCACTAGCCATTCTTGCCAAACTGTCGGCCTTTCTATTCTCCTCTCTTGGGATCTGTTTGAATGCTACCTCTAGAAATCCCTCCTTTATTTTTTCTATGGTACTTGCATAATGGATTAGCTTCTCGTTTCTAACCTCATAGGCGCCATTCATTTGTTGGGCTACCAGCTGTGAGTCAGAGAAGACATGTATACGCTTAGCTCCAACATTTCGAGCAGCCCTTAATCCAGTCAATACTGCCTCATACTCTGCTTCATTGTTGGAAGCTCGGAAATCCAACCGAACTGCCAAACATACTTATTCTCCGGTAGGAGAGATCAGCACAACCCCAATCCCACTTCCCTCGTTACAAGAAGAACCATCTACAAATGCTTTCCATAATTCTTTTTTTTCGGGATGTACAGTCTCCGCAATAAAATCTGCTAAGGCCTGAGCTTTGATAGCTGTGCGTTGCTCATACTGTATATCATACTCACCTAGTTCAGTTGTCCATTTAACAAGTCGTCCAGAGACATCCGCGCGACTGAGTATTTTTCCCAGGGAACTGTTTGTTAGCACTGTTATAGGATGGGATAGGAAGTAAGGCCTGAGTCTCCTAGCTGTGATGATCAACATTAGAGCCAACTTCTCGATCTCCTGATACCTCAGCTCCGCATCCTTCAAGGCATGAGATAAGTAATATATCGGCTGCTGTTCTGATTCCCTTTCTTTGACGAGAACCGAGCTGATTGCTTCCTCAGTCGCTGATAGGTAGACGTATAGCCTCTCTGCCTGCATAGGCTTGGCCAAAATTGGAAGTTCAGCTAAGTATTTTTTCAATTCTTCAAATGCTTCCCCACATTTTTCGTCCCAATCAAATTTCCCAGCCTTCCGGAGTATCTTAAAAAAGGGGAGACTTCTATGAGCTGATCTAGAAATAAATCGTGATAAAGAAACGATTTTTCCAGCCAAGCGTTGCACCTCTTGAAGGTTCTTCGGCGGAGACATCTCACAGATAGCTCTCACCTTTTCTGGATTAGCTTCAATCCCCCTTTCTGTCACTATATAGCCTAGAAATTTCCCGCTTTTTACCCCGAATACACATTTCTGAGGGTTTAACTTTAACCCGTAAGACCTAAGGGTGGAGAAAGTCTCAGTCAGATCGCCAATGAGATCGGTGCCACTTTTTGATTTTACAAGAATGTCGTCCACATATACTTCCACATTGCGGCCTAGCTGTTTTGAAAACACCTTGTCCATCAAACGCTGGTAAGTGCATTCTTGAGCCCGAAGGGCATAACAACATAGCAAAAAGTCCCATCTGACGTGACAAAACTGACTTTATCTTGATCTTCTCTAGCCAGAGGAATCTGATGATATCCCTGGTAGGCATCCATTAAGCACAAGTACTGATGTCCTGCTGTTGAATCAACCATCTGATCAATCCTTGGTAATGGGTAACAATCCTTCGGACATGCCTTATTAAGATCTCTGAAGTCTATACACATCCTCCACTTTCCAGAGCTCTTTCGTACTAAGACCACATTTGAGAGCCATGTTGGAAATTGTATTTCTCGAATTTGACCTGCCCGAAGGAGCTCCTCCACCTGCTCTCTTATGACCTTATCCTTTTCAGGTCCAAAATGTCTTTTCTTCTGTTTTACAGGTTGGACTCCCGAGAGCACATTCAAATGATGTTCTAGTACGTCTGGTCTAATTCCTCTTAGATCTCGAGCACTCCAGGCAAAGATATCCTCATTTTTAATTAAATATGAAATGAGATCGGCTCTAATGTTTATTTCCAAGTCCTTGGCTATTTTTACTTTTTGATCAGTAGAGACGAGCTCAATTATTTCAGGTTCTTCATCCAAGCTGTTGGGAATGCCTTTGTCTTTAGGAACACTATACCCAGCTCTTTCAATACAACCGACCTCCCGGCGAGCTCGCTTCACGTCTTCCTTTACTTCGTCCACGTAACATCTGCGGGCTGTTTTCTGGTCACCACAAAGAACCCCAACTTCTCTACCCACTGGGAATTTTAATTTCTGATGATAGGTAGAAGCTACCGCCTTGAAGTCCTTCATTGCAGGTCGGCCTAAGATTGCATTGTACGATGATGGTGCTTCTACCACAGTGAAATTAACCATCTTTGTTATGCGAGACATCCCATGACCCAGAGATAAGGGCAAGTTGATCTGTCCAAGCGGTTGAATTGCGTGCCCGGTGAACCCATACAGAGGAGTTGCAATGTGTTCATATTTTGACCCCTCTATCTGCATCTTTTCTAAAGTATCTTTCAATAAGACATTGACTGAGCTCCCAGTATCAATGAAGATCCTTGCTACGTCATAATTAGCTATGGTTATGGTCACGACTAGGGCATCATTGTGTGGAGTTGCAACTCCTCTCAGATCATTAGGTCCGAAGCTTATGACAGGCTCATCCCTTTCAATTAACTCTTCTGATACTTCGAAATTTTCCATTCTTCTACCATGACTTTTCCGAGAAGGTTCCTGCTTCCTTGTTAGCGGAGTTTTTATTTCAGAGTCTCTTCTGATGATTCTTTCTACCTCATCTTCAAGCTTCTGGCACTCATTCGTTATATGACCGTACTCTCTATGGAATTCACAATACTTATCAGAAATAGGCGTACGGGACCCATTATCCAACTTCCTGGGTCTTTCTAGTTTCTTTCTATCATCACATATTTCCATAGCTCTTTCCAAGCTCATGGATAGAGGTATGCGTGATGCAAATTGACTTCTAGTTCGACCACTTTCATCAGCCCTGTCAACAGTTCTTTTCTTACTTAACTCTAACTTATCCTTCTTCTCTGATGGCCGCAGATCAACCCTTCTCTGTCTCTGAGCATCTTCTAGATTGATATACTTTTCAGCTCTTCCCAGAAGTTCGTCATAACTTCTAGGAGTTTTCTTTACCAGGGATTTAAAGAACTCTCCTGCCTTAAGCCCTTGTGTAAAGGCATTAATAAGGACATCCATCGTTGCAGTGGGGACCTCTAAGGCTATCCCGTTAAAGCGTTGTACGAACTCCCTCAAGGACTCCTGTTCATTCTGCTTGGTAGTGAACAGGCTCAAAGAAGTTTTTTGATACCTCTTACTGCTGGCATACTGGTTTATAAAGGCAGAACTGAACTCCTCAAAGCAGCTTACAGTGTTTGGTTTAAGTAAATTAAACCACTGTTGCGCCGATCTAACCAGGGTGGTAAGGAAAACACGGCATTTGATCCCATCAGAATACCTATGCAACAGAGCAGCATTCTCAAATCTTCCAAGATGCTCTTCAGGGTCTGTGCTTCCATCATATTCTCCCACTGCAGGTTGTCTGAAATTTGGCGGGAGTTCCTCTTTTAGAATATTTAGGGAGAATGGACTTTCTCTCCTAGCCACTGGAGTTCGGCCACCAAGATGCTGAGCCAATCGCCTTATCTCTCCCCATACAGCCTCCATTGGATCTATTAGCGGAGGCTCTACTTGTGTATCTACCACAGCACTGGCTACCCTATTGTTCTCACGGACCTGTTCTGGCTGAACAGGCGAAGGCGCCTGATTTGTTTGAGAAGGCGGTGGAGGTTGATTAGATTCCGTTGGTGGCGGAACCTGGTGTTGGAAAAGAGTATTTTGCATGGTCTGACTGATGAATTGTGCCAGTTGCTCCATAGTCATATCTCCCACCTTCATAACAGATGGAGGTGCCTGATCTTCCTGCTGTGGAGGAACATCTTGATTTTCCACACTGGGATTTAATCTTTCTTCCTGATTCCTCCTGACTCCACGCCCACGTCCACGTCGTCCAGCCATATCAACGTCTTCAATTCAGTAAATAGTTCCCACAGACGGCGCCAATTGATATCACCTAAATTTGCGATGACTTGCTGATATCAATAGAGAGGGGGTTCACCTCTCTTTCTCCTCCAACACTCAATATAACAGCCGGGGTATTAGCAAATATCCTCTGCAATGACCTGAAAATACGAAGCAAATGTGAGAAGGGGCCGGAAGTTATTCCGGCGGATCCCTCCGACGCTCAAGTCAGGCGAGAGAATATGAAGAGAATATATGCTGTAAGTGAAAGCAATTATAACATTGGTCTTAATCAATACTCCAAACCTGGTATTTATAGGCGGAAAACCTAAGAGTAGTATGGCAACAAGGACTCTTTCCATGTTTATCCCAATCTTACCCAGATATGTTAAGATCCTGATAATACAATCAAATCCCTGATATTGCTCCGCATATCTAGGACCAGATATCTTGGGGAACTGGTTTCCTTGCTGAGAGCCGGTAGCAACAAGGGAAATGAGGAGAGCTCGGCCTATCAGCTCGGGCTCTTAAAAGAGGTCTCGTGTCGAGTTAGTGGCGGAAACAGGTAAGGCGAAACAGGTCGGCCTATCAGCTCGGGCCCGCAAAAGAGCTCGGATGGGTAGGCGAGGTCTCGCCGAAGAATGACGAGTAACATGCCTTGGAGCTAGGTCGGCTCGTCAGGTGGTATCTTCTAGCGGGTATCAAAGAAGAAAAGGTAAATCTCAGAGAGATTATCTCTGTACAACCACTATGGGTTCCCTAGCAATAGCTAGTAAAAACTAACAACAATGATGATAGCATAACCAACTCTCTCCACTACCCTTATGTTATATTATGCTCATTCCCTTCACGTGTCCCTCACTCCTTTCTGCTATTGATGTAACTTTAGTAATGTCGGGCCTTCCATTATTGGGCCCAATGTCTTTGTGCTATTGATGTAACTTTAGTAACGTTGGGCCTTCCATTATTGGGCCCAATGTCTTTGTGCTATTGATGTAACTTTAGTAATGTTGGGCCTTCCATTATTGGGACCAATGTCTTTGTGCGTAACAATCCTCGCGAAGCTTCTCGGTAGTGGTCTTCCCTGGAAACACAAAGTGCAAAGTTGTTGTCATCAAAATTTTGATGGCATCCCATTTATTAAATCACTATCATTGTCAAACCATCCATTGATAAAATCAAAGTCACCACCACCAAAATTTGTGTAATCAACATCACATTGATCAACAAATGTATCATCAACAAAAGTATTTCCAAAATCACAATCCTTCTCAAATCCCCTCATAAAAGTCCTCGGAACCACCATCACCATCACCATCGCCGTCATTGTGGCAGTCATCATCCTCGTAGTATTCGTTCGGGTTAAAGAAAGAGAGGGCATCGTCATCATTATAAAAACCACCAAAGGTTAAGAAACCAAATTGATGCCGTACTGAGTTTGAGATCCTACTCCGGTAATTAAAGATCCTGACCGAATGCCCATGTCGGGCGACCACAATGTGCCGATGACCGGTATATAAAGTCAGAAATTTGGCCGGAAAAACAAGCTTCGATGCCCCGTGTTTTTTCTGCTTCTGTTTTGGCCGAACTTTGGACACCAGCTGTTGGGGTTTTGTACATGAGATGTTAAATTTGCTAATTATGGAGTTGATGAACTAAACGCACATAGCGAACTTCCCAATTCATTCCAATATGCTGTCAGAGACCCTCGGGCGAATCACATGGCTGCTAAAATTAAACTAAAAGAAGATGCAGAGGCTGCTGGGAATTTCGACTCTTTACAACTATCTGAAAAATCAGTGACCACGAATTCAGAGGTGTTTGATATTAAGAAGGGGGAATTAGATTGTGATAATCCAAAATCAATACTGAAGAAGAGAGAATTTAACGGAATCCAGATCACATAAACGAGTCCACTTCAGGTTTGACCTTAAAAGCAATACTCAGAACGACAACCAACTGCATCCTCTGGGAGCCAATGATTCTGCATCAGAGGTATGTTCAAAGGACGATAGTGCGGTGCCAGAACAAGCATCAAATCTTTTCCAAGATTGGCCTGGTGTTCCAGACTACATTAGGAACCCTTCAAAGTACATTCGTTATACATTTGATTCATCTGAGGATATAGACGACCAATCCAATAAAAAAGCTTACATGGTTTTTTCCATTACTTGAGGCAAAAAAACAGTGATTGCTCAGTGACACTTCTGCTGATACTCCAAAATCAGTACTATTCATTTCAAAAAGGAAACAAGATGACTCGATGGTATAGGGGAATCTGACTAAACAACACGCTGGAGATTTTCACCAAAACAAGGGCTGTTCCATTGCTTTTAAATCTGTGAACACACTAGAAACTGGAGTCTCGGACCGGACCTTGAGGCGGTGCTGCTCTACGGCTGTTGTTTGAAGGCCTAGCCGCCGGCAGTTGAGTTGAGATAGCAACAACTTGCCGGCGGCTAAGTTTTGATAAACTTTTAACCTTAGTTTTTTAAAACTGGCTCTGATACCATGTAGCAAAATAGAATGTTGAATAATTAGATAAAGATTTAGCATTTAAATCTTTGTCTTTAAACTTTGTAGGATAATATTATCTAGAGATTTAATTTGATTTGATTTAGATAGAGGTAAACTAGGTAGTTTACTTCTATTAATCTTTATATTTACCTAGAAATAGATAGCCATTGTAACTCTTTTAATGACTCAATTAATAAAGAGTATTTTAAACTCTCAAATTATTTATTTTTTACATAGAATATACTCTTATTTCTGAATGATAATAAAAGAGATGCAATGCATAGTTATATAGACTCCTAATAGAGTAAAACATTCTGTGAATGTTAAAATACTAATATTTTATCTAGAGGTCTTGATAAGTCAAACACATGTCATATTTATTTATTATTCAACAGTTATTGATATGGCTTGCTAAGGGGAATCATTAATAATGCTGCTTTATTGCAAGTATTGCTAAATGGAATCATTAATTGCTAATACCTGTGAGAACCAAGAATTTGATGATTTTGTTTCTCTGAATGACGAGAATGGAGAATATTGTGGTGAATTTTTGTTGACTTAAATTTAAGAAAGTATGGATCATGTTCTTTTCATACAAACTCGGTATTTTTCCTAGGACCTTCCTAATTCCTGATTTCATGATATTTTGTAGGGCTGTTTCCAAGTATCTTCAAATGATGTTTATTAAGGAGGTAGAGTGTGGAAAGAAATCTATTTCCATGGACAATCTCTTGGTTGGTAAATCACGTAAAGAAGCTTCAAGACTATTTTTTGAAGCATTGGTAAGTTTAAATTTGTTTTAGAAGAAATTCCTGAAAAATTTTACCAGCTTTAATTTCGTGTTGTCTTGTTTAATTTTTGATAAATACAGATGTGAATAATTTCTTTGGTTTTATTTATCGTTAACTCCTGAAAAGATTGTCAATGATGCTCATTTGAGGATACGAAGGAAATTGTTGCTTAGCAGACTGAGGCTGAGGTCATGAAAACTAGAGAGCATAATGGAGAGTTGGGCCTTTATAATTAGTTCAATAAGATAAGAAATGCTCAATTGGTAGACTAATGGTGGTTGGCCTCTAGCAAAATAATCATGGCCATTTTTTATGTTTCAGAATAGATTGTTAACAAAGTTACTGCCTGTTCTGCTTTATGTGGGATTCTGTCTTATCGAGAGAAACAGTCATTTACCCGTTTGTATCTGTATTCTTGTTATGCTTAGTTTGATGAATCTGCAGAACATCTTGGTTAAACTGGTTTGGCGTTCTTCTCGATTTGGAATAACTGTTTCCAATCTTTGTATTTTGATGTGAAAAAAGGTTCTGAAAACAAGAGACTACATCCATGTGGAGCAGCATAATCCTGTTGATGACATTACCATAAAACCTTGTTCAAGGCTGATGAAATCCGACTTCTAAACCTTACAACTGATGTTGGAAAAACCTTAAACAAAGCAAAGACCGTTTACTTTTGGAATGCAGACCGGTGGTGTCGATTCGGGTTTATTCTCCCGGGAGATTAGGTTAGGTCTATATGCTTTCCTTTTAATGCTTGTGAGGTTCATAGTTGAAATATCAGTTAGTTATTTCTTGTATCTGTTTATGGATTGTTTACTAGTAAAGTATCATTCACAGTGGTAGATGTATAATACGCATATTTTTTTTGTATGTATGTAGCCTGTAAAATGGAACTTTATTTAGTAATTGGAGCTGATCTTTCTTGTTTTGGTGATCCACCGAGTTAGTCATTCTTGTAAACTGTGGAACTTAGTGGGTATTCAAATGCTTTTGCAAACTACTTATCAGATTTTCAGATAAATAAATAAATTTTAAGTGTTTTATTTCTTTGCTTCTGCTATTGCTTTAGACTTGGAGAAGTACGTCATGATATACTTTTTACTGCTTTAAGTTTGGTGGCAATTTTGTAATTAATTGTAGTTTATGAAGCTGTTTTTTTATTTTAATAGCAAACATTCAATGTTTTTCTTAGAAGAAACTTTTTACAACTTTAAGCAAAAGCAAAAGCAAAAGCAAAATAGACGTGTTTTGAATAAGTAAATACACCCTTAATGTGAAAGGAGACAGCTGTCCTATAAATAAATTTAAAAAAATCTTAAAACTATTCAATTTTTTTCTAATATCTACAAGTTTGGTCCTAACTCAATGGTAGTCTTCAACTGGGCAGCTCCAGGACATCGTGAATTATGGTCCATCAAGAAAAGCTTGATGTTTTCTGTATATCAACGGTCGACACAGTGTGGCTACTTCCATTCTAAACCATAAATGAGTAAAATAATTTACATAAAATTTGTAGCATCAACAGTTTTTAATATGGCATATATAAATATTTTATAATAAGCTCAAAAATTATCTTCTCACAGCATACAATCACCCCTCTCCCAATCTGAAAATTATTTTCACATGTTATTGTTAAAAATGAACTTTATCTCCCTAGAATGCATTATAAATGTTAAGACTGTTTTTAATTATAATATAATATTCATACCAAATAAAAAATAGGGAAAATTACCAAAAACATTATATAGTTTGGTCCAAATTTTACTTTGCAACCATTGTTTGAACAATTATAGTTTACATCATCAATTTCCATGAATTGTAACACTTTGCATTCTTTTGACTCGATTTTATGTTTTTTATCGAAAATTTATCGCTGCATTTCATCATCGCCTTACATATTCAAATTTAGAGTCACTTAAAATCGCTATTGCAAATTTTTAAAATATCAAAATTAATATTTGGGGTGTCAACATTTTTCGTAATCGTTAATTATAGAATTTTGATACTAATTTGTTATTTTTTTTAAAAAAAATTTGGAATAACTAACTTAAATGAATATAAGTTTGAGTATGTAAGGGGATGATCGATGCAGCGATAAATCTTCGATAAAAATATAAAAATCGAGTCAATAGAATGCAAAGTGTTACAATTCATCAAAGTTGAGGATGTTTGCTGTAAATTTTCAAACAATAGTTGCAAAGTGAGATTTAGATCAAACTATACGATATTTTGTATACTTATCCCTAAAAATAATTTCTTGTGTGGCCATGATTTCTCCTGGTCGATTTGAGAAAAATTTTATACCTAAAATTGTGTAGCTTCAAAAGCATATTATTCTCCTTATAAATGTAATTAGATTTTAAAAATAAAATTCCCTAGCTAGTACATCCATGAACCCGAACATATTATACAATTAAGTTAACTTCGGACTCGGTGACAGTTTTGCCCCCTCCGGTATCATTATTAGGCAGTTTACCCCATGTAATTTGTAAATAGACAGTTTATACTCATGTTATTTGAAAATAGATATATGAGTTTCAAAATAGACATTTACCCATATGATTTGATAAATTGTCTATTTTGCAATACTATATTTTATGAAGCCATTTATGATTAAAAAATTTCCGTGAGATTATATTTGATTAGTTCTAAAGTTTGGACTAGTATTAGAAAATCCATATTATATAAGACCATTTTTTAAATTTACCCATTATTTTTTATTTTGGAAAATTTATTTGGCAGTTGCCAACCTCTCGGCCGCTTCTTATCTCTGCTGGTCTCAGCCTTGATAGCGAAGTTGTCAGGCAATACTCGAGATTTTGAACTAATGGCTTAGCTCCTACAATCCTAAGATTAACTTCACATTGTTCAACTTCCATCATAATACTATCTTTCCGTAATTCTGTAGTCTTGGCTTGTTCATGCAGCCTAGAGTGCAGGAGAGCTCTCTCTTCCGGATGTTCATTGCTGACCAACTGATTGCTTTCTACAGGCTTCTCGATGCGAACATCAAACCCACTGCTCAATTTTATCGTAATTTTTTAACGAAATATATTTTATGGTGCGACGACAAGTTTGGTTGCCTCTAGATCAATGTCTGTCGATGACATGATGTAACAAATGGTTAAGATCATGTTATATCAAATGAAAAATACTCATGCCACTTGCTTGTCTCATTGGTTGTCACCTTACTTTAGAAATTAACTCATGTACGAGTCTTGTAAATAACATTTGAAAAATTCTCCCACCACCATGATGACCACAAAAAACAGTTTATGATTCTACTTTTCAAAAAACAATTACCCTATTGTAAATGGTTAATAATATGATAAATTTCAAAAATGGTCCCATAAAATACGTATTTTTTTAATACTAGTCACAAACTTTATGACTCACATAAATTATTTTTGATAATAAATAATCTCAAGTAGATGTTTTTAATAAATTTAATTCCACAAAAATTATTTTTTAACAAAATATTGAATATGTACTATTTTTATTAAAAATAATTTTGTTGAAACTATATTTGATTAGCGTTAAAGGGTTTTGGACCCAAATGGATAGCTGCACATTTGGAGCGGAAGCTTCGAAGGAATCAGGTAGCTGATACTGATATTGGATTCTCCGTAGGTAAAGCTTTATTTTTATTTAATAATTACAAATGTCCCTTTTTTTTCCAATTCCTTTGCACAGGAATAATATATGTAGGAAGACAAAGTACAATTTCAATTTCCATTTCTCACATCCTTAGAGAGTTGAAGGAAGTGCTGATGTGAAGGACAAACACAAATTTTTTTTAAGAAATTTGTGTTTCTGGGATTGCACAAGCTCAAGGAATTCAAAAAAACAGACGATATCAAACGCAGGAGAAGCACGAACCCGACCAAACAAAGAAGCTTAATACTAGCAAGAACCCGACATGCGATATGCTGGGCAATCATCACCTGTGGAAATTTGTTTCGTCCCACCATTGAGTTGGCATTTGTAGCTAATATCTTGGAGTTGGCGAGGTAATGTTGCCTCGTTGATAGTCTGTACATTAATTGGTGGCTATTTTTGCTACTATTGTTCCTTTGTAGTGTGAAACCGCTCACCACCTGTTTGATAAAATGTGGCGGGGAGATTGTTTATTTAATCAAGAATCAAATCCCTGTTTTTTTTTGGACAGTTTTGACTTATATGTTGTTTCAACTTGAGTTATAGTTGTTGCTAGGAAGATAGCGAACCTGAAAAGGAAAGGGTGTTAGGATTAAGGTCTGTTATTGAGTTAATCTGGGACTTAGTTGTGCAATGTAGTTGAATTCAACATGTAGTTTTGAGTTCATTTTGAGTTTAATCCTAGATTTAATCTATTGAATATGAAGTTCTTAGTTATTCCTTTAAATTATCAATACAATATTTTTTTGTCGGCCCATTATGGGAGCCTTAGCTTGAATGGTCTTTAATGAACTTGCAGGAATCAGTTCAATTTTTTTTCAAAACGAGCTCGAGCATGTTTAAACTCAACCTCAAATATCAAAATATTGTTAATATTTGGCTCGATTTCATTTTTTGGACTCCTAGCATAAACAGAGAGCTGATGCAGTGTACCGAATACTCTCTTCTATTCTCTCAATATATTGATGACCATATTTTCACAAATTCCTCAGTCTTAAAACCGTTAGAAGTCTAATTACTGTAAAGTTTTAACATAAATTGGTTTTTTGATCAAGACAAGAATTTTATGAGGACATAATGAATGGTTTAAGTACATATTGGTTGCAGGGTTCGGAGTGAAACAAGGGAAATTTCAAATATGGAGTAACCTTTGATGTTTTGGTACTTGACAACTATATTGCTGGAAATTTTAATTTTAGCCTGTGCATATCAGCTGGTATAATTCTTTTTTTCCTCCCTCAATTAGAAGAGGAATGCTCTTTTAACTTTTCTTGGAATTCTTTGTGAACATTTTGTTCTTTTCATGAAATATTCTGTGTCTATGCCTTTATTAGAAAAAAAAGTATTAATTTTCTATTTTTCTATAAATTTTATAATGCAGCCCATTTTACTGTTCTAACAAATATGTTAAGATTCAACTAAATTGAGCGAGTCGGTACCTGATTTGCCAAGTGAATTTCGCCATCAATTTATGGAAACTTCAAATTGATTTTTTTGGATAATGTGTATTGCAGTGAGGATAATGTACCATGGCCGAAGAGGTAACACCACAAATCTGCTTCACTATTCTGCCATTTTTCGGACCAGGTTCACCAAGGCAGCAAAAGAAACTGTTGGTACTAAAAGGACGGCATCAGACCTCTTGTTAGTTGCCTCCATTGCTAAAGCTTTACAACACCCTGGAGGGATTCATTATCTTGAAAAAAATTGCGAGTTTATTCCCTTGTCCGAGGATGTTGTTCTACAAACTCTCCGCCACAGTTCTCTTGATGTATCAAGGAAGCTGGATTTCTTCCATTGGTGCTCTTTTAGGCCTAATTACAAACACTCTGTGGAGACCTACTCCCAAATTTTTAAAACCCTTTGCCTTAATCCCCAACAGCATAGTAACGATATTTTTGAGCTGGTCTCCTCCATGAGGAATGCTGGATTGGTGCTTAACTCATCAACTTTTAAACTGATTCTTGATGCATTCATTAGGTGTGACAAGTTTGATTCTGCTTTGGAAGTTTTTGATTATGTTGAGAGAGACTCAAATGGTACTAGTTGTCTGAGTCTTGATATATACAGCTCTGTTCTTGTTGCTCTTACGAGGAAGAACCAAATTGGCATAGCTTTGACGATGTTCCTCAAGCTTTTGGACTCATCCTTCTCAATTGGCAATGGCATTGTCATTCCTGATGCTATTGCTTGCAACGAGTTACTCGTCGGTCTCAAGAAGGCAGACATGAAAGATCAGTTCAAACAAGTTTTCACGAAACTACGCGAGACAAAGCTCTATCCCTTGGATAGATGGGGTTATAATATTTGTATTCACACATTTGGTTGTTGGGGTGACTTTGGTACGAGTCTCAGTTTGTTTAAAGAGATGAAGCAAAAGAGTTGTTCCTTTGATCCTGATTTGTGTACCTATAATAGCCTCATCCATGTGCTTTTCTTGCTTGGGAAGGCGACTGATGCCCTCATCGTTTGGGAGGAACTTAAAGGATCCTTGGGTCATGAGCCAGATGCATATACTTATCAAATTCTTATTCAAGGTTGTTCTAAATCTTACAGGACCAATGATGCGATGAAAATCTTCAACGAGATGCAGTATAACGGTATACGTGCAGGAACTATTGTTTATAACTCCCTCCTTAATGGTTTGCTCAAGTCAAGAAGGCTGACAGAAGCTTGTAATCTTTTTGAGAAAATGGTTAATGATGATGGTGTTAGGGCTTCGTGCTGGACATATAATATACTCATAGATGGGTTGTATAGAAACGGAAGGGACGAAGCAGCTTACACTATGTTCTGTGACTTGAAGAGAAAAGGTAATGATTTTGTGGATGGTGTCACTTATGGCATTGTCATTTTGCAACTTTGTCGGGAGGATCGACTTGAAGAAGCATTCCAGTTGGTGGAGGAGATGGCGGCACGTGGTTTTGTCATTGACTTGGTTACTGTGACCTCGTTGTTGATTGCACTTTACAAGCAAGGTTGGTGGGATTGGACAGAGCGGCTTATGAAACACATTAGAGATGGGAATTTGGTTCCAGCTTTACTTAGCTGGAAATCCTCGATGGAAGGTTTATTAAGAAGCCCACAGAGAAAAACCAGGGACTTGACGCCCATGTTTCCATCAATAGATGATGTTGCGGAGATTTTGAATGTCACAAATGTGGTGGACAGGAAGGGCGATGGTGCGCTTGGTTCGGAAGATGTAGAAATGCTTTGTCACGAAAATGATAGTTGGTCATCTTCTCCATATATGGATCTACTGGCGAATCGGGGCACCTCAGACTGTCATCCTCCACGATCTTTCTCGCTGTCCAGGGGGGTTCGAGTGATGGCTAAAGGTGAAGATTCTTTTGATATCGATATGGTGAACACCTATTTATCTATTTTTATGTCCAAGGGGAAGCTGAGTTTAGCTTGCAAGTTATTTGAACTTTTCACTGATATGGGTGTCAACCCTGCCACCTTCTCTTACAACTCCATAATGAGTTCTTTTGTCAAGAAGGGATACTTAAAGACAGCATGGGGAGTTCTTCATGCTATGGGTGAGACTGTTAATCCTGCAGACATAGCAACATACAACGTGGTAATTCATGGCTTAGGAAAGATGGGTAGAGCTGCTCTTGCGAATGCTGTTCTCAATAAATTAACAAAGGAAGGTGGTTATCTTGACATTGTGATGTACAATACCTTGATCAACGCCCTAGGAAAGGCTGACCGAATCGATGACGCGAACAAACTGTTCCAACAAATGAAGACTAGTGGTATAAATCCTGATGTAGTTACTTATAATACACTTATTGAAGTGCATAGTAAGGCGGGTCGACTTAAGGATGCTTACAAGTTCTTGAAGCTGATGTTGGATGCTGGATGTGCGCCCAACCATGTGACTGACACCACTCTTGATTTTCTTGGAAAAGAAATTGAAAAGGTGAGATACCAGAAGGCTTCAATTATGCGCCACAATGCAAATGATGGTTCCTAAAGATCAACCACATTGGTACAACCTATTCAGGTGTCACTCTCTTCCATATACATAAGGTTTCTACTGCTTAGACCGATGCCTCCGTCCATTAATGTTTGGCATTATATGGATAATGTTAGATCAACAATTTTGCATAACATAATTTACTCTAAAAAATGCTCTCAACCTGCTTGATGAAATGTACAAAGACAGGATATATATGTTCATTTTTACTCATATTTATTCTAAAAAATGCTCTAACCAAGCTTAGCTTCCAACATTTTTACTCATCATCCACTTTACCAAATAAATGGAAAGAGTTAAAGCTCAAAATAACTACCCGATATCATTCAAAAATTGAAATGATTTTTCAATATTTTTTAACATGTTTGGCATCTCTAGAATTGCATTAAGTGCCATAATAATACAATATGGCTAATCATAAATCAATAATAAACATATTTACTTTATTATTTTTATCATTATTTATTTTTTGAGCAACTATTACAACTACAGGGGGAAAGGATGAGGGAGATCATGCTCGAACCCGAGACATAGAGCTCCCTTAATGGAGCTGGTATCAATTGGGCCACAAAGCCTTCGCACATATGTACATTATTTAGTCCATAGAACGTGGTAATTATTTTTGGGGCTTAAATGATAACACTGATAAGGATGATGATACAGCCTATTGGCTTCAGGTAGGGTTAAACGAGAACTGTGAGAAAAAACTCGTCTGTGAATGACGATGAACCGAATGTTTTACTAGAGCAGAAGGATGGTGCACCCTCTGTTGAGTTGGATCCTGCAATGATGGATTTAGACAATGGACAAGTAATCGCCGGAGATGAAATCGAAGAGAAGAATGATTTTATTAATGATGTCAGTCCCAGGATTTACCCTCATGGTCGAGATGTAAGTTTTTCTTGTTTATTACCATTTGTTCTTTTATGCCTAGGCTGCAACTTAACGTTCCCTATCTTATTCGTTACTCTGCTTTAAGTGCTACAATTGGCTGCCCCTTAATTGTTCGAATGTTAGGTCTTGGTAGATGAATTCCTTTAAGAGTCATCTTTACTTGCACTAGGAAAGTGGGTTAACAAATATAAGGTGTTTGGACAATTTTAATTCGTGTCGGAGAGTTTAGATGACCAATGTCAAGAAGTGGTTCACCTTTCTTGTTGACTGTTGGACTTGGATCTCATTTAGGATTAATCCTTGGGACTTTCGTTGTTATAAATAAAAGTATGAATAGATTTTCTGTAAATGTGCATGTAGAATTTTTTTCAGGTTTTTATCATCAGCAAGTCTTTATTTGAAAATCTATGTGTGTGAAAGGAAAATGCGACATAAATGACCTTCCTCAACAAAATCGTAGATCCAAATATGGTATGACTGGTCATAGATTTCATTATATATTATTCTTAAGAATTATATTTATGACATACCCCTTCTATACCAAGTACCCGCTATTCCTTGAAATACTGCTTGACCAATTGAAGTTTTATAAGATCATTTTGTTCTTTTACTGTATACTTCTTATTATTGATATAGATATTATGTGATGGAATCTTACGAAACCCGGAATTCAAGTGTAAAATAGAATCTCGCTAGTTTAGTCCTTTGAAACTATATGAAAATTATGTGTCAACGCATTGTTCCCAAATATTATTTTAATCTGATATTAAGAATACCATTCTTCTGTTGTTTTTGTCTGAATATTTCTGAGTTAAACATTCATTTCGTGCTAGGGCGTCCCTTAACTTTGTGAAGTTGGTAATTGTTTGTTGATTTCTGTTCAATTTCATGCAGGAATTAAATTTTTTGTGTCCTGGAAATGACACAATTGTGATTCTATCGCATTAATCAAATTCATTTTCTTTCCTGCCACCATGTTAATTGGAGTTGGTACCATACATATATATGGCTATTGATGTGAATGAATGCTACGAAAAATACAATAATTGAAAGATCATGTTTTTTTTTTTTGATAAAGGCAAAAATTTATTAAAAAGTGTACCAGAGGTACCCAAAATATACAAATACAACTTAACAATAGAATCTAACAACTAATCTAGATAGACAACAAGCAAATAATTGGTTCCGTTTCCCATTCTGCGAAACCATATTCAAAACGAGTATTCTTCCTATTCTTAATCTAAAACCAAAATCTAAACATAATTAAGTCCAAAAAATTGTCTTCCTTATCCGCTTGACTGCCAAAGATTCTTATATTTCTATGTAGCAAAAGACTCCAAATAACTGCTTTCAAATCGACATCCATCCCTTTAGCCCCTTCCTCCTTCCCCAAAGGACATTATGATTTAGTAAATGACCGACCGTATCATTGATTAAAACTACAGACATCCCCAACCAATTATAACAACTCATCCAAACTGAGTAAACATGCGGGCATTTCTTCTTCGCAAATTCTGGTAAGTTGGAACATAGTTATTAAAAGCGCCCGAGGTGCGTGCGCGCCTTGGCGCATAGTGATGCGAGGCGCATCCTCTGCGCTTTTCAGGGCCTTGCGCTTCGATGTTGGCTAAGACGCGCACCATGGTCGACTTTGGAGCTTTATCGGCAGAGCGAGGCGAGGAATTTAGCGTGCTTCAGTCAGATTATGTTCCAGACCATATTTTGGGCTTTATTTTTTTTAGTTAAATGGTCTATTGGGCTCCATTTTAATTTATTTAGATGGTTTAGTGGGCCCTAAGTTTAGAATTGTTCAACCCTAAAAGATGGGTGCTTTTTAAGGGATAATTTGTTGCATAAATTGTTTATTAGCCACTGCCTTACACTGCACATACACCCGCCACCGCCGCCGCTACTACACGCGGCAGCTTCTTAAGACCCATTTTTCAAATATTTTAAGGTGCATTTTGTTGTTTTAGAGAATAATCTGTGCAAAGTGTCACTTGTAATTATCGCATTATTATAGCTTTGGTAATATGCTGTTAGATTTCATTGTAAATATTGATTTTCACTTCTCTTAAAATCTAACTACCTAGGTTTGTAGAATAAAAATACGCAGTCAGTTATGGATTAAGTTCAAGAATTCAAGCATATTTGTGATTCTTGATCTAACTTCTTTTCAATCTTACGTGGTTTAATATTTCAATTAATTTTGTTGGCATTTGATACTTGCATTATCACTAAATTTTGGCATCTTTAAGTTTGTTGGTTTATAAATATTAAATTTTATGGATAGTTTTGATATATTAAAAATATATACGTTAGTGCGCTTTACTTTAGAAAACCGCGTGTTTCGCTTTGCGCTATGCGCTATTGCCCCAAGGCACCTTTGCGTTTTTTTGCGCTATGCGTCTTTAATAACTATGAGTTGGAATTCTATTTCCTATGGATCTCCACGCGAAAGCAACTACGTTTGTCGGTGCAAAAGACTTCCAAATTGATTCATACGCCAAACTTAGATTTCCATCCAGAGTAACTACTTCTTGGAATGTTGCATAAGCCGGTTGAACTGTGTAATGCTTAGTTGGATCGAACCTCCACTCCCAAGTGTCCTCATTGTCCTGGAAAATCCGTGCCCTGCTAATAAGAATGAGCAAATCATTAAAAAATTCGGTTTCCCTATCAAATAAGTCACGTCTCCAATCCCATTTCCAAACCCACAATCCCTCCTCCCAAACTCACATATTTCCTACTAAAATATCTCTATCCCTAGCAATACTCGCTAATCTTGAATATCTTATTTCTAAGCTCAAATCTCTTACCCCATACATCTTTCCAAAATCTCGTCCCAAGACCATTCCATATAATTCTGTCCAAATCATTCCCAAACCAACCTGAAGGATGATGATAAACAATACTCAAACTATCTTTCCATCAAGAAGACTGTGTTCCTCTACTACCCCTGCTGTGTACGGACAAAGGATACAAAATTTGTTTACTGTATTTTTATCTAAGAGCCCTAAACCATAAGGAATCCCTTCTACTACTAATATCCCAACCCCATTTCCCCAAAAGTGCCTTGTTGATATTCAAGATTTCTTACCCCCCAACCAACCCAACATTTTAGGTTTACAAACATCGGACCAACTAACCCAGGCTACTTTGTGACAGCTCTCCCCTCCCCCCAAAGGAATGACAATTGTAACGATGTAATTTTAGATAAAATACACTTTGGAGCGCAGAGGAAGGTAAAAAAAAATAATTGATTGGTAAGGATGAAAGCACGGCATTAAGCAATATCAAGCGACCACCAAAAGAGAGGCTTTTATCTTCCCAAGCTGCTATTCTTCTCCTGAATTTATCAACCACTGGATCCCATAAACCACTTCTGTTTGCGCTTGAACCAATGGGGATCCCCAAATATTTAAATGGAACCTTCCGCACTTTACAATTGAGAAAATCCGCTATTCTGTGTTAAGACAAATTGACTTTTTTCTGAATTGTTTTCCCTTCATTCATCAATGCATTATATAGGAATACAATTACAACCTACGTAAGGAAAGTGCAACTTATGTATGGAAAGAATATTAACAACTTAATTTACATCCTAATTTAATAGCCTAAATGCCAGACTAATTTCCACTGTCATCCCCACTCAAATTGGTGCTGGTTTTAAGCAGCAATTTGTCAATTAAGAATTTATGACGTTGTCGAGTCATGGACTTGGTGAAGATGTCTGCAAGTTGAAGATCGGTGGAAACATGTGGTAAAGTGATAGTCTTGTTGTCATCCGCCTCGCGAATAAAATGACATTCCACTTCAATATGTTTAGTACGTTCATGGAAGACCGAGTTGGTGGCAATTTGAAAAGCACTGGTGTTGTCGCCATGAAGTGGAGTGGGTTGGGTTTGTGGGAACCCAATATCGCGCAAAAAACCACGGAGCCAAAGAATTTCGGAGCAATCAGCAGACATCGCCCGATATTCAGATTCGGTAGACGATTTGGAGACTCTTTCTTATTTCTTGCTTTTTAAGGATGAACCAAAAACATGCACCATCATGTAACTGAGCGACGAGTGTCCTGACAGCCAGCCCAATCTGCATCACTATAAGCAATGAGATTTAGTGGATTGCCGGTGGGGAAATTAAGCCATAAGACGGTGAGCCACGTAGATATCGAATAATGCAACGGACTAGAGCGAGATGTAAGTGTCGTGGAGATTGCATGAACTGGCTGACTTGTTGAATTGCAAAGGAGATATCAGGCTGTGTGATGGTTAAATAATTCAAGCTGCCAACCAATTGGCGATACATAGTAGGTCAGAGAGGAGATCACCCTCGTCACGCCTATATTTCACATTGATTTCCAATGAGTATCGACGGAGGAAGTTTCATCAAGATGAGCCAATGTGATAAGACCCTGGGCATATTTTGCTGATTTAAGAAATGCCAGAAGAATCACTGTAGATTTCTAACCCCAAGAAATATCTAAGTAGACCAAGATCCTTCATGTGGAAAGAAGCATGAATATGCTGTTGTAGTCGAGTGATCAGAGATGAATCTGTCACAGTAATGACAATGTCGTCCACATAGACTAGGAGGAGGGCAACACCTGCCGTTGTTTTGCAAAGAAATAAAGAGGAGTCATACTTACTTCGCTGAAATGAGAAACGAAGCAGTGTCGTACGAAATTTATCAAACCAGGCTCGTGGTGCTTGTTTTAGTCCATAAAGAGAGCGTTTCAATTTACAGACAGCCGAACAAGAAGGAAAGAAAGCCCTGGTGGAAGTTTCATGTAAACGTTTTCTTTGAGATCACCATGGAGAAATGCATTTTTAACATCCATTTGATGCAGTGGCCAACCTCGAGAAGCGGCAATTGAAAGAATTGTGCGGACAGTGGTCATTTTGGCAACATGTGCAAATGGGTCCTTGTAATTGATTCCATATTCTTGGCGATTGCCAAGAGCAACTAATCTGGCTTTATAGCGATCCAAGGTCCCGTCTGAACGAAGCTTGACAGAAAATACCCATTTGCAACCAATTGCTTTAAAATTGGGTGGACAAGATACCACATCCATGTATCATTTTCTTGAAGAGCCTGTAATTCGTCTGCCATTGTTTTTTTCCCTGTAGGGAAGCTTGACAACTTTGTAGTAAGATCTGGGAATATGATTAGAGGACAAGGTAGTATGGAATGAAATTGTAGAGAAGCCATACCTATTGGGTGCATGAGACGGCCTAGTCGAACAACGAAGCAATGTTTCAGGATCGGAGTCCAGTTGTTGAACCGGATCAGGTGGGGGGCTCACGAAGTGGCGCAACAGGACACCTTCTTTTATACACCAAGCCAGTTTTGAAGCGTTGAGGAGCAGAAGACAGGGAATCAAATGATGGGAGCGTAACTGTTGACGGAGTCACTGACGGAGCCAGATTGCTGCTAAAGTAATATTGATTTTCAAAGAAAACATGTCGTGAAATACGAAATTTGTGAGAAGAGACGTCATAACAAATATAGCTTTTGTGAGAGATATTATAACCCATGAAGACGCATTTAGTAGCTTGAGCCGACAACTTGTGCCGTTCATGTCCTGGCAAGTGTACAAAACAGACGCAACCAAAAGTATGTAAATTTAGATAACTAGGCATGCGATTGTAGAGACGGGAATAAGGAGCGGCTAAGTTTAATGTACGCGATGGTAGACGATTGATAAGAAAAGCCGCGGTAGATAGGGCTTCAACCCAAAATTGAGAAGGTACAACCGACTCAAGTAATAATGTACGAGTGACGTCAAACAGATGGCGATTTTTACGTTCGGCTACCCCATTTTGTTGTGGTGTATATGGACATGAATGTTGTGAAATTATTCCCTTTTGATTGAGGAATGACTGAAATGCAGTAGACATATATTCAACCCCCCCACCGAATTAGAACGTAAGATTTTGACATGTTTAGAGAATTGTGTCCACTAAAGCGACAAACTATTGGAACATCAAAAATACCTCGGATTTAGCCCGTAAAAATAGATCCAGGTATATTTGCTATAATCATCGATGAAAGTAACACAATATTTGTATTTGGCATGAGAATTAACCGGCGAAATACCCCACACATCGCTATGTATTAGATCAAAGCAATTTTGAGCACGTGTACCTTGATCAGGAAAAGGAAGATACTTACTCTTACCTAACTTACATGAATACAGTCGGGAAAAGTAAGAGATGAAAAACGATTGTTTTTACCCAAGAAACCGGACTTTATTGTATGAGAAAAAATATGTGAATTAGGGTGACCCAAACGTTTGTGCCACATGGCATTGTTATGATGAATTGTATTGCAAGCGAAAGAAATAACTGGGGGAATTGAAAAATGTAAAAATAAAAAATAAACGTCCCACTTTAGGTCCCTTCGCGAGAATCTTCCCCGACACCTGATCCTGCACAAGACAACCAGAACGAGAAAAAAAAAACATTATAATTGTCATCAACCAATTGTCCAACAGAAATAAGACTAGTACTTAGTGCATGAGATACAAAAACATCCCGAAAAGTAGAAATCACATCAGTAGTTGCATGGATCGGTAACTGATTACCATTAGCAACGGTAATCTGCTGTCCCGAATATGGGCGAACATTATGAAGATTGGCAACAGACTTGGTCATGTGATTAGAGTCCCCTGAGTCTATCAACCAATAGGCAAGGGAAGCGGAGTTATTACCTTGAAGACCCAATACAGACAGAGCAGAGACAATCATCTGTTGCACCGTTTCAGGGGTGAGAGTGGAAGGCGCATCCGTGGGAGCGGAAGAAGAACCAACTGCAGCTTGATATCCTGTGGTATGGCGTTTTGGTGGACGAGTGGGACAATCGGGAAGAAGGTGGCCGGGCTTGTTGCAATAATTGCATTTTTTAGTGGTGCAATGCTTTGCAATATGCCCAAATTCCTTGCAAGTGTAACATTGGACTTGACGTATGTCCTTTTCTTTCCCTTTAACATGAGAGACATAAGCCACATCATTAGAAAATCCTGAATGTTGTTGGAAATTCCCTTGTGTTGCAAGGCGCTGTTCTTCACGTGGTAATTCCCGGAGACAAACATCTAATGATGGAGATGGGTCACGGTTCATTAACGTCGATCGAGCGATCTCGAATTCAGGGTGCAATTTCATCAAAAACTGATCTCTTGATTTGTTCATGAACAGCTTGAACATCAGCAAGTGAGCCAGCCGAAACCTGAGTATAAATGATATCAGCGAATTCTGTCCACATAATTTGAAAGCCTGTGAAATATTCCTGGATGGAGAGATTACCCTGATTGTAATTGGCAATCTCGTACTAGAGTTGAAATCGCCTAGCCACATTGTTTTGACAATAGACTTGTTGTAAATAGTCCCACATGGCTTTGGCGGTTTTGTGCGGGCGAAGATTTAGTACGATGAGTGGATCGACAGATGCTAACATCCATGACATGATGCGAGCATCTGTAATCTTCCATTTGCTTAGGGACGTTGTATCAAGAGGGATGGAAGTACTCCCATCAACATGTCCCCATAATTCGTTTCCCGTCACGAACAGACGAAATTTGAATTCCCAAGCCCGTCACGAACAGACGAAATTGGAATTCCCAAGCCGAATAATTTTTACCCGTGAATTTGATATCGAAAGATTCAAAATTACTCATAGTATGAAAGAGTATTTGACTGTATTTCAGTATTAACGTCGCACAATATTAGCAATTGATGAGAAACAAGGGCTAACACTGATGCGATAAAACCCAAAATTAGTTTATGGGATGTCACGATAAAAGCAATCAATCGAGAAAAAAAATTCACACGATGAACAGTGACTACACGATGAACAGTAATGACGCGCGATGAACAGTAACGATGCGCGATCAAAATCAGATAGAAAAGATTCAAGATTGGAATTGGCTCTGATACCATGTAAGACAAATTGACTTTCTTTCTGAATGGTTTTCCCTTCATTCGTCAATGCATTATATAGGAATACAATTACAACCTACGTAAGGAAAGTACAACCTATGTATGGAAAGAATATTAACAGCCTAATTTACATCCTAATTTAATAGCCTAAATGCCAGACTATTTTCCACTGTCATTCTGCCTAAACAATTCTGCTACATGTTAATGCCGATTAAAGTGCTCTTATGGAAATTTATTTTCAATCCCGAAATCAATTCAAACTTGCGCAACATCGCCTTAGTTGTCGCATTATTATCTGTTGCCTCTACGACAAAGACAGTATCGTCCGCAAATTGCAAGTGTGAAATCATTATTTTCTCCCTCCCCACAGGTAGTGTTAATAGTCTTTGTTGTGCTACCAAATTACCATTTTACTAAAAACCTCAGCTATTAATTACGAACAAAAATGGAGATAAATGATCCCCTTGTCTTAGACCTTTTTTCAACTCAAATTCCATGATGGACTCCCATTGATCAATACCGAAGCCCTTGCACTTGAGATGCATTCCATGATCCAACTTCTCCATTTTGTTCGAAAATTCGTCAACTTCATAATCTCATCCAAAAAAGTCCAGCTGACAGAATCATATGATTTCTCAAAGTCAACCTTGATATCATACCTTTTTCCTTTTTTTTTGTCAACTCATCAATCAATTCATTGATAATTAACACCCCATCCACTATATGTCTCTTCCCAATAAAAGTTGATTGTGATTAAGAAACAATATTATAGAGTACCTTACTTAATCTGTTTGCCAATATCTTTGATAGGACCTTGTATACACAACCTATTAACGCAGTAGTTCTAAAGTCCCCAATCCTTAACGGATTATCCTTCTTAGGCAGCAGCACAATCAACGAAGGATTCCCTCCTTTTATCAATCTTCCATTTATGTGAAATTCTTCAAAAAATCTTAAGAAATCAGCTTTCAATATATGCCAGAATTCCTTAATGAATCTAAAATGAAAACCATCTGGCCCCGGGCTCTTTGAACTGTCACAATTCCAAACTGCCTCTTTAATTTCCTCCTCAGTAAATGGAGCGGAAAGGAATGAGTTATCTCGTTCCTCCAATTGCTGAAACGAAATCTCCTGTAATTTAGGTCTACTCCATTGTTGATCACTGAATTGTTTCGCGAAATAATCTCGAATACCAACCTTCGGACCATCAGCTGAATCAATCCATTTATCCTCAATAAAGAGGCCCAAAATCTCGTTTCTCTTTTTTCTCCGATTATCCACTTTATGGAAGAAACTAGAATTTACTGCTCCTTCCTTAATCCACCTTATCCTTGCCTTTTGGTAAACATAGTATCCTTGAAACCAATCTGTCCATAATTCCAAAAACATCTTTGTTCCATTTTTTGTTTTCATCTCATTATTTTCAGCTTTTCTTTCAAAGACAAAACCTCCCCAACCCTGAAACTTTAAGTTATTCCATTCATCTTTCACATATCTCTTAAAATCAGCATGTTTCAGCCAATGAATCCAACACTCTAAATGGTTTCGGACCTCAATTGACAATATGAGTTTTCAACATAACCGCACAATGG
This sequence comes from Haberlea rhodopensis, assembly GCA_907163345.1. Classification (NCBI taxonomy): domain Eukaryota; kingdom Viridiplantae; phylum Streptophyta; class Magnoliopsida; order Lamiales; family Gesneriaceae; genus Haberlea; species Haberlea rhodopensis. Next base: position 1,710,977 of record CAJQUN010000110.1, read on the forward strand.
TCTGAAAAGGTACGCTTCAGGCCCCACTGACTGATATCAGGCCAAGTCTGAATCCACGAAGTAAAGATCAAAAATCGATCCAATCGACTGACACAAGAACCATCCCGACAATACCAAGTATATTTTCTCCCAATCAAAGGCAAATCAATCAACCCTGCCTTGTTGATGAAAGAATCGAAATCAAACACAACAGGGGCATTATTACACAGATTTCTCCCTCTCATTTCGTTTTTGTAATCTCCACAAATGCACCATTTCCTTTCTTCTTCCATTTCAATTTTTTTGGAAATAATATCCCATAATTCTCTTTTCCTACCTATCTCCCCTGGAGAATAAACATTAACAATATTGCATTTGATTTTATCTGGACCCAATGTCCAACCACTCCAAGATCCCCATCTTCTCCCCAACAACTATCCATTGTGAAAGCCGATTCTTTCCAAATACAAAGTAGTCCCCCTGCCGATCCTATTGCTCCCTTAAAAACCCAATTGAACGAATCGTTTCCCCGGATTGATTACACATCCTTCCTCTATTGAAAGCTTTTTTTTGTTTTTGAATTGCTTCCAAATCTCTTATTTTCATTGCTACTAAATGATCAATGATTTCCTTATCATTACCTTGACCAACGATCTCTAGCTGTTTTCTGATGTTCCATAACTGATGTGCCTCCAACATGAAATCCTTTTCCAACGATTGTTTGATAGCATTAAGGTGGCTAGATTCACCAATACACAGATTATTTTTGGATCTCTTAAAATCGCACTCTTCTTCTTTGATATTTTGATGTGACTCTTTCACCTGAACTCTCTGTTGCTGCCTTCGCCAACTCCTCTGGTTTTTTAAAAATAATACGAGAATTATCGGACATATTTCTCGCCCGATCTGCCTCAGAAATCTTGATATTCTCAGTATTCTTATCCTTGACGCTCCCAGATTGTTGGTCCTGTGAAAATTCCCCTACCATCTTGGCTTCTATAACACTGTCAGTAACACATCGTTTTAGGCCCATGTTGTCACAAATTTCGATGTAATCCACCTCAATACCGTATTGAATCTTGTTGTTCGTCTGTTGCCCATAGCACTGAGTGTCTTCTATCTCTTCCTCCAATCCCATTTCCTTACCATCTCCTTCCTCCCATACTGTCTCTGGTATGATTTTCATTCGAAAAATCTGATTGAAAGGAAGAGGATTCTGAAATCAAGTTTCCAAACTGAATCAGATCATCGCTCTTAGATATGAAAATAGGTGGATCCAGATCTTTTTTACTAACCACCTCCTCAATCAATCTAATTTGGAATATTGTCCATCGATATCCACTCTCACTATTTGTTTAATAAACTCCGTCGTTGAAGTGGATAGCAAAAATCTTCCACAATCTAGTTTTTCTCTGTTGATCGTAACATCGCTGATTGTTACTAGTTTTCCCAATAAGTTGGCAAGCCAATTGAAAAATCTGGGGTTCCAAACTTGAGGTGGAATACCCAAACATCTCATCCAAAGTTCTCTTTTGGGTTTTTGGGGTTACTCGCCGACTTATCCCATGCTCTGATTTCAGTAAAGCACTGCCCCAACCAATTGTGATCTTCCTTCAACAAGTCACTTAGAATTTCTTTCTTTTCATCATAAATCAAGACTGCAGATCCCCCCCATCGGAATAAGTTTGGTATGGATAAAGCCATTGAAGAAAAACTATTGTTGAACACGGTACAAATCCTCCATCGTTTGTAAATATCCGATTAAACAGCCTTCAACCCATCTTGTTTCCTCTGGTTTCGTGTGAAAAATCAGCCCCGTTCCTTCTGATTGAAATGTTCCTTGTATATTATCCTTCTTAATTTGTTTACCGTCCTTAGCCGCATCTGCATAAGATTTTTCATCCGACCTTCATAGAATCTGTTGGGGAAACGGAAAAGATTGTTTCGCCTTCGATTCTGTTATTATTTCTTTCATATCTTGGCCTATTTGCTCTTAATTTAAACGAGCCTATCCATATATTGTTCATTTCTTCTTCAATTTTTTTCGCATCCATAATGCCTTTGAAACGAACAAAACCAAACCTTTTTACACGCAAATCGCATTTTTGTGGTATGAAAATCTCGCGGGCCTCTCCTAATTTCTGAAAAGAACGGCGCATTTCCCCTGTTTCCCACTCCTATGGGAAGATGGTAAAGAAGAACGGAATAGTATCCGCGTAGTTGTTATTTAGTCTTTTTAGGAGGTACTCTCAATCGACGAAGTCTCACTTCGGGGTTACATCCAACTACCAGATACCAGCAACAAAGGTACTAACGATGTTCATTATCATGTATTATCGTATATGATAGTCGAAATCACCTATTAGGTATGTTAATTCATTTATAATGGTTACCAATAGGCTACAAGACGGCGGCCGTCGTTTGAATAAGTATTCATGATAGGAGGATACTGTGCCTCTAAGGTTAGTTAGGAACTAACTGTTGCTTATTCTTACATCAGTGATCAGGTAGTAGACATTCGAGGAATTCATGTATTCCGGGATGTTGCGATGATATCTCGTCTCCTTAGAATGAAAATTTCGAGTGATATTACCTAAATAGTGCTTCCGATCCACCTCTCCATTGTGATACCTAGGGTAAGCTCTCTCTTTCTCGGAAAAAGGTAGGGAAATGGGTGGTTAAACCTCGCCCAAGTGGAAAGTTAATGCGGAGATTTGGGTTAGGGTTGTGGAATTTTAGTGGCTCGCCTCTCGGATTTTCTCTCTCTAGGTAAACGCTCTCCATGTACAATCAAATGAAAGATCTTGTACTACAGAAGATGAACATTAATGAACTTCAAAACATTATTAAGTTCAGTTACCAAATAGAGTAAAAAGATACTCTCTGCTCAGTCCTTTATAGTGAAGGTACACCACCACATTGTGTTGCCAGCACATACCTGAATCAGCTTAGGCTGTTGTGACGCCAAGTTGTGATTGTCCTTGGCAGTTGTGGCACATATGTTTATTTCATGATCATGCCCTCTGTCTTTGAGGTTTAAGCTTCTTCATGAATTACAAAGGTTTGACTCATTTTTCTTCGAGGTTTCAGAGTTTCTAAATGTTGACAATGATGAGCTAGATGACTTAGCTGATGATTATATGCCTGGTGGTTAAGAGACACGAGTCGCTGAGTACAGTGGATGGTCTTCACGTACAAGGTATATGTTCTGGTCATTGACTATTTAAATGTTGACAATAAGGCAGTTCTTTTTAATATTTGTCTCTGATTTGCTGCCATTCGAGGAGGTTATGAAATGAATTAGAGCAAATATCGCGATTTATTAAGTAACTAATACTAGAATTGGATTATAAAAGGTCTTGTTGTAGTGACTTCGAAAACATTTATCATAGGTCTGTATTTGAAATGCATTTGACCCATTTAATTATTTTCTGTCGCACCTTTTTGAGGAAAACAGTTAAAAATACCTATGGTGTTCAAGCGTTCATTGTTAATATCTGATATCAGATCTCATGGCCTGATGTTTCTTATAAACTGTGGCTGAAGGGATCTTCCAATATAAAGAGTTTGAATTCTTTGCTTGTTACACCAACTCTACCGCCTTATGTTTTGTGTTTTTAGTGAACCAACAAGTTGTGGCCTGTGGGTCTTAAAAAAATCTGAGTGCAATTTGTTGCAGCAATTTGTCAGAAGTTAAGTTGGCGTGAGTACTTGTTTTCTCTGCTCCAATGAACCTTGAATGCCTGCTTTTTGAGTCGAATGACTTAGTTCATATATTCTAAAAATTCGTGAATGGTCGTAAAAAACTTTCCTTGGATGTTATGTGCACTAAAAGTTGTTATTGATATGTCTTGCTAAGGTGTATCACTAATAATACTGCTTTATTGCAAGTATTGCTAAGGGCGTCTCCAACGGGTCTCTTCCTCCAACGCAACACCATTTTCACGAGCGCTACAGTGGCACTGTAGCAATGCGCGCTTTTTCCTTTTTTTTTTAAATTTTTTTGTTTTCTTTTTATTTGTAAAATGTTTAATTATTTATTATATTATTATTATTTACTATTTATTTTAAAAAAACTATAACTAAATAAATAATTATTATTAAATAGTATTAATTTTTATAGTTAAATTGTTTATAATAAATATTTATAAAAGTTAAATTTAATAGTTATTGATATAAAACTTGTTTATGAAGTAATTAATGATTATGTTAAGTTAATTCATGATTAAATTAAACTGATTAATATATTTATATAAATTTAATTAATTTAATTTAAACAAATTAAATTAAATTGATAAATTATTTAAATATAAATTTTTAAATAAATATATAAAAGAATAAAATAATAGTTATAAATGAAACTAAAAGGAATATTCTAGGGAATATTCTTTATAGTGTAAAGTTTGAAGTAGATTGGTTGGAGATGGGTTTTGTATTTGGTGTAAAAATTACACTATTTTAGTGCAAAAGTTGCGCTAAAATGAAATTTATGGTTGGAGATGGCCTAAATGGAACCATTAATTGCTGATACCTGTGAAAACAAAGAATTTGATGATTTTGATTCCTCTGAATGATGTGAATGGAGCACATTCTGGTGATTTTGTTGTTGATTTAAATTTAAGAAATTGCATGGATCATGTCATCTTCATACAAACACGTTATTTTTCCTAGGACCTTCTTAATTCCTGTTATATTTTGTGGGGCTGTTTCCAAGCATCTTCAAATGATGTTTATTAAGGAGGTAGAGTGTGGAAAGAAATCTCTTTCCATGGACAATATCTTGATTTGTAAATCAAGTAAAGAAGCTTTGAGACTATTCAAGACTATTTTTTGAAGCATTGGTAAATTCAAATTTGTTTACGAAGAAATTCCTGAAAATTTTTACCAGCATTAATTTTGTGTTGGTTTGCTTACTCTTCGATAAATACATATGTGAATAATTTGTTTGGTTTTATTTATTCGTTAACTTCTGAAAAGATTGTCAATTATGCTCATTTGAGAATACGAAGGAAATTGTTGCTTACCAGACTGAGGCTGAGGTCATGAAAACTAGAGAGCATAATGGAGAGTTGGGCCTTTATAATTATTCCAAAGCGACTGCCTGTTCTGCTTTACGTGGGACTGTCTTATCGAGAGAAACAGGCTTAAAGTCATTTACCCGTATCTGCATAAACTATATTTTATCTTCGCTCAAAAATATCTTCTTGGTTAAAAAGGTTTGGCGTTCTTCTCGATTTGGAATAACTGTATCCGATCTTTGTATTTTGATGTGAAAAAAGGTTCTGAAAACAAGAGACTACATATCCATGTGGAGCAGCATAATCCTGTTGACGACATTACCATAAAACCTCATTCAAATCTGATGAAATCCGACTTCTAAACCTTACAACTGATGTAGGAAACCTTAAGCAAATTAAAGAACGTTTACTTATGGACGGCAGACCATATGTGAAAAAAGGTTCTGAAAACAAGAGACTACATATCCATGTGGAGCAGCATAATCCTGTTGACGACATTGCCATAAAACCTCATTCAAATCTGATGAAATCCGACTTCTAAACCTTACAACTGATGTAGGAAACCTTAAGCAAATTAAAGAACGTTTACTTATGGATGGTAGACCAGTGGTGTTGATTCGGGTTTATTCTTCCGGGAGATTAGTTTATCTGCTTTCCTTTTAATGCTTGTGAGGTTCATAGTTGAAATATCAGGCAGTTATTACTTGTATCTGTTTTAACTTTGTGGATTGTTTCCTAGTAAAGTATCATTCACAGTGGTAGTTGTATAATACGCATATTTTTTTGTATGTACGTAGCCTGTAAAATGGAACTTTATTTAGTAATTGAAGCTGATCTTTCTTGTTTTGATGATGATCCTATGGGTTATTCTTGTAACAGTGAAACTTTTTTAAAAAAAAATTGAAGTTTAATTCATCTTTGCCCCGTATATTTTAAAAACCTACATTTTATCCTCACTCAATAAATATCCTACAATTTTGCGCCTCCCTCAATCACATAACTAGATTCGTCCTTGTGTGGAGCATTTCCAAAAGAGGAGATTTTTGTAGCATAAAAACCAAGATATAGCAAGACCCAACTTTCTTTTTAATATTTATTTATTAATTTATAATTGTTTCAAGTCTTGATCAATTACAATAGTAGACTACTTGAAGACTTGTGACGAAGCAGAGTATTATAGCAGTACGGTATTGAGGTCATATAGGTAAGTATTCATCTTCTTCTTCCACCGGTGCCACTCTCCCTTTGACAGTTAAAGTACACAGCAGCCACCGGAGAGCCAAGATTGTAGAGCTCCGCGAAATCCCTCGTGTTGAAGTTCTGGCGCCACCCCGGAGCATACACAGTCTGCCTCCCCAGCTGCCGGAAAAGCACGAATACAAACCGGTGAATCCCCATCGACGGCCGTGGGTTCTCGTAGCACACTATCTCTTGTCCTACACATGTTCATTTAATACTCCCAAACTTTTATAACTAATCAAATATAGTTTCACAGAAATTATTTTAATAAAAAAATAATCCCACACAAATATTTTTAACAAGTGTAGTCATGCATAAATTAATTTAAAAATATAATCCTACATAAATTAATTTTTAACAAAGTCATCTCATAATTGAATAGGAGTAGAGGACCTTAAAACCATATTTGATTAAAAAACAAAAGTTTGGAACGCTTTTTGATTAAAACAACTTCTATGGACTATATTTTTCTAAAAGTTTAGGATTAATATTGCCAAAAACATATTTCATGGAACCATTTTTTTTTTTAATTTACCCTTAATAGTTTTATACCAATGGCAAGGAGATTGTTACAATTCAACGAAATCTTGAAATCTCATTCGACTTCGAATTAATCTGAAAGTAATATGGACTCAATAAATCTAAATAGTTTTTGACAAATTTTTTTTTTTTTTCATACGATGAATCGTGAGGATGACACGTTAGCCAGTATGGGTAGTGTTCGTCGACTCGTTAAGGTCGACACAAAGCATGTTCGTGGGTCAATCCATAATATGGGGGTGACATTGCTACCACATAATTATAAAAGAAAACGGAAAGTGGAAAAAAAAAAGGTAACATAAATAAAGAGATTTAAAAAAATGTCAAAATTAAATTTCATAAGCAAAATTATGTTTATCTAAAACTTATGTTACCTAAAATAAAATAAAATTTATTGTGTAATCTCAGGTTTATATAAGTACTGATGATGTTTACAAAATATACTTGATGAACTAATTGTTTCTAATGGTCACGTGGAATATGTGCATTTGCAATAGTTGTTGGCTAGGGCGCGGCAACATAAAATAGAAATACAAAAAATAAAGAATAAAATGGACACCGAAGTTTACGTGAAAAACCCCTAAAGATTATTAGAGTAAAAACTACGGACAAGATGAAAAGATTCCACTGTAATAATTGTAGGTTAAAAATAGAGATTGTTACTTTTGTTTTTAATCAAAACGGCCCCGAAGCCCTATTCAATTATGAAACATTACAAAATTTATTGAAAACATTTATGTGAACGATACAGCTCCCAAAATTTTATTGTTTAATCAAAGTGGTCCCGAAGTCTCCTATTCAATTATGAGACTACTTTTGTTTTTAAAAAAAAAAACAATTTATAGGGCTAAATTTGTTAAAAACATTTATGTGAGATGAAATTTTTATTAAAAATAATTCATATGAGATTATATTTGGTTAGTTCTAAAAGTTTGAGACTAGTATTGAAAAAACATGAGATCATTTTTGAAATTGACCTTCAAAATAATATTTGTATAATAGAACTTTTGTTTCACTTTTTCATGCACACGCAAGCATATTTTTTATTGATTTGTAACAAACAAATGTAAAAAGGGAGACAGGACAATTTAATCCACAAAGAAAGAGCCTCAAGTGATTTTGCTCCATACGAATTATGTTTCTTTTGAGTGGATGGAATAGTAGCACAAGTGATGTATCCACATCTGAATGGACCATTTCTAAAACAACTAAGGGTTCATCAGATTGCGGCCTCATAGAGCTCCCCGACCTTACCGGAATGATTAAGTGTTCATGTTCATTTTAGGCAGACTCGAGTCGAGTCGCGTTTGACGCATAAAAATGGGTTTAGTCACTCCCCAACTTGGAAAAAAAAATCTTTTTTTAAAAAATACGCGCAACTTAAGATTTTTTTTAAAAATATATAATATATATATATATATATATATATTCGAATTTACTCGTACCACAATTATTCACTTAATATTTTCATATTTTATTTAATCAACAACTTACCGAAGGTAGCTCCCGTAGTAGCTGGAATATCAGTGACCAACCTGCATCAGAATGAGGGGTCAAAATATTTATAATAATATTTGTGTATAATAGTTAATAATAATTAGAAAGGCATGTGTAAATCAATCAGTCAAGTCATATATTCTTTTAAACTGTGGAAAACGGAATCTTAAAATTGTAATTAATTAAACCAAGGAAATTATTACAATATTTGAATTAAATAAGATAATTAATACAAGAAAACACACTTCTAATAGTTAATATTAAACTCGAAATTAATTGTAATAATCCATCACAAACATTAAGTTTAAAATTTTTATCATAGAATGGTCCTATAATCCCAATTTTATTTTTAAACAATATTAGTCTCAAACTTTTATTTTTAAACAAAAGTGGTCTCAAAACCCCATGTTCAATTATGATACCACTTTTGTTAAAAAAATTAATTTATGCGAGATTATATTTGTTAAAAATATTTATGTGGGACTATTTTTGATTAAAAAACAGTTTATGTAGAATATATTTGAGTAGTACTAAAAGTTTGTTGATAGTATCGGAAAAGTCCATATTCTATGTGACTTTTTTTGAAATTTATCCTTTCATCATATATATTACATTTATAGATTTCAAAGAGAGTAGATATATTATGAGGTAAATTTTAGTTACCCTTGTACTTTTATTAGGTCTTAGTTTCTTGTCTTGTATTACCATGGAAATCTTGGCGTAATCCACCACTCTTATATAGTTATATGCTTTATTATTTTCTAGTAAATAACGTGTAGTACAATCTTTTTTTTTTTTTAAAGTATTTTCGTATCATTTGTTTTGACAATTCCTAAATTAGTTGGAGACAGACTCGAACTCGAGCTATTTACAAAGGGAGAAAGGGTGACGACCACTAGTTCACTGCGCTGGTCGTACAAAAAAAAAGTTTGTTTTAATAACTTATTAACAAAGTCAATTTTTATTTCCCGATCATGACAGACGAGAGATGGAATAGATTTCACTGTTTGACTGTCGAAGATTAGATGCATGCATGCATGTGTATGTTCCCAAGAAAACATGGTGGGCAATAACCAACTTGAAGTCACTTAACTACTAAATATGCAGACATTTGGGACACGATTTCCGATTTTATGTGCATAAAACATCATCAGGTTCCTTGTAATAACGACAAGAAGAATCATAAAAAAAAGAGAATCTAATTTATTTTTTTTAAATATGTTTTTCAATCTTGTTCCTGATTCTTCATGGGTATCAAACCCTAGCAATTATTAGATATTATATATGCATTAAAATATTTATCTCACCAGTGTAAGTATTCCCTGAGATTTGGATCACTTGGGCTTGGTGCATCAGGATCCACCATCACCTGTTTGCATGCAAATACCCAACCAGATGACAAGGGAGGGATCTCGAGAAATTATACGTATGCATAAATACAAAGAAAATCGAGTTTCGAATATCGAAGTTACATACGAGAGTGTAGAAGGTGCGAAGATCTTCCCCTCCGATCTCAACTCGAGGCTGGTTGATTACTTGGGAGGGCCTGAACTCACTACCATTGTTAACTTCTCTATTGCCATAAACAACTCTGAGTCCTAATGATCTTGTGAATGGCTCCAATACATCGCCTATAACTCTTCCTATAACAAGAGGATCTCTATCCCTAGGCATTATTATTATTATTATTTTTAAATAATTATCTATTCTATGTTTTTGAATGCTACAATATAAGGGCTATTTATAGATGGTTTCATATATGTTATCCAGGCTCATGCATTTGGCATCGTGTATTAATGTCGACCTGAGGTATAAATTGGCATAAAAAAGAAAGAATCTGCTATTTTCTTTAAAAAAAATTCCATTTTGATTTGGAATTTTGGGATATATATATAAAAAAAACATGGTAATTTTATCTTCGAAATGAAATCATGAATAGAAAGACGAAATAAATTTGAGGTTTCGACGACGTGGTGAAGTCCTGTCACACACACTAATTTTTTCATAAATAAAATAGGAATCCCACCGGAATAATAAAGATAGGAAAGGTCAACCGGCTCGTAATAACATTCGCTTTCTCTATACCTCGTTCACTTAGGTACCATTTGAAATCAGGGATGTGATAAGTAATGCAACGATTAACCATCACTAAGCTCTTTGTCCCAAACCATTGTACCATTTGAGCACTCCCGGTGCTCGTTTCAATAAATATTTGCTTATCTAAAAAAAAGTAATGTAACGATTAAAATCGTGAGATTTTGATAAATAATATAGTGTGATAAGTTATATGATGTTTGATATGATTTTAAAAAGATGGATTAATTTTATTATTTTGTATAATGATCAAAATACCCTCTTTGAATGTCAAACTTTGGCGGGAAATTCAATTTCCAGAGGCAATTTTTGGGATTTTGTTATAAGAAATAAGTTGAAATTTTTTGAGGGGATTTGAAATTTTGAAACAGTAAAAAGGTGAAAAATGTCATGCATGTAATTGTTACACTTTGTTATTGGTTTTTAATAAACAAAATAGAATTACTAACATTAAGTTGATCAATAACTTGGAACATTAGATTAAAAAATAATAATCAAATACTAAGCTAATCATGCACTTCAAACGGTGTCTTACATAATATAAAAGATCACGCCTCTAACTTGAAATATCATAATAGTTGTCGTAGAAAGCACTGGTTCCCACTTTTTTGATGTAGTTGCTTTGAAATTATCTATGTAATGAGAATTAATCTCACCATCCCAAATCTCTTTTTGATGCGTAGGTGACAAATACAAGTATTTAAACTTATTCTAAATAATATCTTTGGGAGAAAATTTACAAGTATTTTTTTAAATATCTATTCTTCGTGTTGAAGAAATTACAGTTCATCTGTTACATATGAAATTTCTTTTGTTCATGTACTTTTTATTCCTCGAGGATTCGTTTTAAAAGCTGAAAAGACAAGATATGTGACAGCCAATTTATTGGTTTTGTTCTTGAAAAAATATCTTTGCGGCTTGACTACAACCCATTATAAAATTAAAAAAATAAATTCGATGCATGAAACTCCCGTTATACACAACCTTCATTTGTAATGCAAGATGTTATTTTCGCGAATTGAACTCATGATCTTGGGACAAAAACTTTAAATATTACGTCAAGACTTACCCGACTGACAGCTCGCGATTGAGAGACTTTTCAGTTAACAGAAATTATAAAATTCAAAGACTATCTAAAATCGTACTGATTGATATAAAAATGGTCATGTACTCATGTCACATCGTGTTAAATACTTTTTTATATGGATATTTGATGAATATACATCGAACACTTATTCCAATTTAAATAGCTTTGAATAGTTATTGGCATAATTTTATTTAACATGATGAATATAAATTATATTTAAAATATATTTAAACATTACATTGTAATTCACTAGAAACGTAATAATGTTTCATACACTGTTTTTAAAACCGGCCCGGACCGGCCGGTCCAACTGATGACCGGTGCTTGGTCCGGGCCGGTTAACCCAATAAAACCGGCAGTGTAAATAACCGGTGCGAATCGGTGAGAACCGGTCAAAAACCGGTCGAAACTCTTTTTTGTTTTTGTTTTTTTAAGTTTTCCAATTTTTATTTTGTTATCATCCCTTTTAAGTTTTATCATTCCTTCCTGTTACAGCCATGATTAGAGGTTCATGTAGTTTATTTATATATATTAGATTTAATTTTGTATTGCATCAACTCCATAAAACTATGAGTTTTAACATTTACACATTATATGTTTTTGATCTTTGTATCAGTCTTATATATAAATGCAAAAAGTAATATATTGTATCAAAAAATAAAAATCTCTTAATTTTGATAATCAATACTAAAGTATTTGTAATAATATAGTAGCCCATATAATATCGATTTGGTGTATACATGACTAATTAGTGTATTTGTAATTAATTCTTTTTTATATAAATTTTATATTTACAAAAAAATAGTTATAAACTTAAATAGATGAAATTATTGAAAGAGTGTGTAAAATATTGGTCTCCATGCTATATTACTACAATGATATTTCTTTTATTATTATGAACGTTTGAAACTTTTGCAAACACATGTTATAAATATTTTATAAAAATTAAATATCGATATTACATCATGCTGACGTCACACCGGTTGAACCAGTGGTTTAACCGGTTGAACCGATCGAACCTGTAACCAGTAAGGGCACCGGTTTTATGTCCGGTCCGATTTTGAAAACACTGGTTTCATATATTTAAATGAGTATATGTGTGTGAATACATATATGTATAAAGCAGCCGTATTATCCTATTTTCTGACAATTATTATCATGTACCTGAATTGTGTAATATCTACGTCTATATGAGAAAATTACAAAAATGATCTCATAAAATAGAGATATTTATAATAGTAATTTCAAACTTTAAGACTAATAAAATATAATCTAAAAAAATTTATTTTTTAATAAAAGAAGTCTCGTATAAATGTTTTTTTATCAAATATAATTCCGTAGAATTTATCTTTAACAAAAGTGGTTCTCAAACCCCAAACAAAATTTGAGACTATTTTGTTAAAAAATAATTTCGGTGGCATTATATTTGAAAAAAAAATATTTATGTGTGACTACTTTTGTTAAAAAATAATTTTATTTGGGACTATAGTTAATTAGTTTTAAAAGTTTGAGAGTACTGTTGTGAATACTTCTATTTTATATGACAATTTTTGTGATTACGTTAATCTCTAATTATGTTTCATTAAGTTTTAAGGTTGAAAAGTATAGGATCAAACTAATAAGATTTTAGAGAAATTACAAAAATAGTCTCAATCAATAGATACATTTGCAGTAATAGTCCCAAACTTTTAGACCTATCAAATACAATCCAGAAAAAAATTATTTTTTTAACAAAAGTAGTTTCACATTAATGCTTTTTTATAAAATATTGTAAGGAATCCGATACAAACACGCAGCGAAAAATACAAATCATTTTTGGATTCCACCAGTGATCTATACAAAGTGAATCCATTCGGTGTTAAGAGTTTATACCTTTGAAGCGTGTTTGAAGCAGACTTGCGGGTGTGTTGCGTTTACGAGTCACGAGCAAAACGTCAACGTTCTGCCTCTACGGTATCCACACGATCAAATCGTCTAAAGGGTTGTTGAATTCCAAGGTGCTAGACTTGAAACTCAATTGAAAAGGATTTTGGCTGCTAGAGTGACAGCTGGTATCTCTTACAAAACCCTAGGCCACATCTCTATATATATAGGCGAGAATGATGGTTCAACTCATAGGGTTTGTGACGGCTGGTATCCTTACCAGCTCGAAACCCTAGGCCCATAACTTTTATTTAACTTCACTCACTATCCCTATGTAAGAGAATCTTTTTTTAAACTCTCTACTCCATCTTTCATCTTTATCTCAACTTCCCTCCCACCTTTAATGACATGAAAGTCATGTCTTTAATTGCATAAAACACCCTAATATCTTTAGGAACTTCACAAAACCACCAGAAAAGAACCCCATTTTTGTTAATAAACATCTCATATTTCAAGATTATAACATGTATATCATGCTTCTGTATTACAATAAAATTTTGACAAACTGGTATATACCTTTTTGACCAAACTACCATCGAGTATCATACCAGGTTTTACGATGGCTTCTCACCAACAACCACACGATAGCAACCGATGGTTCTGCAATAGGTCCTTCAATAGTAGGCAGCGCAACCCTAATGTGTTTCCTACCTTAGGGCGTATAGTATAACCAGATATATAAAAAAATTAAAGAAATATGGGAGATAGATTGTAAGACCCCAACTCCTAATCTTGTCATTAGTGCATTTTTATCATCATTTGTGTATACATTTTTTATCAACACCGGGAAACTCTCAAGTAGATATTACAATTTACGGTACGACATCTATAAAAAAATTTGCCATAGTCTTCCCGTAAATCTTATTTCCAGCCAAATCACAATTCCCATATACACACATCATAATGCACATCACAAATACTCAAGTCATAATGCAATTTCTCTCTCAAATAGATTGCATGCAAAGTCCAAATGAAAAGAGAAGTCTCAAGACATTTTTACAGACCATATACACATTTGCTTGATGCTCAGAGACGAACATTGAATAAATTAATGTATATCTACCACCCTTTACCAATACTGGTACCACACTCATGAAAACTAGGGGTGAACATTCGGTTAATTCGGTTAATAACCAAACCGAATTAACCGAAACCGAAAAAATCGATTTTTTTTTTTACAAAACGTAACAAACCGAACCGATAAAAAGTCAGTTAATTCGGTCGGTAACCGAATTAACCGATATTTTTGAAAAATGTAAAAAAATATAAATTTTTTATAAAAAATAAATTAAAAACTGATTTTAAAAATATAAAAATATATAAATAAATAAAAATATGTTAGATCGGTTAAATTGGTTAACCAATATTTTTAAAATCAAAACTGATAACCGAACCGATATTTTAAAAAAATAAAACCGATTTTCCGAATTGACCGAACCGAATTTCCAAATTTATTCTGTTCGGTCGGTTATTTTGGTTAAACCGGAGTTTTGCTCACCCCTAATGAAAACCTTCTCATTCCATAGCTCGAACTCAGTTCCAGAATCAATGTCATGCATGTTTTATCTGTTTCAACATAAACAACACATGCAGGGTGAGCACAGTCCAACTCACAAGTCATACTCAGAACAATATACAAAATCAAAATGCAACAAAATAAGATTATTAATAATAGATAAGTATACTCCCTGAATAAATCTGGCAAATGAAGGCTTTCTCATAATGTTCCTGTTTCAAAATTCCACAATCGTCAAGTTCAATATCGTTATTTAAACTGTGATACCCAACCACAAGATAAATCGTTTCATTCATGATACATCACTTATCTCATAATCATAACCAATCACAAATTAAAGGCATTCTGCCTATTCACCACAACCATTCTCAATGGTTTCTTATATCCCACATGCCCTGGACATCAAAACTCAATTCACATATTTGGATTATGTGCATTTTATATCCACCGTGCCACAAGCACCAAACGATATTCATATACTAGTATTTCGTATAGTTGCATATTACAGTTCATAGTTGACATCACATATATGCATTATCATAGTATTACTTCATGGCATACCTGCTCGTACGTCTCTACATACCTTAAAATCGTCAACGTGATTAATTCATTCTTGACAGCCTGAGGCTCGTGAAGTATCTATATTGAAATATCAATTCAATATTAATCTGTTCCTGACTGATTTCTTCCAATTTTTGGAAGTACCACCTGTATGAGTGACATCTTGAACATTTGTTCGGATCCATATTTTCTTGAATTGTCTCCACCATTTTAGGATAATATTAATATTATTATAAAATTTTCAGAATAAACATAGGCCCTCATACCATTTTTTGACAGGATTGGGTTATTAGGAAAATTGACAAGACTTCGGGTAAAATTCGAAAAGTAATTTAAAACCTAGGTGGTAGCATGCAATTAACCCCTTGAGGGTATAAAAGTAAAATTGCATGGGGTAGGGAGTTGAAACTGAAATTAAAAGGTAGGTAGGAAGTAGGGGTGCTTAACGGATCAATCCAGTTCGGAACCGGCCGATTCAGGACCCGAAAATTTTGGATACGGTCTGATCCGGTAAGAAATCGGATTGGATCATGTTCCGGATCCAAAGGTTCCGGGTTGGAACCTGATTGGATCCGGTTCCGGATCCAAAGGTTCCGGGTTGGACCTGTTCCAACCTGGAACCGTTAAGTAATAAAAAAAAATTTAAAAATTCATTTTACCTTTTAAATATTTTTAAGTTTCTACCGGTTTCGGTTCCGATTTGGAACCAGAACCGTTTAACCCAGAACCGGTTTTGGCAACCCAATCCGTTAACCAGCCCTAGTAGGGAATTTAAACATAGGAATCTTGATATGGGGAGTGTGGTTAAAGAAAAGTTTAAAGGTTTTTTGTGTGACTCGTAGGATCTTGTAACTTTGACAGTCACATAAAATCTAATTTTATGTCACAAGCAATGAGCAGTATTTAGCAGCACATCAAGGCTACCCAAGTTACAAGAATGTCTTAGACTTGACATTACCAATTGTCTGTGATAATATCTATCATGTACTTTAATACATTTGTCCTAGGTGTATAGATTGAACATGAGTGATGGAATATGTCACACTCGTACATCTCAATCTTTTATTTAATGATCCCCGAGTAGACAAGATTTAACAAATGAGCTCGATATCATATATCGACTCGTTCGAGCATAGCCATGCATATTTAGTCTCACTCGATCAATGGCCCAAAACACCACTTTCGTATATGGAAGGGACAAATCCTATATTGATGGCTCAACATCCCTCTGCATAATTCATAGTATATCCAATGATTTTATTTATAATTCACTCTGTTACAGTTAGGGTTTGACAATATCAACTTATATAACTCCTTATGTTGGGATCTTTGGTGATCTCAAGTCGTAAGGATCACATACATAATGGTGGGTCGGTCCAGTACATAGTTCTATAACATGTACACATATGTTGATTTGATATCTCATATCCATGACTAAAGTCATCAATCAACATATATTAATCTCCATGTATTATCATTACCCTCATTAATGATAATACTTGACTAGGGACTGTTTAAGAATAATATATGATTATTCTAAGGACATTATTACATATAAATTCGTATTATACAAACAATGAAATAAAGTATAATAATGAATTGCCAATAATCTATTCTAGTTGAAGGATAATGTAAATATCAAAATCATAGAATAAGTAATCTATCTTAAAACAAATCTATTATGTTATGCACACGCCAGCGTGTGCTATGTATACACTAGTGTTCCTTTCGAAGAATATTTCATTTATTTCTTTTTTTTATTTTTTTTGGGGAAGAATAAAGTTGACCGACCAAGAACCTTTGATAGAAAATTTGCTTTGCTGATAGTGCATCATCTCAATGTCATATGTCTGAAACTTTTCGTTTAGATTAATGTTTAAAATACATTCCCTTTTAAACTTACATTTTTTTAAATTGTTTCAATGGATTTAAATCATTTGAAGTGCATGTTTTTAGCCCTTTCATCAAATCCAAATCCACTAATTTAGTGTTTTTCTTGTGTCTTTTTGCTCCAAATCTTGAATTTTTTTTGGTGAAAGTGACCAATTATTAAGGTACTAGGAATTGTCAAACAATTCTTCCGACATAGCCAACTTGTTAGTGCTTTATCTTTTGCCAATTGTCACAATAGATGATTTACAAGCGAGAAAACTTGAATAAAGACATAGCCAACTTGTTAGTGCTTTATCTTTTGCCAATTGTCACAATAGATGATTTACAAGCGAGAAAAACTGAATAAAGTATTTAGAATCTTTTACATAAAGAAGGTATTAAATGATTCATTTTGTTCACTTTACTTTTCACCTCATTCTCTTTATCCAGCACCTTGTCACCACTCCTAGTGATGCTAAAAGGTTAATTTCAACACTTTACAACTACAGCTGTCCTAATCGGGTCAACCCAATCCAAACCACGACCTAACCTGTCCAACCTGTAACCCAAACGGACCAACCCATTTAGCCCTGCTTCCATACTGGTTGGAAAAACCCCAACCTGAGCCAACTCGAGGTTGGTTGCGAGTTAAGCAACCCACCCCGTAAAAAATAAAAAAATAAAATTATATAATTTTATTAGGTTAATGGATCTAAATATTAATAATCCATAGATTATATATATCATTTGACCAAAAGTTTAACAATCAATATCATTTATATAAAAAAATAAAAGTTCATAAACTTTATTCTTCGAAATTTATCAATCTAATATATATATAATTTCAGCTTCTTCTTCCTCATCTCTTTCATATTTATTTCCATAAATATTGATGTTGTATTGACCGGGCTGGACGACTAAAGATTGAGGGAGGCTGAATCAGGGAGCTAGAAGCCTAAAGATACATGGAGATGGATAGCTATTTTATCAGAGGCTGGACTGGCAGACGGCTAAAGAATTCAGGGAGGAATGCTAATAGTAAAGATTAAAGAATGACCTCAAAACTAGGTCTAATTTTTAAGCTTACCAGCGGACTAACCCAACCCATAACCCAAACATGTTACCCATTTTGACAAACTTTCAAATGAGTTGGGAAAATGTTAACCTAACTTATCTATGTTGTGTGGCGGGTTGGGGTTTGACCCGTTAAACACAAACTGACAGTTCTATTTACAACCATTTGGTTTCCTTATGAACGTGTGGTGAATTCAATAGGAGTTGAGTATAGATTTTTAAAAAATATTTTTAAAACTTTTCGGATAATGTTTATTTCACATCTTAAAATTTTTTTTGAATCGGTTATTCTCATTCAAAATTTTGAACAAGACTACTGTAGATGCAATGTTATTACATTCCTCCTCACAAAATCATATACATAAACTCTTAAATTTTGGTGGTTTTTGTATACTCTGATTATTTTATAAATGGTTCATAAAGAGTACTATTGTTAGTCTAAGCGGGGAAATACTTGTATGTATGCCACTTATACACCAACAATATTAAAACACGATATATTTAAATAAAAAAAACGCATAAACTAACGTATCAAACATTTTAGATCAACCATATTGAGTTGGTATAGGTGAAGCCCAAACCAGATCCGTGTTTTCCAGTCTATGCTTGTTGAGAGGGTATAATAATAGATACGACTCTTTTTCCATGTTTCATCTTTATGCAATTATTCAGCCTCATTGCCGACACTACCATCGTGGTTCCAGAACAAGCATTAATCAGCTTAAATATCCTTAGTTACATATTTAATTTGTGTCATACTAGATAACCACTACACATCAATATTACACAAAGCATTGTTCAAATAGTGTTATACTCAAAATATGCTTAAAAGATATTTCTAAAGCATCTATCTGCTGGTGCAGAGCTCTCATAGCTGTTACCATGAAGTCAGACAGTTTTTTGTAAACAATTTTATGGCTAAGTGTCGAGAATTGTCCCATATTGAAAATTTACAAGATATATTAGTTCTCTATAAGATATATGACTAATATACTCAACACCAATTAGTTTGAGTTGGAACCTCATATATTCTTAATATGGTATCATATAATGTTTTTTTATGTGATTGAATATTCTGCTTGCATGCTCACCGTCATCCGTATTATCAATCCACGTACTTGACTTATATAATGTCACAAACGATGGGGAGTGTTGAGAGTTGTCCCAAATTGGGAATTTACAAACTAGATTAGCTCTTTATAAAATGTTGTGTAAGATTTCTGTCAAAGTGTATCTCAGGAAAAATAACAATGGCTTCAAAACAATTTTTTATGTCGAGGCGAGATTTGTAATCTCCGTCCTTAAGACAATATTGTCCTGCTATGGTGCTAACGGTTTGCTGTGGCAATTTGTCTCTCAAGATACAACGACTATGACTTGTGATAGGAGCACTCCAAATCACAAGTCCTCAAACCACAAAGGTTCAAAGCACTCAATTTGATGAACAACTAATGCTCTCAAATTTCACTAAAAGTTTGATAATGATTTCGAAAATCTTTTTTAATCAAATGGGCTCATGTTGTTTATATAGTAGACCAAAAACCATGTCCAAAGGACACCATTTGGAGGTACCATTTGGCCAAAAATCGCACCCCAAACATGAATGGACATACTATTTCAAAAATCTGAAACAGGGCTCGATCGATCGAGCTCCTGTAGCAACACAACCAGAAACTTTCTGGTCCGCTCGATCGATCGAGCATGTTTCTTAAAAAAAATTTGATTCATTTTTGCACATTTTCCAACATAAAATACATGTGCTACTCCACTTATCGTTTGATTTGGAACCACATGTATTCTTAAACATATTTGTGATAGAAATAGTTAAAAGCGTATCAATAATCTAGTACTCTGCTTCTTGCTCATGGACTGCTTATAAACTGATTTAGGGTTCTATTGTGATATTAAATTGAATCTAAGACCCCTATTTATGGATATAGAGTCCTAAATTAATTTAAGATACCATTACTTGTGAATTTACTGATGCATATAACGAACACAGTTTCAATATTTTATGATGGTGATTTCGAAAGAGATGTGGTTAGCCAATCTTGTCCATGATAGCGAAAAATATTCTAAGTTGCCCATTTCTTCCGAGTCTGTAGATACCCAAGCGTTGCTCGAAACTGAATAAATGCTGCAAATGGAACTCAAGATTTTCAGTTTTCGGATGGCTAGCGAAATGAATTCGACATAGAAGGAACAACCATGAGGTCCATGACAACAATGGGTAATGCATGGATGGAGCCACCCTAGGGACTAGGCAAGCCGCAACCACGTACAAATTTTCAGAAAAAAAAATTAGTGTTAATTTTTCGGAAATTTGGTTTTTTGACCCAATCTTCTAAATCATGATAGTTCTTTAGGCCTGTCTGGTCAGGTCAGCCATATAATTATGAATCATGGCTCCATGTCTGCGGTAATGTGAGTGATTGAGCTACACTACTCTCTAAGATAAGAAGGGTAAAAAGATAAGAGAATTAGCTATGTGATTTGATTCCTCTACACATAAAAAAGATACATGGGGACCTTATAACATTCAAACCCTAGAGAATGAGTTATATTCTACTAGAAACAATATATTTGTAAGTTATACAATTCTGGCATGTTATATATGGAAATAACACATGTCATACCGGTTGGCAACAAGCACATGCACAATGTCACCTAATATTTCAATTTTCAAGAAAAGAAGAGAGTATGAGAGCATGTATGAGAGCATGAGAGTTTGAGAGTATAAGAGCATGAGAAGATGAGAGTATGAGAGTTATGCGAGAGCGGTCCGAGGTATCATCACGGACCCGATGAGAGCATAAGAGTATGAGAGCTTGAGAGTATGATGTAATTCTTGGTATTACCAGTGAAAATTTATATTGGACTAGGTCCCGTGATTTTTCTCCTTGTTTTGGGGGGCTTTTCACGTGTGTCTCGTTTAATTTCTGTGATATATTTATTTATTAATACTACGTGTAAATTTTTGAGATAACATGACCCTTATGGTCTTCTTTTGAAAAAGCCAGTATAATAACACAGAAGAACAAAAAAAAGAAGATGAATATTCAAAAACAATAATCTTTAAAAAAACCTACCAGAGAATGGAGAATATAAATCTTGATAAGATGAAAAACGAAGGATGAAGAAAGTAGTGGTGGGAAATGCATACTGAAGAATATTCAGGTTCTAGTGTCAAACAGAATTCGTCATTCTCTCAGAACCTTCCCTATTTAGAAATCAATCTCCCAATTAATAAAAAAAAAAAAATTGGTTTCACGTTAAAAATCTTAAAAGAAAGGATGAAAGAACAACTGCAATAAAAAAGATTCTTTTTCTCATGAATTAAAAAGCATGGCCACCTTCAGTTGTTTGAATAGTGAATCTGAGAATTTGGTGCAGAGATGCTTCCAAAGTAGACTTTTTAATGATATAGACAATACCAAGGTTGTTCACATGAGGATTAGTTTGACATTATAAATTCGAAAGATAAGATTCTTGATCATCAAGAACCTGGGCACTCACGCTACCACACAAGCCATCGAAATAAAAATGGAATAAGATACATGTGTTACTCCAGTAATTACCAATTGGTTTTAAGTTGGAACCCCATGTATTCTTAACAAGATATCAGAGCAGGCTTTTCATGTGCCTGACTATTCCGTCCACATGCTCACTATCACCCGTATTATCAATCCACGTGTTGACTTATATAATGTCATGCGTTAGGGGGACGTGCTAAGAACTGTCTCATATAGGTAAGATACATGAATTACTCCATTGATTATCAGTTGATCTTGAGTTGGAACCCCATGTATTTATGATTGACTAGCGATTCTGAAACCAACGAATGACAAGTGTTTTTTTTTTCCCTTATGTGGATCCTTTTTAATAAGAACTTAATGAGTCGATCTACCTACACGTCCTGAGCTTTACTACATCGTTAGCACTGATACAAGTATGAGTGCTAGGTATCAAGTTTGGAACAACCTTTCCTAGCCGGCAACAGATCGGGAAAAAATAGTTGAATTTCAAAAACTAAATAAAGGTTGTCCGTGTGGTGCACGCGCCACCACAGGGGCCTACCCACGGCTTTTTTCAACGAAATAGCATCAAAATAAAACTTTATAATTGATACTATACCTCAGCCAGAGGAAATTGTACCTTCTGATAAATTTTCTGGCCGGCAGGATATGCAAATACTTAAGTGACAACATTGGTTTGACAAGTTTTGTGTTTTTGACCATGACTTGAAAAGACTTAGCTTGAAGAAGTGAGGGATCAATGACGATAATTTGATGCTAACCCCGGTTGGTAGTGTCATTGGACAACATCCATCGTTGATTTTCAATTGATGTGAAATAGTTCATATCAAAATTAACGATATCTCTAAAGGCATTACATCGTCAAACTAACCATTAGTACTACTCTTAATTACACCGTCAAATTAACCGTCAGTCAATGACATAATATATACACATACCATTTACTAGTGAACTTTCTTTTGTTCTCTTTCATTTTACCAAAACACAAGGACATGATTTGTTTTATTTTATATTTTGTTTTTTTATCTTCTTTTAAGTGTTACAACTCTCTCCTGTTGATCACTTATTCATAAATCATTAATATAACTTAGGATAAATTTTTAAAATGGTCTCATAAAATTAATAGTCTTTTAATACTAGTCCCAAACTTTTAATAATCAAATATAGTCTAACAATTTTTTTTTTAAAATAAAAAATAGTCCCACATAAATGTTTTTAACAAATTAGTCCCACAAAATCGGTTTTTAACAAAAGTAGTCACATAATTGAATAGTGGATCATGAGACCACTATTGATTAAAAAACAAAAATTTGGGATTAGTATAGATTAAAAATAAAAGTTTTGGACTATTTTTGATTAAAAATAATTTTTTATGGGAAAATATTTGATTAGTTCTAAACGTTTGTGACTGGTATAACAAAAGCCCCTATTCTACGGAACCATTTTTTAAATTTACTGTGTAACTTATACCTCAAAAATATCAACAATGTAACTAATTTAATCACATCGTAACCTACCTATTTTGAAAGGAAAAAAATTCTTCATGGTAGATGGGAAGCCTGGGCCACGCCCTTGCTATACTATAGAACAAACAAGATGTTGGGACTAGCATCTTGGCAGTCCAGCCAGTGTACTTCAGTGTAAGATTTTTTTCCTTACAAACAAAATTTGGAAAATTGATGGGACCACCGTTGATTTTCAGTTGATGTAGAATATTCAACATCGATGATGATTATATACCTAAAGACTGTTCTTATGGGGCAACATCAAACTAACCACTCAATTCTGAGATCTTGTCAAGTCAATTTCAGTATCGCTAACACCTTTTTAATATTTTTTATTTAAATTATCAAATCAGATTTTTCAATGTCACTTCTTTTAAAATTTATCCTCGAAATTCAAGATTATACCCATTCGCAATATATATACATCCCATCAAAATAATTTTGTAATACATCTAGCACCTTTGGTTTTTTTGTTTCTCGAGCGGCCTCCTGAACTCCCCGTGATGCCACTAAACTTTTACCATTGAAATGTTCTTGCTTAGAAGTTTTCGATTAGACCAGTGAAATGTACCAGGTTGGTCATTCAAGATAAGTCACATGAGGGTCAATTTCTACCTCATTTGGTTACAAGGCATGCGACTCGTTGTAAGCCAATCGATATGTTGGATTCCTAATCCATATCAGAATCTTATATGGTCCAATATATCTGGACGATAACTTTTCCTATTTCCTAGGTCATACCACACCTCAAAATGGTGATATCTTACAAAATATTCGATCTACAACAGAAAATTCTAAAGTTTTATATCTATGATTTGTGTGACTATTTTGCTTGTTTTGAGCTGCTTTCAATCTTTGTCGAATAATCTATACTTTTTTCACCCACTTTTACTAACATATCAAGGCACATAACATTGGTGTGATATTATAACGATTTACATTTTTAAATTTGTTCTAATAAAAATTATTTTTGTTTATTTCTAAATTGTGTGTGTTTGTTTGTTTTTCCTCTTAGGTATTATGAATTTATATAATTTGAGGTGGATATTTCCTAAAAATATAAATAATAATTGGCATTATGCCAAGGCTCTCATCAATATACACAGCATCTATTAATATTAATGCTTCGTTACACACGTTGAGTGCATATACAATATTTATTTTGTAAAGTGAGGTGGTAATTATAAATTTAATTTTTAATTTTTGTTTTTGGGATGTAATAAACTCTTTTTAAATTAATTTTGTAGTTTAATACCCTCCCAAATATTTTTTTGATGTTATTAGTGGTTATCCAAATTAGCAGGGATCTTACGGTCATTTAACACATAATTGTAGAGGTATTTTCAGATTTGCAAAATGGTCATATCAATAAAGTGCTTAGCATATAAGATAGTAAGATTATCATATATTAATATAAATCTTTTTAAAAAATATACCTGCCTACCACAGCTTAACTGTCTTGTACATCAAGCACCGACAGTTGAACCTGAATTTTCCCGATGATCATAGAAGCAAAGAAGGAATCACCTCCGTTTCCAATTGTATTTCCTTTGCGAAACCCACGCCTTTCAATTTTCAGTTGAATTAGCTTGATCATATACTAAAAAAGCTATTTATTGCATACAAATTTAGATTAATTTCGAGGGGTGAGTGTTAGAAATGGAATCGGAGGATGAGATGGCAGCGACGATGATAGTAGATTCCAACGACGATGAGGAATTTTACGGCGGGGAGGATGATGACGATGACTCTGACTTGGATGAAGTTATCATGGATTATGACGGATTTATGGACCACGACTCAGATGATTCCGATGATTTCTCCTCCTCTCATAACCAACTCCAACGCCACCACCATCGGCCACAGGTATTGTCATGGTTTTAAGCAGTTATTGCTGTTATTATCTCTTAGATACATTATTTTTTTCAGTTAGCCGTGCACAATTTAGCTAGGTTTATGTGGTTCAGCTAGGTAGTTTGAAGCGTATTCATTATTTACGGGATGTCTGCTGCACTATTGGATATTGGAGGAGGTGTTGGTATTTGATTCCTTTAATCATGGGAATGTTGTTCCTATTGTTTCTTGGATCTGTTGCTCATTTTACATTGTTGGGCTGATACTACTTTTTGAGAAGTGATAAAATTTGTTTTAGTTAGTATGTGCATTGTAATTTTGGTAGAACCACGGCCTGAGGTTTAGGGTGCAAATTTAAAGATTTTAGGGGTTCAGAACCTAAATTTAGTGTAAAGATTTTTGAAACTTTGAAAATTTATAGCTTACCGTAATTAAATTTCTCGAAGTTGAGGTAGGTCAGGTGAACCCACGGCCTACAACTTTCCCTACCCTATGTTGGAGCCTACTGTTTTGCTGCAAAATGTTTCTTGCTGAAGTTACGGGTGAAGAAAAGGCTTGCTTGTATGCTAACCCTTTCATATTTTGGGTTGCTTATAATTATGGTACACATGAGGGGAGGGAGATTCCCATGTTCTTGGTTCATGAGTTGTATTTTCTGATGCTACCTGTTTTACGATCTCGTTTCCTTATAGGAATTAGTTTTAAGTGTATTATCTGCTGATGACTAAACTTCTTAACTTTGTTAAGAAACTGAAAATCAAGGTTCTCCAACAGCTATGTAGCATTGAGCATGTGAAGGTAAAAGTTGAGTGGCCCAAACTGGAGGTTTGTTTAGGTTGTCTCAATTGATGGCTTCATTAACCTATTGCATTTTTGCCTGTCTTCTTCACATGTTCTTTTTATTTTAACATTATAGTTGAGTTTAAACACTCCTTTACTCTCTGATCTAATCAATTTCATCCTGATTCATCAAAACACTGGCCCATTTCTGTGTGCTTACACTCGAAGTAAAGCGTTTGTGCAATTTATATGGTTACTGATTGTTTTTTCTCTCTTCTTTAGAACTATACCATTTTGAGTGAAGATGAGATTCGACAACATCAAGAGGAGAATATCGCAAAAGTTTCTATGGTTCTCTCGATCTCAAGGGTTGCTGCAGGAATTTTGCTCCATCATTACAACTGGTAACTAAAATTCTAAGTTGACTCTTTTCATGGGTTGTTTGGATTTAGATATATATTTACCATGTGTTGTGATTTGCATACTTGATCATGGGTCATGAATGCTCTGTATATTTTTCTCTTCATTATAGGATTTGTTATTCCACTTTTTTGTCAAGTGAAAATTGTTTTCTTGAAGGTAAAATTGTTGTTTTTTTGCTGATTTACTACTGGGTGTGCTTAACATTGTTTGAGTTGGTTGTTTATCCATTTGCTGAATAGTTCCTTCACATGTGCTCTTGACTCACAGGAGTGTTAGTAAGGTGAATGATGAATGGTTTTCCGATGAAGAGAAGGTCCGCAAGACTGTTGGTTTGTTGGAGAATTACATTCCTCTTCCTAATGCTAAAGAGGTGATACTAAGATGTAGAAGCTCTGTAGATTTGCGATAATTGCATTCTACATATTATAATCATTTGCGAAGATATGAAAAAATGTTTAGTCTATATTGCCTTTACTGATTTAAATAAAAAATGTGTACTGCAGATAGTATCCATCGATTTAATCATCCATGTCATCAAAAGTGAATTGTTTAATTCCCTAGTCGTGTATGCCGGAACTTCGACGCTGGGCTTCTTTGCTTTCCCTGTCACATACCCCACATTTCCTCTGCTTATTATCGCCACAAGAACAGACTATAACCATGAATGAATTTTTTTCCTTCCAATCTGTGGTTTGTACGACAGTTGGCGTTGTTTTCGCCAAGTCCATGCAGTGCCAAAAGTCGACATGGAATGCAACTCCGACATGGCCGGTCTCAAGCCCGGGTAAAGGAAGGTGGTTGTGTTAGGTATTCAGCCTAGTGTAAAATATTGACAAATGCCTTATTTACGGGACGGGATCTCTATAGCCAACCTCATTTAGTGGGATAAAGATTTGATTGATTGAATTTGTGGTTTGTAGAAGACTTACAAGCTATAATTTTTAATGATAGCTAAAGAATTTTGGGAATTAGTGATCCCAAACCTACTATGGTGCCATGAGGAGATGAAAAGATATTCAGTCTATGTTATTCATTCTGCAATATACTATTAGTAGTGTTACCACAAAGGCCTAATAAAACAAGGAAAGACAGCCTAATCTATGGATACATAATCACCTATCGTGGATGAAATGAATAAAAACAACAACAATTAAGCCTTTAATCCCAATAAATTGGGGTAGGCTACATGAACATTAGAGAGAAATCAAGTCGGGTCGGGACACATGCATCAGTCTTCTCCAACGCTTCTATCTGTCAACATATTTTCTATAATCCCATTGCACTCCATGTCCTTTGCGTATAACTTCGAGCCATGTCTTCTTCAGTCGTCCTCTCGCTCACGTGAACTAGCCGAAATCCATGGACTCCACTCGACAGCACAGGTGCAGTGCTGGCCTACGTCGAACAGTGACCAAACCAACGTAAGCGGCTTTCTTGCATCTCATATTCTATACAAGCTACACCAACTTCAGCTCGAATATCTTCGTTTCTTATTTGATCCCTTCTGGTCTTAACGTACATCCAACAAAGCATACGCATCTCTGCCACACTCATCTTTTGGATGTGAGGGTGCCCAGCATCCCGTCTCATACAACATTGTGGGTCTAACGACGGTTCTATAAAACTCCCTTCAATTTCAGCGGGATATTACTGATCACATAAAACTCCGGTGGCTTTTCTCCATTTCAACCAGCCAGCCTGAATTCTCTGATTAATGTCACTGTCAATCTCTCAATCCTTTTGATAACTGAACATAGGTATCGAAACTTGCTGCCCATCGATATCTTTTGGCCACCGAGTGCTACAACACCGGAATTCCGAACGGAACGACCACTAAATCTGCACTCAATATATCCCTGTTTTAGACCTACTTAATCTAAAACCCTTTGATTCCAACGTCTCTCTCCATAACTCCAATTTGGCATTTACCCCTTGCCATTGTCTCGTCGATTAACACAACATTGTCAGCAAAAAGTATGTTCCAAGGTAATTATGTCTTTTGTTATCTCATCCATCACTAGGGCGAAAAAGGAAAGGACTGAACGCAGACTCTTGATGCAATCCAATAGTGATCGAGAACTCACTTGCCACCCCACTCCACGTTCTCACATTAGATGCTACTTCGACGTACATGTCCTTGATTACATTGACATACTTGATGGGAACTTTTTCTTCATCAAAGCCCACCATGATATCTCCATTGGTACTTTATCGTAGGCCTTCTCCAAGTCTATAAAGATCATATGCAGATCTTTACTCCTCTCACGGTAGCGCTCGACAAGTTGACGAAGTTAATGGATAGCTTCAGTAATTGGCCGTCCTGGCATGAACCCAAATTGATTTTCCGAATCTTAACCTCCCTCCTTAAACGGTATTCAATTGTCCTCCCCCAAACCTTCATTGTGTGACACATGAGTTTTATCGTGGATAGTTGGTGCAACTCTGAAATGTCACTCTTAATCTTATAGATAGGGATGAGAGTACTCTTTCTCCATTCATTTGGAATTTTGTTACTCCTCCAAATCTTGTTAAATAAATCTTTGCTAAACCCACCGTTGAACAAGCTGTTAAAATAATTCTTCCATATTGCTTTGATGTCTTCATCTCTAACCAATACTTTATGGTTCTCATCTTTTATGCATTTCACTGCACATAGTCTCTTGTCCTCCTCCCCCTCGCTCGGGCATTCCAGTAGATATCTTTTTCTGCCTCCTTAGTATCCAATTTATCGTACACTTCTTTGTAAACTTTAGCTCTAGCATCTCGGACGGCTGTCTTCGCTTCTTTTTTGGCAAGCTTATACCAACCCAACTTCAACTTGCTATGGATAAAAAAAACCAGGTCATCCAAGTGTGATTATCAATAAACGTTATAAACCACCGTTGGTGAGAGATAGTTTGAATTTGACAGGGGCCCCATACATCACTATGAATTAAGGTAAACGGAGATGATGGTTTATATTTTTGAGACGGAAAACTAGAACGATGGTGTTTAGCCAATTCACAAGAGGCACAACAGAAATTAGAAAGTAACTTTATTGATGCAAAACTTGGGAAATAATCTTTGTAAAAACGAAATATGCAGATGACCTAAACGACAATGCCATAACATAATGTCATTATTACTATAAGAAGAAACAAAATTAAGACAAGGCTTATTATCCAGGCCTGCCTGGAGTGACGTAGCATCGAAAAGGTAAAGACCATGATCTTGTCTAGCACTGCCAATCATCTTCCCCGAGACCAAATCCTAAAAGTCGCAATTAGAGGAGGAAAACACAATACGACAATTAAGATCATGAGTGAGTTTACTAATAGACAGGAGATTATAAGTGAGAAGTGGCGCATGCAAGACATTGGTAAGTGAATAAGCGGAAGAAATAAATATGGAACCCTTCCCCGCAATTGGAGCAAGAGAACCATCGGCTATTTTGACCCGTTGGTTCCCAGCACACACGGACATAGGACGAGAACAAGATGGATGACCCTGTCATGTGATCTGTAGCACCTGAATCTAAGATCCAAACGTTGTTAGAAGGTGAATGAGCCACATTAGCACAAGAGATACCTGTCTGGGCGAAGGAACATGAATGAGGGGAGTTAGGCTTCGCTGATTGGTAGCCAAACAACTTGTACAGGTGATCAAGCTGATATTTAGTGAATGGCAGAGACTCAGATGAAGATGATTGCTGGCTGGAGTCGATAGTACTGGATTGAAGAGCGTGACTGCCCGTGGTCTGCTTGCTGTAAGTGTCGGGTTTCTTTTTTCAAATGAGGTGGTCGTCCATGAATCTCCCAACACGTCTCAATGGTATGCCACGGCTTTTTGCACTTCCCACATACCGGTCTTTTCTTGCCATCCCTACGCCAGGATCGAAGCGGGAGTCCCGACTCACCATCGCAGACCCCTCGATGGCAGGAGTGGGTGAATCACGCTTGAACATCACAAGACGTCTAACCTCTTCGCGGTGAATTTCCGAGAAGACTTCACGAATGATGGGTAAAGGCTTTCGACCCAAGATGCGTCCACGAACCTCATCCAGATCCCGATGAAGACCGGCAAGGAAAACAAACACCCGACTACATTCAATCTTATTCTTGTATCGGGTGTTATCTTTGGGGTTTTCCCATTCATCCATGTCGAGTTGATCTAGTTCCTGCCAGATCACCATTAACTCATTATAATAGGAAGTGGCATCACGACCACCCTGTTGGATTTGCCACATACGAGTGGTGAGTTCATACAACTGAGAATAATTCTCCAAATCAGAGTAAATATCACGAACAGCGATCCATACATCGTGAGCTATGGGAAGGAACATAAAGGCCTTCCCAACCGATGGTTTCATGCTATTAATTAGCCATGCCAACACCATGGAGTTTTCCGAACGCCACTGGCTGAACTTTGAGTCATCGGAAGATGGGGGTTTGGTCTCACCCGTGAAATAGCCAAGCCGACCGTTACCATCGATGACAAGACGCACAGATTGTGCCCATTCGAGGTAATTACGGCCATTAAATTTGTGGATTGTGAAGTGTAGGGAATTATCGGACAGAAGGAGTCCAGTAGTATGGGTTGCGCCACCGCCTGTGGAAACATGACCGCTGCTACTGGACGAAGAGGGTGTAGGGCCCAAGAGTCCTAATAAATAGAGTTAAAAAAATCAAATCATATCTAAAAGATACTAATCAAATCTCTAAGATATCTATCCCTTTAAAATCAAATATACATTCATATTTAGTTCCAATCCTATCTTATCGACATGGAGCATATCCTCTTGACTCACCAAGGAGCTCTTTAGCTACTATCTTAATGCCACGAGCCATTTTGTTCCATGTTGTATCAGGATCATCTCTTGGTAATTAACTTCCTAGACCTACCTTCTCTACAAAAGCTCCAAAGTTACAGTTTTTTAACCGTCACAACTTAATTCTAGATTCTAACTTATGCGTAATTCTAGTAGCCTTATTCTTAATCATAACATTCTAGAACTAAAAGTCGGTGTTGGATAACTACGATCTCTCCTGGAATTACCTTACAATCCAAGCATTTACTCTATCTATCCTTCTAGCCAAAAAGAAATCTATTCCACTAGACCCACTTCTAAAGTGGATGAAATGAATAACAGGATATAAATTCCCCTAACAGAAAAGTTACTATTCACATATCAAATATTCTTTGGGTCTCGAATAATATATGTTTTGGATTCTTCTACTTTCATTCATGTAAAACTTAGTCTTTGACTTTCTCTGCAGTTGACCTGTGGAATTTGCTTTGATAATTACCCTCGTGTTAGGATGAGTGCTGCTGGTTGTGGCCATCCCTTTTGTGTCACGTGTTGGCAAGGTTTGTATGTATACCCTTTTTAAAAGGTTCTCTCCTCAGCTATTTTTTTTTCTTGCTTGTGATCTTCAGTGCAATATGATTTTCTTCTGATTGTCCTGAAGGGATATATGTGTTACTTTTTAATTCTACTCTATAAATCATTTTATGGCATCCGTTTTTTGTTATAAGTTTCTACTCATAAGTCATAACTTGTTGTGTAGGTTATATTAGCACTTCCATAAATGATGGCCCCGGATGTTTGATGTTGCGTTGTCCATATCCATCCTGTGGAGCTGCTGTTGGCCAGGATATGGTGAATAAGATGGCTTGTAATGATGATAAAGTGAAACATAATCGCTACTTTTTGAGATCATTTGTTGAAGATAATAGGAAGGTAAATGAGTTCATGCATCTTTGTCATCAGGACCTACTTTTAAAAACAATACATAGCTTCTTTCCTCATAGAGAAGCTTAGTAATCCTAGTATTGAGTGCTAAGGAGGTTGAGATGTGTTTTGAAACCTTAATTGGAAAACTCTGCTGAGACTAAGTTGCTCTTTCATCCCTATTAATGAGAATTCTCCAAACGGTATAAGTGAAAATCGATGCACTTTTCTACTTTCTTTTTAAAAAAAAGAAAGAAAAATAGAAAATCTATCCTATGGGAGATTGTCGATATCCATGGGCTTTACTGGATTATCTTTTTTCACACACTGATTGGAAGTCACCTTCTAGATTATTTCAGTATAATTATTGGGACTTGTTGAAGTACCTAATCTATGTCTTGTGCTCAAATTTTTCCATTTTTTCCTTTTGTAATCCGTTTCATCCTCAGATGAAGTGGTGCCCAGCACCAGGCTGTGATTTTGCTGTAGATTTTATTGTTGGTGGTGCAAGCTATGATGTGACTTGTCGCTGCTCCCACAGTTTCTGCTGGAATGTGAGTCTTGGTTCACTCTTCTTTTTTATTTTTTTTCTTCTTTGCATATCTAGTAGTAAAATCTTTTTGCTCGAGAATAAAGCAATTCTATAAACCATTGCAGTGTGTTGAGGAAGCCCATCGCCCTGTTGATTGTGGAACTGTGGCCAAGTGGATATTGAAGAACAGTGCGGAGTCTGAAAATATGAACTGGTATATTTCGCAATATTATTTAATTGGAAATCATACGTATCAAAATTGTCTTATGTTGTTTCCATGACGTGTAACATTTTTTTGACAGAAGATGGCAACTTCTGATTGCTTTTTAAATGGTATTTATAAATTTTGTCAGCGGGTCCCTCAAATAAAAAGTTATCAAACGAATAATGTTTGAAAATTTTGAAAATCTGGCCTCTTATCTATTTCTTTGATATAGATTAATAGCTAAACTGTGATGTGGTAATGATGGATCACCATTACTTATGTGTATAATTCATTTTCTTCTTTCATATTACCATTTCTAAATCACATTGGTCTGATCTTATATCAGGATATTGGCTAATTCCAAACCGTGTCCAAAGTGCAAGCGGCCTATTGAGAAGAATCAAGGTTGCATGCATATCACGTGCACACCACCTTGTAAATTTGAGTTTTGCTGGTATGTTTGTTGCTCTTGTTATGAACGACAAACTTCCTACAGTTTTTAAGAAGTCCTTGAGAGTAGATTAACTTTTACTCTATGTATATGTTGGATTAAGATATCAACGACTCTGTAGTAATCCTTGTTTCTTTGATGTCTTCTTTTGCCTGCTGTTTTCGTCAACCTCTCTCTTCCTTATCTTCTGGAGTCTGTAGAAAATTCTTGTCATTTCATGTCATCTGTTAGGGTATACTTGCAGGCTATGCCTTGGTGCATGGTCAGAACACGGTGAAAGAACTGGTGGATTTTATGCATGCAACCGTTATGAAGCTGCCAAGCAAGAAGGAGTGGTGATGTTATGAATTTGATACTTTCTCAGTTGGTTTCTAACAGATTTAACTTATGGCTGGAGTATCGTGTCTCTAATTCGACTTTTGCATACAGTATGATGAAGATGAAAAACGTAGAGAGATGGCTAAAAATTCTTTAGAAAGATATACACATTACTATGAAAGATGGGCTACAAACCAGTCGGTATGTTTATTTTTCCCTCATTTATGATGTGGTGGTTCCGCAAACTAGCCGCTGGTTCTCAAGCTGATTGTAATAGACATGATACTTGTGGAATATTTAATATACTTTTTAGGTTCATTCCGAGTCAATTCATACCTTGTGATGTTTAGAGTTGGATTGCAACTTTCATTATTCACATCTGAACGCCTAAAAAAATTGTTTCTTTTTTTCTCTCTCTTGAGAATGTCTAGCCTTTGCCAGAGTAACACTTAAATCTGCAGCAGCACCCTTAGAAAACTGTCACTCATATGAGGAAATTTTGGAATTTTTGCCATTCCTTTCCTCCCACATGTTTGAAATATCGTGTAGTGGGCATTCCCCTTTTTCTATGAGGTTCAGGATTTTGTGTATTAATCACTATCCAATGCATCAATGATTGACTGAGCGAGCACGTGTTCACAAATCCAAGCTAGTAATATGATTTCGTTCGCTATTGTATCTTCGATTTGGTTGTGATAAACACATATAGATTCACATATAGATTCTTATTCACATGTCAGAACATATATAATTCTGTGCTTGTACTATCATTTGGATTTCCTTATTTTATATATGCTTTGTATTAATGAAATCTAAAATTTATATTTTTTTACCTTACTGCAGTCAAGGCAACGAGCACTTGAAAACTTACACCAAACGCAAACAGTACATGTAAGAACATACTTAACTCCGAAGCTCACTAATCCTCCACTTGGAAGTTTGTAATGTTCCTCGCACCTTTTTGTGAGTGAGACCAATGCACCCAGTAATGCCACTCAAATTGAAGTGTCGTCAAAATGTCTTTTTATTGAAGGACCATTGTTATTTAAAGCTTCTGTATGCATTGGATTGTTTTAATGATATATTAGTATCTTGAGCATAAGTATCATAAATTAATTCCAGGGCTGAAGAAGTGTATTGCCTTTCTTATGTAGCTAGAGAAACTGAGCGACAAACAATGTCAACCTGAATCTCAGCTTAAGTTCATCATAGAGGCCTGGCAACAGGTAAGTTTTAGTTTCATCATCTTCTGACTCTGGCTAGAGGGCATTGTATTCCTGGATGCGTCATGAACTGGTCACTGCTACTTGGACAAGAGTTTGCGGTCAATACACCTGATACGTGTCATTTAAAGCATTTGAAAGTTATAATCGTGCCTGGAATTGCTTCTTAAGCACAAAAGCCCAAAAGAGGTGGTTTTGAAGAAATGAATTTTAATATATCAGACTCTGTTATTCATTTTTACTTATATCGCAACAGAAAAAATTAGCTAAAAACCATCTTTAATTAATTGCCACCAATTAGATGGAGCAGGAAAAGAATTTTGCAACCTCCACATCTTCTTTGAAGAAAACCTGACAATTGTCAATTCTTCTGTTGGATCCTCCAAGGAATTTATATCTATGTGCTATTAGGTAGCATTTCCCTTTGAATTCTTTATTTCATCCTCCATATCATGTGCTCTTTGTTCCCATGGGTTAGATTATACCGAACAGGCCTAGGTAGTAGGATACAATGTATAGAATCCGACTTTAGGACACAGGAATTCTTTTGATCTTCCAAGCAGTACAGCAGTATTTTATCTTATTTTTTTGCATTGGCCTTTTATAGATTGTTGAATGTAGACGAGTTTTGAAATGGACATATGCATATGGATATTATCTACCCGAGAATGCACGTGCTAAGAAGCAGTTTTTTGAGTATCTGCAAGGTCTGCAATTTATCCAACTTTGAATATTTTGGTTCGTTCTCTTCATGTATATTTTACCCCTTTATCCCTGTATTCTTTAGGTGATGCAGAGTCTGGATTGGAACGGCTTCATCAATGTGCAGAGAAGGAATTTCAGGGATACCTAAATTCTGAGGGTCCATCCAAAGACTTCAATGAGTTTCGGACAAAATTGGCAGGATTGACCAGGTGAATCCAACTAATATTTTCTCTTCTGCTCAACTATGGTTATCCATATTTATTCGTACATCAGATAACTCTCTTTCTTTTAATGGAAGTTGCACCTGTCTTCTCTCTGTGTTTCTTCATAATGATTGATTTCTAATATAAGTTTTGTATAGATGACGGTAGCTAATGCAGTCTGAATGAATTTTGAAGTGCTGGAGAAAGTGCTCTTAATTCAATTATTTGCTTTCTGGAAATGTTGAAATGTGGAAATTTAGAATCATCATTACTGGTGCGTAGGTTGAATCTTGACGTTGGATACAGTTGGAGGTGTAAATGTCATTGATTAGAATCATGAACGGACTAAAGGTGCTCTAAAATAGTCATTTGCTCTCTGATGTCGGAACGAAGGATTAAGGACACTAGTGATCATATTTTTATTCATATTCCAACATGACAAATTAAGATGTTTTTCTTTGGACATAGTGATTCTAGTAAGAACTCTTTTTGGCTTCTTGTCATCTAACCCTAAAAAAAAAGGGAGATGTCTCTTTCAAGTTCTCTTTTTCCTTAAAAAAATAGAAGCATTTTAATGTCTGGATATAACATTGGAGGATTCTTTTGAATCACATAATATCCATCGCTATTAGCGGCACATAATATCACACCATAATATATGTTCTCAATACATCGTTACATGCCATTTACAACCCATAAATCATAATAAAACATCACAAGTTCTCTAGCGTAGACCCCACCAATATTCACATGTCACCCCATGATATATATATCACAAATATCATCAATGCTTAATCAATAAATGATAGCAAAATATTATTGTTCGTACTATTTCGTCCGAAATGACTAGAGTTAACCTCTTCTTTGTCCCGAGATTTGAGAATATTCTACATACATTCAACTAATCAATATTCAACTAATCAATATTATGATTTATGTACATATAGCCTCACACGCAAACACATGTTCATGGTCATGATATAATATCAGTTCATGATAATCTACTTACTTAATTCCTCGGACAATGAATTCGTTGACATCGCAAACACAATTATTTTTCAGATAGGAATTGACATTTTTTTGGCTTCTGCCTATTTTAATCCCTTTCCTAAACTAAAATCCCACCAAACACCATTTCTTTCTTTTGAGGTCATATATGTTGATTTGCTCCTTTTAGCATTTAGGTATGTCCAAACCATTGTTTGTAAGTGAGTAGAAAGAGGTCTCAATATGTACTCATTATAAACTGTTATGTTTGTGTAGCTGTCAAATTGATCACGGCCTTTAACTCTTCATAGTTATGTTGAATTTGTTCCTTCCCCCTCCCTCAATTGCATTAAGTAATGTGGAAAAAATAAGACAACCAACAATTCTCTCACTCTGTAAGTTGTCCTAATTCGAAGTGTGTAACTTCATCATAGACAATGAACTAGGATCAGTTCAAAGTTTTCCTACTGAGCCACTAAAGCCTTGGAGAAGTGTCTATTCCATCCACACACCACTATCCTTTCCTAACAAGTGAAAATCGTGATATTTAATCTTCCCTGAGGAGAATTACCACGGTCTTACAGTATAGTCTCTCCCTTAGATAAATATATGATTTCCATCATATGAACTTGAACTCATTCAATTTCCTGAATTTTAATTACTGCAGTGTTACTAAGAATTATTTTGAGAACCTCGTTCGAGCTTTAGAAAATGGTCTATCAGATGTAGACGCTCATGCAGCAAGCAGCAGGGCTGGTAGCTCCAAGAATCTGGGAAGTGGCAGTGGCAAAGGAAGAGGTGGTCGGGGAAAGGGAACTTCATCCAAATCAAGCAGTTCTCGAAACCTAGATGCCTCGGATCACTGGTCCTGTGATTACTGCACCCTTGCCAACGATAAATCAGCTACTATTTGTCGTATGTGCCAGCAGCGCAGGTGAACAAACCGGTTCTTTGCATATTATCTTTAAAATGAAGCCACTCCTATTGGCTACTTCTGTGTCACCCACTAGTTCTCAGTGCTGAAGGCATCATGCAGTCCCAGAAGTCTTAGAAAATTAACATGGATCGTACATAATTGTTTCGGATGTGTTAGATTCCCGGAAACATTTGTGTCGTATACTATTTTAACATTTTCTACTGCTAGTAGATAAAGATACATGATAAATATTTATATGGTGTATGGTTTGTAAGTAGAAATGTATACACAACTGAATAAATTTGTGAATTGTCAACAATAAATTCACGTTTCTATTTTTTCACAACGATTTGAGGTTTATTTTGTTTATAGTTCAATTGATGTCTGATTACCGTTATGATCTTTTTTGTTTGGGAGTAATAATTATCTCGGTATTCAGGTTACTATGAGATTTAAAACTTAGAAAGTTGAGTCGGATTATGTTTACCTTAAAACAATGTGTTATGATATTGTCATAGCATTGTTGTTGCCTGATATTGTCAGAGCAATTATTGTTGTTGTCAGAGCAATTTTCAGACAAGTGAGAGGCGTTTAGTTGAAAAATTCAGGCAAGTAGAAATATTCCCCATTCTTTGTATTTAAATATTCAAATTTACTCAGTGATCTCACCATTTTCGCCAGCTATAGAGCAACCTCACTA
Source organism: Haberlea rhodopensis (assembly GCA_907163345.1). Classification (NCBI taxonomy): domain Eukaryota; kingdom Viridiplantae; phylum Streptophyta; class Magnoliopsida; order Lamiales; family Gesneriaceae; genus Haberlea; species Haberlea rhodopensis. The sequence goes on from CAJQUN010000110.1 coordinate 1,749,425, forward strand.
ATGTCCTGATAATGTAATTTGCTTGCAGCAAGCCGCAAATCTTAGAGAGAAACATGTTTAAACCAGACAGAAGAAACCTAAAAGTACCTTATCTTCCTGGAATTTTTTCTACCAAAAAGCAAGAAAGATAAAACAATTAAAAGTTAGTCCTATATACGTTGTTCCTGAAATGTTATTTATGTCTGGTTCCATTCGGTAAAATTCGAAGATCCGAGATTTGGCAGAGTCGTAGGAATCCAGTTATTGCAATTTGATCCCTGATCATAGATAGTACTAGCCTTTGTTATTATTCCACTCGATTGATGCAAATGTCTTGTCTGCTGATAAACATCCGTTGATCCAAACATTCCCAGATTTCCCTCGTTTGCCACGAAAGGATTTTCCCCATTTTGATTCCCACTTCCGACGATCACCGTGCCCATAATCGGTGCCATAAAGCTGTTTCCACCATTGGTTCCATTCCCATCTCCATTATTCCCATACATAACGGAATTCGACCCGGAGCTATGCTCCATTGAAGAAGAATTCAAGCTCATCAGATTGTGCGATACATGAGAAGATTGAGAGAAATTCTGTGTTTTTCCCAACTGAAGTTGGTGGTGCCGAATATTGTTGTTGTCAATAAAATCATGACTAACTATATCTTGATCTTGTTCTTGTTTGCACCACATTCGGCTTTGGTTTGCATAACCGTACATGTTCAATGGCTGAGCTTGCTGGAATCCAATAGCAGGCCAGCCATAGCCATTTGTGAGATTATTCGGGCAGCAGTTTCCTTCCTCGGACCAGTGGATTGCTAAGGCCGCTTCTTGGTTTTCGGCATCCTTTAAACGCTTAGCAGCGCTACCGATGGGTAAAGTGTTGCTTTCGAGTATACTTTTGACATCATACCGATTGATTTCGAAGTTTGTCACGGCGCTGAGGCCTCTAAACTTGATCGCTGCAATGTCATATGCTTCTGCTGCTTCCTCTTGTGTGCCTTAAAAATCCAAGATATCAGTTAGAACAATACAATGTCATTTACTTAAATGACAGAAAACACCAAAAAAATTGATATGAAATATATGAATTGAAATTATGTGTAATATGGTTGGATATATATTTCAGGTATTTCTGGAAAATGTTTCTTGGAAAATGTATTTTATGGAGCATATACGTTTGGTTATATCTTTGAAATGAAATTTTTTCTATTATAGATGTCTTGGCATGTCAATATTGATTACTATATTTTTAAAATTATATAGTTATTGTAAAATTCAACATATATGTACACATTAATTAGATTAAAATATATTATAATTATAACATCGTTTTGAGTGAATAAAATTGAATTTTAACTAATTTTTTTCGTAGGAAAAATTATAGTAATAGAGCAGTAGCGGTGCTCGAACCCAAAATTACAATACAACATTATAAGGATAGACCTCCTAAGACCAATGCCAAAAATTAACCGTATCCAAGACAATGAACAAGCTGCGTAACACGAAGGGAAAATATTAAAACCCATAAAAACACAATCAAAATGAGGTGAAAGTATATTTTGGGAATGAATTTTAAAATATTGTGAATATGCTTGGTTATATATTTGGAAAATATAAACATTTTCCAGAAAAATAACAAAATGCAGCACAAGAACTTGAAGCAAGAAGATTACTGAAAGTTCCCAAGTAGAGGTCCTTGTTGCCTGCAACTCTTCCTATTCTTGCTTGCCATCTTCCATGCTGATGATGTCTGTTAAATTAAAAAATCTTAATTTACTTTGTGAAACATTTAAAGATGAACAATTCTGCATATTTATCAAGAAGTCTTTCTGAAACAAAAATAAGCTGAAAATTATATCAATTCTTGACTCCATTTTGATGCCTTTTATATATATATATATATATTAGATGTTACCTTGTAACTCCCCGATAAATGGATGCGCCACGAGAGAAACCGCTACTCTTCCTGGATTCAAAATGTAATCCTTCAAGTGATTAGCTTAAAGAATACAATACTTCTATGCTTTTCCCCCTTAATTCTTATTATAATATAAAATATATATATATATTTTCAGAATACCTTCTTAGTGATGCTACATGTTCTTGCCTAGTCAAGTGCTTCATTTCCTCCACTTCTTTCTCATAGTTGCTGATCTGAGTTAATATTTTGGAGGCAGCCAATTGTCATAAGTTAAAAAATAACATAAAATGAAATAAAACTTTAGGAATTATTCAATCTGACCAAACACATGAAAAAAAAATTAATTGGTACTTAAGATGATCACTTACTGGAAAATTTGTTGTGGTAGTGGTTCCCCAGTATTTCAGAGCTGCTAAATCATAAGATCGAGCAGCCTTTTCTTCCTTATCATAACCTCCTATATAACAGAAAATTATACAGGAAAGCAAAGAAAATGGAGAAATTATATAATATAAAGTCACATTATTGATATCAGTTTAAGCAAAAATATTTTTAAATGACAAATAATAGAGTTGGTGGAGATAACAAGACTTACCCAAGTAAACTGCAGCCAGGATTGAATCATTCGCCAAGAAGCATTTCGGAGACAAAGAAACGAGGGTTAAAACATATAATAAATAAATTTTATCTATAAATTAATATTCAAAATAAATGAAAATAAATAATGGCAGACACTTTATTCATATACCTTGCCTTCCTTTCCGGGTTTGTCCCTCTCTTCTGCAACTATTATCCCACAAATGTGCTTCATATCTTCCAGTCCATCTATGCCTGCACACAACCAAACAGACGTTCATATTCAATAATGAGAAGAAAAGATTACATCTTTATGTTGTTTAAACAAAACCCACAAAAGATTCATCATGAAATTCAAAAAATAAATTTAAAAAAAATTACAAGCAAATAAACATTTATATCAACCTTGTTACACCACGGTAAATGGAGGTCCTTTGTCCAAATGTGTCTACATTTTTCCTCATTACAGACTCTATAGCACCACTAGTTTGACTGTCAACTGGTCTTTTGTTATTATCTGATGCGCAACTCTCCGCTGCATTGTTGTTATTATTACCATTGACAAGTGGTAAGTTTGGAGAGATTGACCGTGAGCATGTGCTCATGGAAAGTGACAAAGTCCGAGCACCGGTAGGCGGTGCCCGGGTGGTACAGGCCTTTATATCTGCTGCGTGTGGTGGCGTAGGGTTGTTTCTTAGCCAGTTTTTTATCATGGAGAGGCCAATAGTGGTGTTATTGTTGGTGGGGTTTATACTTTTTTGAGAGTTGGCATCTGTTTCTTGGTATATATTGTAAGAGTTGTCAAGGGCACTATTGGTTTGATAACTAGTGGGATTTGTAAAGTTAGGGTTCTTTAGCTGTTGATGATCGGTACTGAAAGAGTGCATCTCAACTCCAAGAAAATTCTCAAGTTTTGGGGTTTCTTGAATCTCCATGTTTCCGCATGATATTATACTACTCATTCCCACTCCCTTCATACTCCAATCTGCAAGGGAAAACAATAATAAGACACTTAAATTTAACCCCATTCTTTCTGCATTAAATGGAATGTATAATCATGACTGCCAAAACCAGAAATTTTCGTTCTAAGTAATAATACAAAAACATACTAACAAGACACAAATCTACATATATAACAAAACTTATTTTAAAAAAAAAAAACAGATGGACTAATGAATTTACCATGAGATTGAGGATCCGAGGTAGTAGTGTTGCTGGTGTTGAAAGCTTCTAAAATACCAAAAGGAGGTTGAATGACAGAAGCAGAGGGCTGTGTGAGGTCAAAACATTGATCAGAGACTACTACTTGTTGCTGAGGTGAAAGAGAGAATCCCAACCAGTTATTCGCAGAACCCATTTTGACAAGATATTTTGTTTTCCTGCTAGCAAATATTATTAATATATATTGTAGAGAGATAAGAAGAAGACACAAGCTGCTGATGCATGTAATGAAACTGGTAAATAAATGTGAAGTAGATTCTTAAAGAAAAGTGCAGAAGATATATATGCAAAGGCTTAATGCTTATTCACAGATCTCTCTCGTACTATTGCTGGTCATAAGTGGGGTGCCGGTACTGATCCCAAGAACCACTGCTGATTTCAGCAAGTGAAAGCAGATTTAGGGTTTTATCAGGGGCATAATTGTCCTTTCACATGCTGTTTGTCTATTATTGCCAATTGTTTGTATATATATGAACATGTATACATGACACGGGGCCATTCTCGCATTACACCAACTATGGTACACCAACACACATCTATACATACACATAATATATGTATATATATATATGTGTGTTGGTGTATAATCTAAGTCACATAATCCTTCCTACCCCCCTCCACGCACTGGCGCTCCGGCCGCGACCTGGCGAACTCGGTGCGCGTGCGGCGCATTAAGGCGACCTAAGAATTTCTAGTTCGCGCACTAAGATTTTATAATTTGCGCACTAAGATTTCCTAATTCGCGCACTAAGATTTCCTAATTCGCGCATTAAATTTACTAAGTCGCGCACTAAGTTACTAAGTCTTGTTAATCCTCCTTAATTCTCCGATTTTTTTTTTTTGTAATTATAAAAAAAATTCTTCGATTTTGGGTTTAGATGAATTTTTTATGGTTTCTAGGTATTTCGGGTTGGTAAGAAAATTATATTATATGGTAAATAGATAGATAATGAATCATGAAAAGACATAATAGCATATGAAAGATTAAAATATGTGATAAAATAAAGTATGATAAATCTGTGATTTTGTAACATTTTTGCGGAGTAAATAATAATAAATTTGATATCTTAGTTTTTTGCATGAAAATTAATAGAATGAACTTTATAAATAATTTTATTGAGTTAATTTAAATGTTTATTATTAGTCATTTCATAAAGTAATAATATAAGTCTCCAGAAATAATATGAGTCGTTTTTAATAAATTCATACTATTACCAAACATGTTGAAATAAATATGAACAATTTGGTTTCATTTTTCAAATTCGTTATTTTATATCTTATAATAAAACAAAACTTTAATACTTCATTTCTATTTCTACAATATACTTTTCGGAGAATTCTTACTAGACGAATGATCAAATACAAGATTCAAATTACGTTGTATCACTGGCTATAACATTTTTGCAAAGCTGCAAATGTTAGATTATTCAATAAAATCTAATTTTAATATTTTTTAAGAATGGTAAAGCTGCAAACACCAAAGTTGTTAAGAACTTCATATTGTAAATTTGTAAATAATATAATAATGATGTGAGTTTGTTAAATATGATGTATATTATGTATGTTTAACTTCATTTCATCAGTGTGTATGTACATATATTTATTTATTTATTAATTTTAATATGCGCATAAGGCGCACCCGCACTCAATTTTTTTGCAAATTGACGCACTCATGCATCCGCATCCGCATCCCGCATCAGACTATGTGACTTAGTGTATAATACACATTGGTGTATGGAAGCATTTTCTCATGACACGTGTTTAAAACCTGACCTCATCAAATAGTTAATTAATCTTTTAAAAGGGTAAATTTTAAAAAATGGTCCTATAAATTATAAAGATTATAATATTTTAGTCCAAATTTTAAGGACTAATAAAATATATAGTTCCATGTAAATTGTTTTCAATCATAAATAGTGCCAAACTTTTTTTTTAATCAATACTAGTCCCAAACTTTTGTTTTTAATAAACCATTGTCTTAAAGCTCACTGTTCAATTATGGGACCACTTTTGTTAGAAAATAATTTATGTGTGACTAAATTTATTAAAAACATCTATATGAGAATTTTTTTTTTTTTATCAAAAACCATTTATGTTGGACTATATTTGAGTATTCCTAAAAGTTTAAGATTAGTATTGGAAAAGTCCATATTCTATGAGATTATTTCTTTAAATTTACCCCCTCTTAAAATTAATCATGTCTATTAATAAACTAAGATGTCATTTTTAATTTAGATCTACAAAATGATACTTGAAAATGGTTATAATTTAGATATATAAATAGATTATATAAATAATAAATAATAAATTGTATAATCTCTCTATAAGCTCAGACTTTTAGATGAGACGGCAATTCTTTATCGAGTCCGCAAAAAAGTAGATCGCATATATTCAAATCAAATTTGGACAATTAGATCTTGCATGAGGGTAATACCCTCATATTGAGATCTCATTTCCGTCTTATATATATCATTTTTCCTTTAATATTATTTTCTGCATGCGTAAGGTCTAAATCTGAAGTTGGGGGCAGGCGGCCTTCAAAGAACCCATGACTTTTTCACATTCCATCCATCCCATGATGGGGCAAGCTTCCATTATTCTGTCATACAGACCACTAAAATGTATCGCTCGATCTCTCTGTATTGTTGTGTTCTTTGCACAAACAATGATTCGTGATATATTGAAGTAAATATTTGTAAAATCTGTTCAAAAAATTATAAATTATTAGTTATTTTAACATAAAAATATAAATAAATAATACAGTTAATAGAAAATGTAAATATTTATAGTACAAAAGGAAGAAAGTTAAGGGATATAAATGAATAAAGTAGGTATAAGTAGACCCGACCACGGTTCAGAACCGCCGGTTCGACGGTTCAAAAAACATCGACCCTTAACCTTAACCTTCCTTGACGGTTACGGTTACGGTTCATGAACCGCCGGTTACGGTTCCGGTTCCGGTTACGGTTATGGTTAACCAACGGTTACGGTTACGGTTACGGTTTGACCCTTATTTTTTTAAAAAAAATTAAAAATATTATTAAAATTTGAAATAAAGTGTAAAAAGTGTATGAATGTGTTTTCATCCATGGATTAAACATAAAATAACGTGAAATAAATTCAAGCCAAGATAATCAAAATGTGTAGATATATTTGTTTGGTTGATTTATACTATATTTAGATCAACAACGCTCTTATAGCTTAGTGGTTGAAGTTAATTATTAAAGTTGGAGGTCATTAGTTCAAATATACACCATAACATATATTTTAAATTTAAAAATGTAAAAATAAAATAAAATAAACCCTTGAACCGCAGGTTAACCGACGGTTCACGGGTTAGCAAAATCATGACCCTTAACCTGCCCTTCTATAGACGGGTCGGTTACGGTTCCGACCCTTCGAACCGTTGACCCGGTTAACCGGCCCGTTGACCACGGGCCGGTTCAGGGTCGATGATGACCCTTGGTCGGGTCTAGGTATAAGAGGTGAAATTTTGATAAAATATTTAAGGTAAAAATTTTAACATATAAAAACAATATAAAAAAAAAACTCTAAAACAAAAACAAGAAACTCTGTATCCATTTCTGATAATTTGTATTTATTGGTTCTCCAAATATAGAAACGCGGCTCCCAAACAAGATTGCTTAATAATACTCAGTTAATAAAAGTGGTCGAAGTTATATGATAAATATTTAATTGGAAATTTATAAACTATAACTAAAAAATAATATGTTTAATATATAATATATGGGAAAAAATGATAAAGCGTTAAAAAATATGCAGTTTACCTATTTGCTTACTAGATAAATACAACACTTTCTTAATCTTAAACGCTTAAATTTATGATCAATCTATATTTTAACCTCAATATATTAATTTTTGGAGCTAAAAATGAAAAGTTGAAATATATTTATATGGATAAATTACAATAATGGTCTCACTAAATATTGTAACAATAGTCTCAAAATTTTAGTACTAAACAAATATAGTCCCACAAAAATTACTTTTTAAACAAAAATGGTCACATTACCACTTTTCGGTTAAAAACATACTTAATGAACATGTGTCGTGCACGTGGAGACATGTGCCAATAGGAGGAGCTTTGTTCTTGAACAGATATGTGTACAACACAAGTATGTTCTGGTTTTTTTTAAAACGGAAAAAAATTGTCTTATGATCATTTTTGTTAAAATCAATTTATATGATATTATATTTATAAAACAACTTTTGTGGGATCATTTTGTTAAAAAATAATTTGAGACTATATTTATTTAATTCTAAAAGTTTGGAGTACTTATGCAAATGACGCTATTAAGTAATACTATTTTTATAATTACCATATTTATAGAATAATAATAATGCGAATACAACGTATATGTACCCCAATACGAAGACACTAACCCTCATCTTCCGGCTATTGGGGTTATAATTAATTAATTATATATTATAGTATTGCATTCAATTTTAAAAAAAAAAATTGTATAGAGCAATATAGGGACAGATTGGGAGATATATCGTTATTCCTTATTATACCAAATAGAATTTGACAGCCAACCTTCAGTAATCAAACTATGAAATAAACTATAATATTTTCTCAACTGTGCTTTATTTTATTGCCATCTACCTCATTTACTTAAGTTTTTAGAGTGTATTGAATATTAGATAAATGGTAAATTTAAAAAATTGGGTACGCGGAATAAGGGTCTTTGGCTCTTTGCAGTACTAATTCAAACTTTTAGAACTAATCAAAAATAGTCTTATGAAAATTATTTTTAATAAATACTAGTCCCATTTTTTATTTTTAATAAAAAATTGGTCTCAAAGTCCCTATTCAATTATGAGACTACTTTTATTGAAATTATTTTCTGTAGGACTAAATTTGTTAAAAATATTTATATGTGACTATTATATAAATATATATATATATTGACTACTATATATGTCAGATATTGTATTTTCGAAAATGGAAAAGGGTACGCATAGATACCCTCTAGTTTTCATAATTAATAAATCCTCTCTTCTAGTTTGAACAATTACGTCCACCTACCCAGCGATGTGTTTTTATGTCAGATCATAGGGGAGATAATTGTAATATTCCTATATATTTTACAAACTAGATTGGGCATTACTGTATTATAGCTATTCTACAAAAAATGCAGATATAATTGTTCAAACTAGAAGAGGAAATTTATTATAATTCCTACAATATTTAAAATTCGTACATTCAATAATATATTATTTTATTTTATATTATATTACTGTAATTAATATGCTTCATAAATGTATGTGTTAATGCATGTATTAATGAAAGTGTTGTGAAATGTAATATTTGTTATGAAACGTATATTGGATATCCATTACATTCCACCTCCATGTAACTTATAATCTTAAGCCTATAAATAGAGGTTTAAAGTGAAATGAAAAATATATGAAAAGCTCTCTAAATTTCGCTCTCTAAATTGTTCTCTATATAATACAATCATATTATTTTATAATACGTTATCACCACGAATCTCTAGCCAACTTTGTGTAAGTGTGGTAAGTTTTACTTGTTTTCTTGATTTAAATTACATTATGACTAATCTTGCAAAACTCGAGTTTGTTTCTCTTGATATCACTGGAAAGAATTATTTATCATGGGTACTAGATGCTGAAATTCATCTAGAGGCAAATGGTCTTGTAGAAACCATCAAAGAAGAAAGTATAACCACAAATCAAGCAAATGATAAATCAATGATCTTCATCCGTCACCACCTTGATGAAAGGTTAAAAACAGAATATTTGACGGTAAAGGATCAATTTGCCTTGTGTACTAGTTTGAAGGAAAGATGTGAACACCAAAAAATGGTTATTCTTCCAAAAGCTCGTTATGAGTGGATGCACTTACGCTTGCAAGATTTTAAAACTGTAAGTGAGTATAATTCAACAATTTTCCAAATCAGTTCAAAGTTGAAATTATGTGGGGAAAATGTAATTGATGAGGATTTGTTGGAGAAAACATTCTCCACTTTTCACGCATCGAATGTGCTATTGCAGCATCAATATCATGAAAAGGGTTTCAAAAAATATTCTGAAATAATTTCTTGTCTTCTTGTTGCTGGACAAAATAATGAGCTTTTGTTGAAAAACCACGAGGCTCGTCCAACTGGTGTTGCTCCATTTCCTGAAGCAAATGCGACGTCTTTACGATATAATAACGAACAAAACCGAGGCCAAGATCGTGGTCTTGGTCGTGATCATGGTCGAAACCGTTATAATAATAATTGTGGTGGTCATATCAAAGTATTAAGCACCACCAGAAGTGGGAAAGTAACAATAACCGTTACAATAATAATCGTGGTGGTCATATCAAAAATATTACACACAACCAGAAGTGGGAGCGTAATGATGAGAAGGATGTAAACCAAAATAAAAGGGAGGAGAATAAGTGTTATAGTTGTGGCATGAAAGGCCAATGGACTCATACTTGTCGTATGTCAAAGCATCTTGGTGATCTCTATCGAGAATCATTGAAGAATAAAGAGAAAAGAATAGAGACAAATTTCAATAGTAAATATGTTAATCTTGACCATAATTTTGTTGACGATAGCTTTAACGATTTTACTTCTTTTGATGTTGCTGATTTCTTTGTCAATCGCCCTAAAGATGATATTAGTCATGTAAATACCTAAGAATTTTCATTTGATGTTTGCAAATAAATATTTATAATAAATGTTTATTATCAATATTTCTTTTATTATACAAATGTTTTATTTATCATAAAAGAAGAAAAAAAATCTCATTTTGAACTTCTATTTTTTTGAAGAAAATATACGTTCCCATGATCATTGACAAAGAATTATATTTGACAGGTATTGCAACAACACACTCCATACTTAAGGATAAGAATTATTTTTCATATATAATAATGAAAAAAGCTCATGTTAGTACAATATCTTGTATGCAAAATTAATTGAAGGCTCCGGAAGAGCAACTATAATTTTGCCTGGAGGAACAAAATTTTGCATTGATAATGTTTTGTTTTGCTCAAAGTCTCAAATAAACTTATTGAATTTTAAAGATATTCGTAAAAATAGATATCATATTGAGACTAAAAGTGAAGATAATAATAAATACTTGTATATTACAAGTATTAGTTTTGGAAGAAAGTTGTGTTGAAAAAACTATCTTCTGATTCCTCTGGATTATACTACACATATATAACTACAATTGAAATATATGCAACGGTAAACCAGAAGTTTATTGATCATAATGATTTTATCATTTGACATGATCGGTTGGGTCATCCCGGTTATATAATGATGAGAAGAATATTAGAGAATTCACGTGGTCATTCTTTGAAGAGCCAGAACATTTTTCAATCCAATGAATTCTCATGTGCAGCTTGTTCTCAAGGCAACTTAATCATAAGGCCATCACCGATAAAAATTCAAACGGAATCTCCTGTATTTTTAGAAAGCATATATGGGATATTTGTGGGCCTATTCACCCACCTTGTGGACCATTTCGATATTTTATGATTTTATTGATGCATCAACGAGATGGTCACATGTATGCATATTATCAACTCGCAACTTGACATTTGCAAAATTACTTGCGGAGTTACTTCGGTTACGAGCACATTTTCCAGATTATACTATCAAGAAATTTCATCCTGATAATGCTGGTGAATTTACATCACAATTTTCCCAAAGACCTGACGTTGATTATGAGGAGACATATTTTTCTGTTGTGGATGCAACAACTTTTCGTTATTTGCTTAATCTGACAGCAAATGAACGACTTGAAATGCATTTTATGGATGTTATTACTGCCATATTGGCTTACTTGATAATGACATTTATATGAAAATCCCAGAAGGTTTAAAATTACCTAAGGGACATGACCCCGGTTCTAGAGAGTTTTACTCGGTCAAATTGTATAAATCGTTATATGGCTTGAAACAAGGTGGACACATGTGGTATAATTGCCTTGGTGAATACTTGATGAAACAAGGCTATATGAATGATCATATTTGTTCGTCCGTTTTTATTAAGAGGTCTGGAACTGAGTTTGCAATAATTGCAATATATGTTGATTTAAATATTATTGGGACTTCTGAAGAGCTCAAGAAAGCTATGGATTATTTAAAGCAATAATTTGAAATGAAAGATCTTGGAAAGACATCATTTTGCATTGGCTTGCAAATTGAGCACTTAGAAAATGACTTCTTGTTACACCAGTCTACTTATACATCAAAAATATTTAAACAATTCTATATGGATAAAGCACATCCATTGAGCATACCTATGGTTGTAAGATCACCTGATGTGCACAAAAATCATTTTCGACCTCATGAAAATAATGAAGAACTACTAGGTCCAGAAGTATCATATATTAGTTATCGGAGCATTAATGTATCTTCATAGTCATACACGCCCTGATATATCATTTGTTGTGAATATGTTAGCAAGATATAGCTCTTCACCTACACGAAGACATTGAAATGGTGTTAAACATATATTTCGATATCTTCAAGGAACAATGGATATGTGCCTTTATTATCTCAAGGCACTCAAATCTGATCTCATAGGCTATGTGGATGCTGGATATTTATCTGATCCTCATAATGCTTGGTCACAAACGGGTTATGTGTTCACATGTGGTGGTACAGCTATTTCTTGGTGTTCTATGAAACAAACCATAACTGCCACTTCTTATAATCATGCTGAATTATTGGCGATCCATGAAGCAAGTCGGGAATGTGTTTGGTTAGATCTATAATCCATCATATTCCAGGGACATGTGGTTTGCATTTGGACAAAAAAATGTTTCTACAACTTTGTTCGAAGATCATGCTGCATCGCTCAATTGAAGGAAGAATGCATCAAAGGCGATAGAACGAAACACATTTCACTAATATTCTTTTTCACTCATGATCTTCAAAAGAATGGTTAGATCAATGTTCAACAAATTCGTTCAAATGACAATCTAACAGATTTATTCACAAAGTCTCTACCGACTTCAACATTTGGAAAGTTGGTTCACAAGGTTGGAATACGACGACTAAAAGATGTCAAATGATGAGATCAAGAAGTTGAATTATTTCACAATGTACTCGTTTTCCTTAACCATGTTTTTTTTTCCCAATGAGTTTTTCCTGGTAAGGTTTTTAATGAGACAGTGTATGAACATTCAAGGGGGGGTTTTATAAATATGTTTCATAAATGCATGTTTTAATGCATGTATTAACGAAAGTGTTGTGAAACGTAATATTTGTTATGAAACATATATTGGATATCCATTTACTTCCACCTTCCACCTTCCACCTTCCACCTTCCACCTCCATGTAACTCATAATCTTAAGCCTATAAATAGAAATGAAAAATAGAGGCTTAAAGTGATTTGAAAAATATATGAAAAGCTCTCTAAATTGTTCTCTATATAATACAATAATATTATTTTATAACAATTACATAATAAATGCATCTATATCTATTTAACTTAAATCAAAGACAAATCATATACATCTATATGAGCTTCATAGCATTGTCGCGATAGATAAGAGCTCGTGTTCACTTTAGGCAGACTCGAGTTCGAGTCGCACTTAGTGTAAAAATTGGTTTAATCCCCCACACAACAACAAGCATTTAATCCCAATAAATTGGGGTAGGTTATTTTTTTTCCTTTCCTCGAATATTACAAAAATACTGAATAGGTTTAAGTTTGACCGTTGAAGAAGACACTCAAAAGGCGGTAAAACCACATGGGCACCTCCATTGAATAACCCTAATGTTATATTAAAAGCCTGCCAACCCACAGTAAAAACTACTACAATTAATAGATTAATTAATTAATTAGTTAATGGTCTCGATAATAACATCCACCATTCATATATAATCATTATTTTTTTTTTCTTTTCTTTTTTCTTTTTTTATCTTTCCCGTATAAAAATATTTGTCGTCTATCATATATTATTAGATATATCAAAATTTATATAAATTGTATACATTTTTCATGTATGATCCACATCTTATAATATATATACCACGTGTTGGGTTCAACAATTGCCTCTACTTTGAAATCGATCGAACACGTGGCGCTTGTGTCAGTGTATGGTTGAAAATATTGATGTTGCGTTATTACCTTTAACTATAGTTATTGGTAAAGCGGTAAGCACTCGATCTTACACTACGTTGGGATAAATAATTTATTGTAACATAGACTAAATCCATAATTATCTTTAATAACACATTAGCATGTTTGAGTGTAATTATTATAGATATAATTAAAGATATTAGTAGTTGTAGGGGAGTAGTAACTTTTGACCCGATTTTGATTTTTGAATCCTCTAGGTCTCACATGTGCCTAGCCATGGGTCTTTTAAAATGAAATGGAGCAGCCACAACTACTACTACTATACTATTACTATTGTTTCTCATGCTGCTACTGCTCCTCCTACTACTATTATGTCTTTAATCACAATGAAATTGGGTAAGCTACATAAACAATAGAGAGTGAGAATCACAAGATCCATATATTGATGGACAATACCTTATAGGTAACATCCACTATTGATTTTCAATTAATGTGCAATATTCCACATGGAATAATCGATATCAATTATGATGATGCACCTAAATACAGTGTTTTTAGGATATCATCAAACTAATATATATATATATATATATATATATATATATATATATATATATATATATTAATAAAGGGACAGAAAAATAGGGGGAAGGGGAGGTGGTGGGAAGTGTGATAGTGTTGGAGAAATAATCGGAGGCCACCCGTGCGTGCCTCCTCGGAAAGAATTATACTATATTTATTTTACACTCAAACATATATCTACACACAAATAGTGTAGCATAATAAATTATATACATGTATTATTATTATTATTATTATTATTATTATTATATATGTATTTCTGAACTGTACTTAGTTGCGAAATATGTACTTTTAATGTTAACATATAGATATATGTCAATGTACATAAATATATATATGATTAATTTTTCGTCATTTTCCAAAAATTATAATTAGTGGTAATAGTGTTTTCTGTACAATAGCTCAAACGCCATGCATCGGTCACTCACTTAGTATGGGCGATTATTGTACTCCAATAATCTTCCTTCCAAGAATTATATTCATTGTGATCAATGGAAATCGGACACGTGATATTAGCTCTAAAACAAACTATAGGATCAAACGTTTGACGTTTTACGGCTTTACCTTTATAGTTCATGGGCTAAGTTAAACACTTAATTATCAATTAAAGAGCCCAAAAGAGGCTAGGTCTTTGGCATCCATTTAATTTTTTCAGTTTCCATCAAGTCAAATAATCGGATAATTTTGTTTAAAAAACTTCCATTTTTATATAAATATTAGGATGAGATGTATAAAATATAAATTAATTTTAAATCGCAAAAATTACAAATTGTTATTAAAAATATATAAAAATTTCAAAAACAATTTACAATAAAATTCACATTTCCAATAAATATGAAAACTAAATTGTTAAAGTGAATATAAATTGGGATAAGAATGATATTTAACCTCTTTGGTTTTGATGCAAGATCGAGAGTCCCGCTTGAAAACAGCGTGCATGCATCTACTTGGGATTCAAACCCTCTTACTTTGACTTGGACCACCACCCATACCTATACCTTCTTCTATTCAATTCATATTATAACTTTGATTTTAAATTTAAATAAATATATATATATATATATATATATATATGAAACAAATAATAAATAATTGATCATTTGTATGTCCTTAAATCTCTTTTTTAGTATAATTTCCCATTTCCAATTCTTGAAAATGCAACATGATCATGTTATATAAACTAATGTGTATAAGATATGTAACATATTTACATAAACGACATCTTACATTCAAAAGGTATTTATTAACATGATACTCGGGGTGAATCTAGCTTTAAGGTTTATGGGAAAAAAATCATAAGATTTTTATTCATGGGGCAAAATATATGGTTTTTTAAATTTTTGAGAGTAACAATATACCCACACACTACGATTTTCTCCCATCAGTCTTAAGGCTAGATTCACCCCCGAGTATCGTATTGAATCAAAAAAAAATTCTTATAATATAATAGTACTAATAGATTTTCTTTTTTCTTTTTTTTTTGGTTTAGACACTTGAAAAATATTACTTGCCTTATTATCCCGAATGACCTACAAATAATTGATTATTTCATGTTTAGTATTAAGGGAAAATTACGGGCCGCTACACTTTCGTGAAACATAATCTATCCTAGTCCATCAAAAAAATATTAGTTGATCTAAGTCCATTCTTGGTTGAAATGACAATAATAACCCCATGTGGTCCACGCGGTCCAACCAATCTTTAATAAATTTACATTCTTAGCCCCTAGAAAATGTTTAAAGAACAAAATATGTCACAATATACTATTCATCATCGTTTTCATCCTAATATTTACCAAACATAAATATTATATGAACATGAGATCCTTCAATCTCTGTCATCTCGAGATGAATCCCAAGATCATACTTTTGCAAAGGACTCACAGTTTATATAACGTTCGTCTAATTATAATTCAAAACCTGATTTGAAGATCATGTTAAAAATAAATAAAAGGCCCAACATGCTTCCGTATTACAATAAAATTTTAACAAACTGAAATATACCATTTTGACCATAACGGCACCGGGTGAGGTGGGTCGCAACTTCCATCAGTCGAAAACTTACTGTCTCCAGACTGTCTTACGAATGGCTCCTCACCATCCAACCTCAGCTCACGGGCGAGGTTAGTCTGTCAGTTATCCGACTCCTTCAGAAACCGCACAGCACAGCCCTAATTCGTTTCCTACCTTAGGGCGTAAGGTATAATCAAGATATAAAAAAGATTGAAAGAAATCTGGGAGATAGCTGGGCAACAGCCTTATTTTATTACGGAATACTTATAACATCTCTTACATTAAAACGTCTCATTTTGGGAGGAGACGGACTTGTTTAGCCTCTCATATAGATGAGGCTTGACTCAAGAACATATAAACTTTAAACAAACAGAACAATATTACAGACACTTATGAAATGAAAGAAAGAAAAGAAATATTACCAAGCTAAGAAAGCTGAAGATTACAAAGCTTGGAGACTACAATATTTATTGTCAGAAAACTATGGAGAATTTTCGATGTCCTTAGCTTCCTGAATGGCTTGGTATTTATAGCAGTCTGGAGGTGGATGTGAAATCCGGACTTCAATTCTTGTTTATAATCAGACGTCATTGCATGCGTCTTCTCTCTTGTTTGGTATCTTGTGGTCCCTTCGACTTTCGGCCGAAGAGCGGTCCTACCATTTTGTTTTCTTTTGCAAATGGTAGTGGTCCTCGTCAAAGTCACATGACTCTTGTCTCCATGTGGTCCCTAGAAATTTGGTTTTTGCAGTCCGCGTGGGAATCTTCCACGTTTTCCCGGTCCTGCTTTGTCCTCTTTCTTTTGGTCCCTTTTGACAGGGAATCCTTTCCCGAACAGTGGCTCTTTCTGCTCTGGATAGCTCGGGCAGATGTAGTCTTACCATCTTCCCACATGAGCCATGTTGCAGAACTTTCGGCTAGTTTCTTTAGTTGCCGGAATCTTGATGTCCCATAATATTTGCATCTTCTTTTCAAAGATGTCCTCGGCAAATTTTGTAGTATGGCTTATCATGGAGTTAACCATGAATGATCCGCTCGTTGTTTTCTGGAATATTTTGAACGGATACTTGACTTTGTCCATCTCCGTGAGACAGACCCATAATCCCCAGGCTCTTCTGGTCGTAATGTCATCTTCTGTGAGCGGGGAAACTAGTGTTGTTCCTTCAGGCGGTGGTTTTATTTGATCCATCGCCTTCCAGTTAGGCCTTTGTAGTTTTACAAAGTGAAAACTAGGGTGAAGGCCTTTTCCTGTGATTTCTGGGGCTGCAGTTATGAATTTCAACTTCAGAACATCTCCTCGTCCAAGTGTATGATTATTCTGCCATGAGTCATACGCTCATTCATATATCCAGTCCGGTAATTTTGTGATTTTTGGAAAACTTGGTGCTGTGGTAAAGACTGAGGCTATGCAGCCAAAATCAAACCACTCACGAACACTTTCTGGTTTGACACCAGGATGCATCCACATTCTCGGGTATTTTCCTGACCAGTATGCTGTAATTTTTCCAGGAATGATATCCACTCTTGTACAAAGTTCTCCCATGATCTTTCATATTCCTGCAAAGGGGGAGTTGGGGAAACAGTATTCTCGTTAGTATTAACCTTAGATTTGCCCGCCGATGGCCTAAGATTAATCTCTCCTTCTTTAACCCTGAGGTGCTGGGTTGGCTTGATTCTTCAGATATCCGAGATACCTTGGAATCAATTTTTTCTTCTGTATCTTCCCCGAAATGATCAATACTAGGACCTGTAGTGGCGGTACTTGAATCATCCACACCGGTTGATGAGCCCGGCTCTCTGAAACACGACTTTAGCTTCACCACTGAAGCATCCCGTCGGAGGGGAATATAAAGATTGTCCCATAAACAAGTGTGAGCCTGCATGGTAGCCTTCATAGCCTGTTGGACCTTCGTGATATCCAATTCCTGTACTTGACCCGCAACATGCGAATTAATCACCAGGCCGTTGATCTTCTTGTCTAGCTCCTCCAGATTTTCTCGGAGGTGCTTTGATCTCGTTATGATGGAATTAACTTCACTCGCTTCCATCTCTCTTCAAAAAATCTGCAAGAATATTTTTATCAGATTTTACAATGACAATATCATAATCATAATATTGGCATTCAGCTTGCCATCTTAAAAGTCTAGCATTTTCTGGTTTTGATTCAATTTTATTTTTTAAAAAGGCCTTGACACTCGTATTATCTATTTTCAAGATAAATTTCTTTGCAAGTAGGAAAAGTGACCATTTTTTAAAAGCCTTTCGAACGGCAAAGAACTCCTTCTCGTTGATGTGCCATCTGATAACTTCGAAGTTATCAAATAGCCCACTGCAATATCTACATGGCACTTCTCCTTATGGTGTAATTTTCATGAGAACTGCAGGCCACCAATGATCACTGGCATCTGTGTATAATACCAATTCATCCTCGTCGTTAGGTATTGTAAGCTTTGGTAGTTGCCTGCAAACCTCCTTCAGCTGTTTGACAGCTTGTCTGTGATCTTCATTCCACTCAAACTTAACATCTTTTTTGAGTAGTGGACTGAACACCTTCCTGTGGTTTGCTAGACTTGTTGATAAACATCCCAGCAAAATTAACAACTCCTAAAAAACTCTGAAGTTGTTTTAAATCCTTGAGGTCATCCGGATATCCTTGTACTTTTTCAACAATATGATTCTGCAGGATGATTCCACATTCGTCGATCTCGATTCCAAGGAACTCGATCTGTCTTGTAGCAATCACTGCTTTCTTTTCAGAAAGCACTAATCGTTCCTTGTAACAAACGTCTGAAAAGATTTCAAGATGTTTAAGATGTTCTTTCATGTTTTTTGACGCTATGAGGATGTCGTCATATAAACGAACATGAAGCCGAAGTAATCCTTGAACAGATTATTCATCTTTCTTTGATATATCTGGGGAGCATTTGCCAATCCCATTGGCATAACATTCCAGATATAATGTCATTGTGGCGTGGAGAATGCTGTAAACTTTCTGCTTGCTTCCTCCATTTTAATCTGGTAGAACCCAGACTTGCAGTCGAATTTAGAAAACACTTTGGCATTCTTGATGTTATTTACCAAATGTTCTCTGCTTGGGATAAAATATTCATCGAACTCTAAGATTTCGTTGATCCCTTTATAGTTGATCACCAATCCCGGCTTTCCTCGTTTAATTTCTCCATGATTCCGAACAAGAAATCATGGGCTGCTGTATGGAGAAATACCTGCTGAGATTAACTTAAGGTCAAGATGTTCCTTAAGTATGATCTGCATATCCTTCCGATCTTCCTGGTTCATGGGGATCGGCATGTACCTAACAAACTCATTTTCTTTTCCAGTTTTCACCGTCAAAGTAGCTCTGAGCTCATTTTTGTTCCACCATGCTAGTGGATCCTTGTTGTAGTTCCTACGAATCTACCTTTTTATGTAGGGTCTTCCTACCATTACATCATATTAATAGCGTATTATGAACTTAACATGTATTAGAGACATCTTAGAGTTCTGGTTGTTATGTGAGCTTAATGTAATTACAGGCCAAAATGAAACTTCAATAGTTAGTTAATTACATTCCCCAAAATGAATGTTAAGGCTAACAAAAATCATGTATCTATCTTCTTATGCTCCTTTAGCTCACCTCTCAACCCGACCCTTAGTCTCGATCCAAAAGTGTACCTACAGGAACAACCCATCGTGAGCATGTACATCGATACTTAACATCATGAATTAATGGCATATAATAATGCATGGAAATAATTGATAACATATACTTCCTGTGTAATAGTACTATCCTTCCTTGGTTGTCCCTGTGTCATAATTACGCATATAATCATTAGCTCAAGACATGAGTGATTAACATCATATTTCATATATATAAGCTCACAATAGTCCATGTTAATTAGAAATGGGACTATCCGGGTGCTATTATGACAGTGGCACAATTGGCCCCCTCGCTCGACACAACACATCTTATGATACCCATCGCTACGCCTTGATAGCGGATGTATCTCTTATTCAGCGGATGATACCCATCGCTACACCTTGATAGCGGATGTACCCCATCGCTCAGCGGATGATACCCATCGCTACACCTTGATAGCGGATGTACCCCATCGCTCAGCTATGTGAGCGGCAAGACCTTCCTCGCTTGCCATAATAGTCATCGGACATTCAACCATTCTAAGTAGCATAGTCAAACATGCGTCATCGTCTTATAAGCATCATCATTTCAAACATCATTCTCTTATCATAATTGTCATCGTAATGTCATATCATCTTCGTTTATCATAACATCATCATCATAAGCTTATTCATCGAAATCATCATAATCATCATCATAAATACTTATGCAAATTAATGCAAGGTCATAGTTCAGGAATATGTTACCGTTTGATGCCCGTACGTTTCTTACGTACCTTAATTCCAAAAGGAGGAGAAATTGTAGAACTTTATCTCCTTGAGGTTGTTGGTGCCTGGGATGGTTCTACACAACCATACAATTCAATATTAGAAGCTAAACAATAGCCCAATACCAAAAATTCAACAAAAATCATCATTTTTCAACTTTTGAATAGTGGCGATCGATCGCTCAAAATGAGGCGATCGATCGCCCGATTTTTCTCTTAGCGGCGATCGATCGCTTAAAATGAGGCGATCGATCGCCTGATGTTCATTTGGCTACTGGACGTTGGCGATCGATCGCGCCATTTGAGGCGATCGATCGCCTATCCCCTTCTTCGCGTACTGCCTCTCGGCGATCGATCGCTGCTTTTGTAGCGATCGATCGCCACTTACAGTGGCCGCGATTCCACCATTTTCATGTGCATTTTGCAAGCTTATCCTCATACCTTTCAACACCAAACTTCCCAACAATAATAATAACATCATAACCCACTAAAACCCACTTAAAACACTTCAAAAATCATACCCCAACCATAAACAACACATACCCATATAAATCCATTTCAAACCCTCCAAAATCAATACAAACTCAATTAAACACTTCAAGAACATCAATAAGTGATATATAAACATTATAAGAACTAAATCTTACCAAGAAGTGCAAGAACAAAGCTTTTACAAGAATTCCTTCCCACCTTTAGGGCAAAATCGAAAATGAGGGGAAAGGGGGTTTTTGGGAGAGTGATTTTGGGGATTGAGTGTAAAGAGTAAAGTGGGGTAAAGATGGTGGGTTAAGTGTTAAATCTTATATTTAACTTGTACCCCAATAATTCATCATGATGTATATAAAATACATTAACATGGTAAGCATTTATAAAATGCAACCAACATCATTAAATCCATATCATCCTCATAATTAAAATCAACATCCTTAAATCATGTTAATTCTTCATTTCCCACACACATCTTAATCATCGTAATAAATCATCATATAAGCATAGTTAATGTCCAGGTTACCATTAATTAATTTCGGGGCATCACATTACTCTCCTACTTATAAGATTTCGTCCTCGAAATCGCATGCACTTACCCAAAAAGAAACTAAACATAAATCATACCAGAAAATAGTTCCGGGTAGTGCTGCACCATATGCCGTCCGTCTCCCACGTAGCCTCCTCGACACCCCGGCGATCCCACTGAACCTTGACCATCGGTATAATCTTACTTCGTAGCCTGCGATCCTCACGATATAGGATTCTAACCGGTCGTTCA
Organism: Haberlea rhodopensis; assembly: GCA_907163345.1. Classification (NCBI taxonomy): domain Eukaryota; kingdom Viridiplantae; phylum Streptophyta; class Magnoliopsida; order Lamiales; family Gesneriaceae; genus Haberlea; species Haberlea rhodopensis. The sequence goes on from CAJQUN010000110.1 coordinate 1,771,464, forward strand.
ACATAGGACACATCTGAACTCAACTGAACCTCTGAAGGCTGCAAAACATGAGACGGATCGGGTTCATACTTCCTCAACATGGAAACGTGGAAAACATCATGAATACCGGATAAGGACGGCGGTAGAGCTAAACGGTAGGCCAAAGTACCGATGCGCTGCAATATCTCATACGGCCCCACATACCTCGGAGATAACTTTCCCCGCATACCAAAACGGACCACACCCCTGAAGGGTGAGATTTTCAAGAAAACCTTATCTCCCACTTGGAATTCTAGCGGTCGTCGCCGCTTATTGGCATAGGCCGCTTGCCTATCTTGGGCCGCTTTCATCTTTAAGCGTATCGTCTTGATCTTTTCTTCCATATCTTTAATCATATCCGGTCCTCCGACCGCCTTACTAGTCAAGTCCTCCCAATACAGCGGTGATCTACATCGTCGACCATAAAGAGCTTCAAAAGGAGCCATTTGAATGCTTGCCTGATAACTGTTGTTATAGGAGAACTCCACCAGTGGCACTGAATCTTGCCACGGAGTATCAAACTCTAAAACGCATGCCCTTAACATATCCTCGAGCGTCTGAATGGTACGCTCTGTCTGACCGTCTGTCTGAGGGTGATAGGCTGTGCTCAGCCTCACCTCTGTGCCCAAAGCTGTTTGGAGACCCTCCCAGAAACGAGAAGTGAACCTCGGGTCTCTGTCAGACACTATTGAAACTGGAATACCATGCAACCTCACCACATCCCGCACATAGAGTTGGGTCATCTTTAAGTATGTGAAGGTCATACTGTAAGGGATGAAATGGGCTACCTTTGTCAGCATATCCACGATCACCCAGATCGCATCAAATCCAGAGGCCGACCTTGGCAAGTGGGTCACGAAGTCCATAGATATATGCTCCCACTTCCATTTAGGTACCTCTAAGCTCTTCAACTCACCACCAGGCCTCTGTCTTTCTGCTTTTACTTGCTGGCAGATCAGACACCTCTTGACAAAAGCAATTACTTCACGCTTCATGCGTCTCCACCAAAATTGACCACATAGGTCCTTGTACATCTTTCTTCCTCCTGGGTGGATACTGAACCGGCTACTGTGAGCCCGTTCTAAAATCCTTTACGCAATCCCGGCGCATTTGGGACCACCCATCGGTTGCCCAATCTTAAAGAATCATCTTCAGCCACTCTAAACTTTGTTGGCTGACCTCGAAGTACTATCGATGTCCATCTCTGAACTTCATCATCCGACCTCTGGGCTTTCCTGATTGCCTCAAATACGTCCGGCTCAGCCAATAAGGTCGACACTCGCACCGGCGACGTGTCCACATCAAAATCATAGCCTAAATGGCAATAAGAAGCCATCATAGCTGATAAGCTCATAGTATCCTCTGCGGTGCTCTTCACTTTTCGACTTAAGGCATCTGCTATCATATTTGCTTTACCCGGATGATACTCTATTTCACAATCATAATCCTTGAGTAAGTCCATCCATCTTCTTTGCCTCATATTCAGTTCCGCCTGGGTGAATAAGAATTTCAAGCTCTTGTGGTCTGTAAAGATAGTAAACGTCGTGCCATAAAGATAATGACGCCAAATCTTCAAGGCGAAAATGATGGCCGCCAGCTCCAGGTCATGGACTGGGTATCTGGTCTCATGAGGCTTCAGCTGCCTCGAAGCATACGCCACCACATGCTTATCTTGCATCAACACGCAACCCAAACCTTGCAATGATGCATCCGTGTACAAAGCAAATTTCTTATCCTCAGAAGGAATTACTAACACTGGCGCTGTCGTCAAGCGACGCTTCAACTCTTGGAAGCTCTCCTCACAAGCTTCGGACCAATAGAACGGAACTCCCTTCTGAGTCAGCTGGGTCAACGGCTTAGCGATCTTAGAGAATCCCTCGACAAAACGTCGGTAGTAGCCCGCTAAACCAAGGAAACTCTGTATCTCGGGCACAGAAGTGGGTGCAGCCCACTCCATAATAGCTTCAATCTTAAGGGGATCCACAGATATCCCACGGCTGGATATTACATGACCCAAAAACACCACACTGTCCAACCAAAACTCGCACTTGCTAAGCTTTGCATATAATTGATGATCCCTAAGGATCTGAAGTACGGTCCTCAAGTGCCCAACATGTTCTTCTTCAGTCCGGGAGTAGATAAGTATGTCATCGATGAAGACTACGACGAACTGGTCCAAATATGGCTGGAATACCCTGTTCATTAAACTCATGAAAACAGCTGGGGCATTCGTCACCCCAAAGGGCATAACTAAGAATTCATAGTGCCCATATCTGGTTCTGAAAGCTGTCTTCTGTACATCATCCTCCCTCACCCGAATCTGATGGTATCCCGACCTCAGATCGATCTTACTGTACAATCTCGTACCCTGCAACTGGTCAAACAAATCATCGATCCTCGGGAGTGGGTACTTGTTCTTCACGGTAGCTTTGTTCAGTTGTCTGTAATCGATGCACAGACGCATCGAGCCATCTTTCTTCTTAACAAATAGAACTGGTGCACCCCAGGGCGATACGCTAGGGCGTATGTAGCCCTTGTCAAGGAGTTCTTGCAACTGAACTTTTAATTCCTTTAACTCCGGTGGTGTCATCCTATACGGGGCACGGGAAATGGCTGACGTCCCCGGTAGTAATTCAATTCCAAATTCGACATCTCTCGCCGGTGGGAATCCGGGAATCTCTTTAGGAAATACATCAGGAAACTCCGCCACTACGGGCACATCTTCAACATTTAGTTCTTCCTTCTTTCCAGAAATATCAACAGCATAAATAAGATATCCTGTATGGCCTCGTTCCAATAATTGTGTCATCTTGACCGCGGATATTAACGGAATCTTTGAACGAGAACCATCTCCATAGAACGTCCACTGTACTCCTTCATCAGACCTGAATCGGACAGTCATTTGCCTGCAGTTCACAACCGCTTGGTACCTATTCAGAACATCAATACCCACTATACAGTCGAAGTCTGACATTCCCAGAACGATCAAATCCGACCTTAACTTGTTATCCTCAAAATAAATGAGGCCATCATAGACAATCTGATCAGCAATCAAACTTCTTCCAGCGGGTGTCGAGACTACAAGAGGCGTGGGCGACGGAGCAGTGCATATGTGGTGTCTTTCCACAAAACTCGTCGACACAAAGGAGTGTGATGCACCTGTGTCGATCAATATAAAGGCAGGGTGCGTAAATAAAAGACACATACCCGCTATGACTTCCTCCGGAGCCGCTGTAGCCTGCTCCCTTGTCAATGCATACACTTGTCCTTGAGGTGGCCCCGTAGGCTGACCTCCGTATTGCCTCGGTATATATGGGGGCCTGTGTGGTGCTGCTCTGTCCGTAGACCTCCCAGTAGAATTCTGCTGCCTTCCGCTGTTGGGACATTGTCGAGCAAAGTGGCCTCTCTCGCCACAAACATAACATCCGACACAATTCTTCGTCAAATGTGGCTGCCCACAAAGAGAGCATTGAACCTCCCCAACACTGCCTCCCCGAGACTGTCCTCTTCTTGGTGGGGCGTCATTCCTGCGGTTTCCTCTCCATCGGTTATCGGGCCTCCTTCCACTGAATCTAGACACTGAAGTGCTCCCTCCAGGCTTAAATTGATCACCCCTTGGTTTCAAATTGTCGGGAGTAGATCTCTGAGGGGGTGCTGTAGGTGGTACAGCATCAGGGTATGCACCAACCCCTAGTTCGGCCAACTCAGCCCTCTTGTGGTGGAGGTCTTTGTACAAGCTCTCCTGTCTTGAATTCTACGAGATTTAATCCCGCAAATGAATCAGCAAGATCACGTAGATCTTCCAGGTTGATTCTTTCCATTACTTTGTGGGATGTAATGGCTCTCCTCGTAGGACTGCAATCATTTTTTCAGTCTCTGTCAAAGGCCTCCGGACCTCCTCTGCTTTCCCTTTTTGATGTAAAATGGGTTTTGTTCCGTAGGACGGTGGTAACCATCATCCGTTCCTTCTTCCTGTCGGATTTGGCCTTGACTCCAATTCCTTAACTCGGGATTGAACATCTTGAAGGTTTTCAAGAATCTCCTTCTGATGTTTAATCATAATCTCCATCTGACTCTGAATCTGGTGGATCTGTGCAGGGACATGGTATTGAAGGTAGTCATAACACTGCACTGTCGTCTGGATTTCTCTAAGATCTTGAGATATCTTAGAAGAATCTGGCTCGATTTCTCAAAAGGTTGGTTCTCCCATCCTAATCATCTGGTTCAGACCTTGTTAGATCATTGGGGTCTGGAACAACGTCCTCGTGTTCAAGATGATTGTCTTCCTGAAGTTCGGCCTACTGGAACTGTAGTTTGAGGTTCACTTGATGAAGCCTCTTAGCCATCCTTTCCAATTTCTTGTAATGATTTATGTCTGGTGTGCATAAACCTGTTCCTCGTAATTGTTTCCACTTATGGTTGAAGCGTTGAGCTTCTGCCATATGCTTCTGATTTAGTTTTTCCAATTTCTGGAAATACCACATGTAAGAACGACACTTCGAACATTCGTTCGGGTCCATAATTTCTTGAATAGTCTCCTCCGTATAGATTACAAATTAATATTCAAGATATTATCATAGTATTTCCAGAATAAACCTAGGCTCTGATACCATTTTGTGCCAAGGATCGCAAAAAACTGGGGACTTGTAAAAAGACGATGTTAAATGTTGTTTTTTATAAATATAAGGATATAAAAGATAATTAAATATTATATATGGACGTCTTTTGTAATTTAAACAAAAGCCTAAATGATAGAATGCAATATATCAAACTATTGAGGGGTAAAAGAGTCGTCATAAAACACCAATTGATTTGAAAATTTGAAAAGTTGATCTATTTCAACAAAATTGTTTCCAATTTGGCTTTTTATGCACTAAGATTTTTTCACAAGACTTAAGTAGATTTTGTGTCACAAAATAGACTTCCATGTAATTTTCCCTAGTATTAATTACCACCCAATTTCAACACAAGTTCGTAAGGACCTTTATCCTACTAGTTGAGCCTCAGAGATACAATTGGGCCACTTTACCCAGTGTGTTTGGGCTCAACAATCATCACAATTACATTTCCTACAGCCCAAACACGTGTTATACTTGTAAATTGTAATATGTGTGTCTACAAGGGTGGACGCACAACAGGCAAACGATCGTAATTGTCCTTCCTAAAAAGAATTTATTTTTCTACTTCTCTAAAATTGCGTTCCCCGCTAAAATTTTACCGCCCTCCCTCCTCCAAAATTATATTTGCCACCAAAACTACAGATTGTCTTCTTAAAATTATATTTTGTTCTCTCTAAAAAATTTTGTCTCTTCTCATCTTGGATTCTAAATCGGGCTCTGTATCTATATACACGAATATACAAGTAGAGCACCAAAGGGATAAACAAAAACTTTGGAAATTTATCGAACAATGTAGTCTAAAAATCTTCATACCTAAAAACAACTCGTGAAATATTTTTTCCCCCACAAAAGCCAACTGCACCGATTTTTTTACGGAGACATAGTTAGGTTAAAATCTAATCATTTATTCCTAAATTACTCTCATTTAGGTAATCAGTGGCCCGCAAAATAACTTATATTGAAAGATTTTATTAAAAGTAAAATATTTTAAGTTGATTATTTTAAAAAGGCGACATATATATATATATATATATATATATATATATATATATATATATATACATACTACGGGGATGTTTGCAATTGCTTATTCAAAGTACTTTTATATTGATTTTGCTTAATGCTGAAAAAAAAAATTTAAGTAAAAACATTGAGTATTTGCTATTAAAATAAAAAAATAGCTTAATGAACTTCAAATTATTAAAAATTGCCACCACACAAAGTAGCAGTAGTGAAAAGCATCTCATGATATGTATCTCTACTTCTATTTTAACCTGCTTATTTTTAGAGAAGCAATAGCAGAAACAATGAAATAAAACATTCAAAATCTATTTTTTTGTCTGAAAAGCAGATAACCAGTTTTAAAAAACAATCGCAAACACTCAGTTATATAATATGAAAATATATGCCGATATACTAAAATCTTTTCTCAAATTCCAAAAATACATATCTGAATAGGTAACGAGGGGTACTATTTTTCATATATTATAAAATATATTTGATATTATTTCATTTTTATAAAAAAAAATTTGTGAGAAACCTCTAACGTAGTTTAGCATTTTTGCTTGAAACATGGAACATTTATTGGAAAACAAAAAAAGATAAATAAGAAGATAAATAAAATTTTGACCGTTGCTCAAAACCAAATAGGAACAAAAAATCAAGATAGATTTTATTCGATCCGTGAATAAATTGATTTTGATTTCAGCTTGGAAAGATTGTTAAAGCAACAGCAAACCGATCTACACTTGGTGAAACGACCGATTTTTATGTGAACAATGCAGAGTAGAATTTGTTGTAAGCCCTTCTAGAATAAGATTCATGTTCACATCTCTTCCTACTCTCGATGTACTGCTTATTCACCTTCCTGGGATCACATCTTTTTTGCAAAAACTGGTTATTCAACGGCTATTGATTCAATAACACGACAACAAACCATCAACACCGGTTATCGTAAACAACCTCCGGTTCCCATTCCAATTAAGTAAGAGATCACATCAAGGACTTACGATTTGGCCGCCGCTATCTCCTCATTTGCCCGACATCTGATATATAAATCTTTAATAATATATAAGTTATTCTAAAATTTTAAAATATTACACAATAATATAATAATTTTAGAAGTGCCAAAAGGTTATATGGTGGTGGGCCTCCTGATTATGCAAATGAACTTTTAATGTTCATTTTTAGTTTTGGAAATGGGTAAAGGGATATGGAAAATAAAAACAAACTATAAGACAAATAACAACGCATTTCAAAATAATACTTAGGAAACATCAAGCATAAAATTCAATATGAAAATAAACAAGCTGTCTTGCCAAAACTAAAAGGCAAACCCGGTGCATGAAGCTCCCACAACGTGAGGTCATGAGGTACGGAAAGGGGTCAGCCCAAAACTAATAGAACATAATATCAGGATTCCTCATATTTTTTTAAAATATCAAGATTTCTCACTAAATAAAAGCTAAGATGAAAAACAGTTCGACGTTTTTCCATCAGCTCTAGATTTCTTGGACTCTCAAACCTACAAATAACAGAACGAACCCAATTATTTAACGCAGGGTTACCGAGTCACTAATCAAGTTCAACAATGAATGTAAAAATTAGAAATGCCCAAGGAAAAAAAACCTTAATAGCTCATTTCTAGCTCAACTCCCATGACAAACATACACATAAAAGAAGACAAATCATGCACAAAAATATGTGGTACTAGAAAGCCACAAAGAGATCATAAAAATAGCTATTTAAATTGGCAATAAAGATAAATTACATGCACAAGAGGAAAGGGTGTCGAAATAACATCCGCATACCTGGTGGGAGGGATTGCTTCAACTTTTCTGCCTTCTCAGTGTCAAACACACAAAGTGTGTAAAGGTACTTGGAGCACCGAACTTTGAACTTTACAGCACCCTCCTTGCTTCTCTTAATATTAACAAACCGAGCATCCTTCCTTCTTGCAGTGAGAAGGAAATCCTTGATCTCATGGATTTGCTTAGGCTGGAAATCACAAATTGGCATACAATAGTTCAAAGGGACTAACTGGAGTAAGAAGTGCCGGCAGAAATTATTTATTCTTAAAAAGTAAGGGACTAACTGGAGTAAGACAAGTGCCGGCAGAAATTATTTATTCTTAAAAAGTTTTTAAGAATTACTTAACAAAAACCAATGCGAAACAGGTTACAGGCTTAAAGCATGATAAGCATCCAAAGATAGCGGCGGAGGAAGATAAGGCCCCATAATTTCACCCCTCCACGACACACACACACAACCCAACTCCTCTTCTTAGCACATGTGAAGTGTTAGTGTATGCTCAACAGATCAGGCACACGGTATTGTAGTTAAATACTCACAACCCATTTAAGACTGATGCGAAAAGGAACAAATAAGTGGGACTCAGAAAATGTGGCAAATACATGTATTCAAACAATTTGGAAAAAGAGTTAGCCTTATATGTTTATTCTAAATCCTGCGGCACTACTAAGATATGCTATTTATTTTTTAAAAGTCACAGCCTTTTAAAACCTTTTTTGGAACAATTTTTTTTAGGTATCTTGCAGCTTTATAGAGTTTTTACCCATTGAATTTGAGAAAAGAGATCAATGAAATGCAAACTTTAAGATTGTAAGCAGTAAACCGACTTGGTGCATACATATAAACATATCTAGTTTTTCTAAAGTGCAAAACTAGGAGCTCACTGCACATACACCATAAAGAAATTGCATTACAAATTGGATCACAAAAACATTTTGCTACATCATACTTATAAGGAAATCTTCAACTACTCTGAAGCAATATTTAGCTAACAGACGATATGCTAATAAGCAATTTTCCATTAACAAAATCAAGTGCATCTAAATTGCTCAAGGTACCATCTATTATAGTTATTAAAAGCCACAAAGCTTGTGTCTTGGCTGAAGGCACGGCAAGGTTCAAACTTAATGCCTAGAGACATGCCAAGGCATGCGTCTTTGCAGAAAGCTCGCTTTTTGGTGTGCCCTAAATGCCCATGATGAGACCATGGCTTTGAAGTCTATGATTTCAAAAACCAATAAACTCCACCTCTAACAGTTAATCTTGTTTAATGAGTCCATGGATTTGAAATCTAATCTCAGAATCATAATTTAACAGGCAACCAGTCAGAAAACATTTTGTTTACACATCGTTGAAGCTAGCAAATGCATTCAAATGCAATCCAACATCACAGAAACAACAAAACTTCTCTATCATTTATCAATAAAAAGAACAATAAAAAAGGAACCACTTCCTCATCAACAAATCTAACAAAGCATATACTTTGATATTTACTGGAAGTTAAGATTCTTCAGTTCAATAAAATCAAACTTCAGATCTCAATTAACCTAAACAGATTCAATCATAAAGAGTGATTAGCAAATTACCATTGTTTCCGGCGAGCTTGAGTCTAAGCTTTCTGAATATCTGCAAGGCAAACAAAAACCCTAGATTACCTGACATGTGAATTATACGAAGCCGCCAAACCCATAGGATGATGGCTATAGGATCGTATTTGGCCCAAATAAAATTTAGAGTAGGCCCATAGAATAGGACCAAGTAAATTTTGGACAAGGCTATCTAAACTATATATTAAGTTTGATTATAGCTAATATATAATGTTAAAAATGATTTTTATTAAAAACAATGGCAAAGTTCAGGCCGGTACCTTATTCTGAAACTTTATTCATCATAGTCCAGGAAAAAAACTTGCAATCATTTAAGTCCACTTTAGGTTAAAATAACAAAATTGCCCTTAATAAGAAAATGCGGCAATCTCATAAATTTTCAATCTCTCATTTTCATAACTTTTCAAGCTCTTCCCTTCACCACTGCGATTCAAATCTCCACGTAAATCTCTCTTGCCAGTTAGATTTCTTACAGTTGGTTTTTCGCTTCATTTCTTCGATTTTTCGTTCCATCATTGATGTACGTGCTTCTTTGCTCATTCTCAAAATTTACAGCTTGAAACTTGCAACGAAGAAGATGGCCCATAGAAAAATTAATTGGTGCACGAAAATTATAAAAAGTAACTGGTGCACAAATTATAAAAAATAACTTGTGCACGAAAATTATCAACAGTAACTGGTGCACGGAAGATTGAAAAACATTAACTGATGTACAAAAAATGAAAATCAGTAACTGGTGCACGAAAATTAAAATCAATAACTGATGCATGAAAATAAAAAATCAGTAATTGATGCATGAAAATTAAAATCAGTCACTGATGCACGAAACATAGAAAAAATATGTGATGCACGAACCATAATCGCAAGTGGGTGATGCACGAACCATACAATTAAGTGAGTGATGCACGAACCATTTAATTTCGTGCAACAGTTTATTGTTTGTAAATTTTGTGCATCAGTTAATTAACACAAAGTTCGTGCATCAATGTTGTATTTTCGTGCATCAGTGTTATATTTTCGTGCACCAAGGTTATATTTTCTTGCACCAGTTACTTTTTATAATTTGTCGTGCACCAAGGTTTATTTTCGTGCACCAAAGGTTATATTTTCGTGCACCAATTAATTTTATGATTTTCGTACATCAGTGTTATATTTTCATGCACCAGTTACTTTTTTATAATTTTCGTGCACCAATTATTTTTTATCGTTTTCGTGCACCAGTTACTTTTTATGACTTTCGTGCACCAAGGTTATATTTTCGTGCAACAGTTACTTTTTATAACTTTTGTGCACCAGTTACTTTTTCTCTGGGTCATCTTTTTCGTTGCATTATCTTGCAGTCGGGCTGTAAATTTTGGAAATGAGCAAACGATCACGGACACCAACGCATACCTTACTTCTTCATCCATATACATGAGTCAAAGCCATAAGATTTTTTAAAAAAAAAAAAAAAACATACCAATATACTTTCGCTATTTATAATTAGCATCGGTAATCAAATTTATAATTCATATACACACAATATACACAAACACGATGGAATGTGTAGAGTAGTCCGAGATCTTCTTTGATTCAAAAAGATTCCAAAGATCTTCTTTGATTCAAAAAGATTCCAAATGCTACGAAAATTTAGATGCTTCGATTCAAACAGATTTCATGTACAGAACAGTTTAGCAAATATTTTGTAGGGATGAGGCGACGAGATGATGAAGAAAATAATGATCAGAGAATCGCAGGAAAATTTTAGCAGAAAATTTAAGGTGTTGGACGACAGAATGAGGAAGAAAAGAAATATCTGAAATTAGGTTTAGGGTGTTTTCAACTGAATGATATTTTGGTAACTAAAAAATACATTTTCAAACCAATAGTTAAAAAATTGGACTTACGTATAATTTTCTCCCAGTTGTATTTTTTGGTAAGAAGTTTTTTTTTTTTTTTACAGATTTATTGTAATAAGTTTCTGTAAACAACACATATTTACCTAATAAGTTTTGATTAGCTAATATATAATGTTAAAAATGAATTTGATTAAAAACAAAGACAACTATCTTGTTATACCTAAAAATGAAACACCCAAAACCTTGTATGTCGGTTTTGTCTGGTGCTGCTTTTCAGGGCAGTGTTCTTGAGGCAGAATCAAGCGACACGTATTTTGTAAAAAAAATTAATTTTTTTACAAAAATCAGATATGTGTCGTTTGATGTTGACGGCCCTTAAAGGTATTATCAAACAATAACTGTATGTCCATGTCAACACATACCAACAACATGGATGATGTATGTTAGCATGAAGTCATGTCAAGCAACACTAAGTGCTTTTTTTATAGACGGATGGATTAAAGACTTTTTCGCAAACCTTAACCCGAATATAAGTCCTCCCAAAATGGAGAATGCGCTTTGACCAAGCCGGTAATGCTACGGCCTTTTAAATTCCCTATAATGTCCTTCCTCGCATAGTTTTATTATCATTATTATTATTTAGCATTAGTTTTATTATTGATCTGGACTAGTTTTCAATTTCTTTGTGGTATTTCGTCTATTTGGCATGTTCCGTATATCTTAAAATATCTTACTGTATAATGAAAAAAAAATTATCTTGCTGTATATATAATTAATTTGTTTTTTGTATTATTACTGGCAAAAATATTCTTGGATGGCTGGTGAAGTAATTGCCAACTACAATGTCAATTGGTTGGTGAATTGCATTGAACCGCCAACCAACAATCAATTAACTACCTTCAATAAATTTTGTCGGAGAGAGCTATCCAAAATGCGTTTGGCTTGTTGGTTTTTCCCACCAAGGATTTTTAATGTTCTATTGGAACGAATAATAAAAATATTGGATCACATCATTAGATATTGTGTATGTTGATGTATGAACTGGTGCCCAAACCCAATCCATGCTAAAATTCTCTCCCTCTGGATGGATCATTCAGTTAAATGATGTTCGGGTAGGTAGCCAACTAACTCCCATCTGGCATGTATCTTCTACTCGAGGGATTTGATGCTACCCCTAAGCTCTTAGTGACATATCAAACCACAACACTTCATCATTCTACTCAGTGTTTTCAAAATCAGACTGGTATGAAACAGATGCCCTTACTGGTTACAGGTTCGATCTGTTTGACCGGTCGAATCATTGGTTCAACCGGTGATGACGTCAGCATTATGTAATATCTATTTTAATTTTTGTAAAATATATATACCATATATTTGCTATAGTCTCAAGTTGTTCATAATAAAAGTAATAGCATTACACTAATATAAGATGTCAAACTTAAAAAATCAGATCAAACCAAATGTCCAACATAAAAAATAATAACAAAACATCTAAAAAAAAAAAACAAGCAATGTCCTAAAATAACAATGTCCCAAAATTATAAGAAACTATTTAAAAAATTATGACTATTTTGTTTTGTATTTAAAATGGAAGGTTGACAATATCATGGATAATAATTCCATTGAGTAATTATTAATTAATTAATATCACTCTATGTTGCACCGATACTTCAAAAACTTTTGCGGTCAAGTATCGAATACTTATGGGATACGGATACGTGCGGATACGGCATCGATACGTATCGGATACGTCACGTGGCGTATCCGAGGATAAAAAATAAGTTTTTATTTCGGATACGTTTCGGATACGGTCAAGATACGCCGTTGACCGTATCCGACACGGGTAGAATACGGGAACTTTCGAATTTTTTTAAAAAAATATAGTTGAAACTATAATTAAAATTAAATTATTTAACTAAATCCTATTTCCTAACTACTTTAATGTGTTTATGTCAATTATATGCTTGAGATTTTTAGATGTCCTGGATTAATATTTTACCATTTGTCTTGAAGTTGGTGAGTTTGCAACTTTATTCTGATTTCTAATGTGTTTAATGTTGATTATATGCTTGAAACTTGATTTATTACAAATATTATTAATTATATATTTATATATATATAAATAAATTAATAAAATTTGCCGTATCCGGACGTATCGTATCCTACAAATTTTGAAAATCCCATGCAGTCGTACCCGTATCTGCGTATCCACGTATCCGCGTATCCTTATCCGTGCAACATAGATGCCAATCAAACCTTTTTTTATCCTTTCTTTTGTGTTCCATTACTAAAACTAACCAATGACGAGTTTTCTTAATAATGAGAACTGGAATTCATTTATTTTCAAATCGAACCATTTACTATCTATTATTTGATTGAGTAATCCTCATTATCAAAACTGATGTCCTAATCCTGGTGGTTCATTCATCACAATTGAAGTCATTTTTTTTCTTATTTTGCATAGTCATAATATGAAGATGATATTGGGTAGAAACCCATCAGCATAAGCAATGCAGTTAGTTTAGCAGATAATAAAAATACTAATTATAATAATATAATATCAAAAGAAATTCATAAAATAAAAAGATTTAGAGGGGTCATATGACATCATTTGATCATTTCTTACCTTTTTAAACTTACTACAAACCTGTTATTTTTAATAAGACATATATATAACGTTGGCTTCAGTCAACAACATCAGTTGAAGAAGTAATATTTTTTTTTCTGTTTTTTTCTTGAGAAGGACTAATCAATTTTATTGCGATAAACATGATTCGAACTCGAGTCTGTCCAAAATGGTCATGTGTTCTTATCTATCATGACAAATCCGGAGAGCTCATGAAGCAATATAAGTAGTTGAATTGATTATTTATCTTAAGATATAATTTATAATATTTATGTAAATGCACCGCAATTATAATGAATTAAAAGCATCTCATGAAACAATAATATAATTTCGGGTATGAAAGATAGTGAAATTTGTTTAACCAACTCTCGACTTTTCAAAAAGAAGCTATTGGTTATGGTTTGATTATGGCATGGGCCGAATTGGATCGAAACATATTCTTAACTATTTCAAATCATCGAGGTGGACTGTTGTGGGACTATAAAGTCACAAGGTGAAGATGGTTGGGGTTGTGTTTTTATCCCATATCGAATAGAAAAGAAAATTTGGTCAACTTCTTGGTTATAAAAGAAGGCTCAAGCCTTTTGTTTTAAGTGTATCAATCAATAGCTTGTCTAGCAACTTTTTACTTTAAGAAAATTAACTTTTTTTATACTATAAGATTCGGAGTATGCCCTGTGATTGTATCTTAACCGTAAAAAGCTTTGTGAGTATGTTTGGGAGGAGAAACGAATAACAATACAAAAACAGTTTCTACTTACAAAACTAATGGGTGATGACAGGTTTTTTAAAAAAGCTAAAAGAATTATGAAAATACAGTAACATTGGGAAGAGTATTAACATTTTACAAACCGTTTTCACAAAAAAATATTTTCTACCTTTTTTTTAAAGAACCCATTTTTTTAGACAAATATATATATAATAATTCTGGGTAGGGTTGGATGGACTGAAAATCACCCCAGCTCATATTATAGATCCGTCCCTGTACATCAGGATCCCATGATTGTTAATTGTATATATAGTGTGAAAAACATGACAAATTATTTATTTTATCTTCTCAATTTAAAATGTACTAACAATAACACTTTTACGAATATTTAATAAACTATTTTGCTATTAAAGACAAGCACTAAGTATAATACACATACATATACAATGTTACAACCACAATATACTTAAATAAAAATTTAAATGAGAATATAAATAATAATTAGATTTTACAATATATTACAATTAAATAATATAATCCTACATAAAATACAACGAAAAAAAATTATAAAACAAATATTTCATCAAATCATGCTGACAATAATTCCATTGAGTAATTAATTTTTTTTTATCGGAAAAAAGCAATACATTACTGTAAATTAGCCAGATTACTGAGTACATAAGAACTCAAGAAATAAGGACAAGCTTCCAAACTAGAAGACATAAGAACATGCGACACAGCTCTAGCTGCTAACACGTAGACGATTATATTTGTTGTACGCCTGATATAATGAAGAAACACAAAATCATTACTAGGTCATTTGAGTTGCCTGATAGAATCAATGATAGATTCTTCGAGATGGCAAGATGACAAAATATTGATAGCCTTAACCACCATTTTTGCATCTAATTCTAAGATGTCGCAACCAACTCAGTTGGCTAGTCAATCTCACAGATCTTATCCTGCCATCCAACTAGACCTGACCGTGGTTCAGAACCGTCGGTTAGACGGTTCAGAACAGCCGGTTAGACGGTTTTGAAAAACCTCAACCCTTAACCTTAACATTCCTTGACGGTTTCGGTTACGGTTCATGAACAGCCAGTTACGGTTACGGTTTGCCCCTTATTTTTTTAAAAAAATTATTAAAATTTGAAATAAATTGTATAAAATATTTGAATGTGTTTTCATCAATGGATTAAACATAAAAAATCAAACTCAGATAATCAAAATATGTAAGATATATTTGTTTGGTTAATATATATGAATTGTAATATTATATTAGATCAGCAAATCACTTATAGCTTAGCGATTGAAGCTAATGATTCAAATCTAACCGACAGTTCACAGGTTATGAAAATTATGACCCTTAACCGGCCGCCTATAGACGGGCCGATTACGGGTCCGATTATTGGAACTGTTGACTTGATTAACCGATCCATTGACCACAATCTAATTTTAAACCGGTTCAAAGTTATTTATGACCTTTGGTAGGGTCTATATTCACCAATGATAAATGAGCAAATCTCTTGTATGATCTTTGGTCGGGTCTATATTCACCAATTATTAATTAATAATATCACCTATCAATTAGTGTGGATAATAATTCTATAGAGTAATTATTAATTAAAATAATATCACCTATCTATTTGTGTGCTTTATAAACAAATCATCATCGCCAACAATACACATTACACACCAACCAATCAGGCAATCAACTACCTTACTGTACTCTCGATTTCTGGAATGGCGATCCAGAAAGTGGCTGTGGTCCATCCCTCACTTCCCCTCAAGACCCGCATCTCTCTCTTCGTTCTCAGTACCATCACCGACTTCTCCTGCCGCCCAGACGGCACCATCGACCGCCGCGTCTTACACCTCCTTGATTACTGCAGGATCAGGAGGCCACCAAATCCTAACCCCCGTAAGGGCGTCAAGACCTCCGACGTTACCGTCGACTCCTCTCGAAACCTCTGGTTCCGCCTCTTCGTCCCTACTACTCAACACTCTCAGGATCTCCCGGTCATCGTTTTCTTCCACGGCGGTGGGTTCGTTTACCTGGCCCCTGATTTCCACGGGTACGACGCCGTTTGTCGTCGTTTCGCGCGAGAGGTCTCCGCGGTGGTTGTCTCAGTGAACTACCGACTGGCACCGGAGCACCGTTACCCGGCGCAATTCGACGACGGTTTCGACGTTCTGGAGTTCCTTGACAAAGAGAAGGATCGTATCCTGCCGCAAAATGCTGACTTGTCGAGGTGTTTCCTAGCCGGAGACAGCGCCGGAGGGAATCTGGCCCACAACGTGGCCGTGCGATCGTGTAGCTCCAATTTCACGCACCTCAAGGTAGCATATTTATTGCTTACCCAATATTTTGAATAATTATGATTATAATATTTCTTTAAAAAATCTTTTAAGTAATATAATAATAATAATACTATTATTATTTTCATGAATTCAAGGTTGGTTTTTTAAAAATAACTCAAAAATATATATATTTCAAAATACCTCAATTTTAAAAACTTTGTAAAACTACCCTAAAAACATTTGAGGAACTGAGTAGCCCAGTTTAAAAGATATCACGCTATATAGGTTCAAGGCTCCGGTTTCGAGTCATTCTCGAACGAAATCCTTTGACCCACCTTAAAAAAAAAAAACCAAAAAAAAAAAAAAAAGCTCGGAGAATAACACTTCCTTTCTGAAGGACATCTGCTCTAGGGTGTGCAAAGGGTGTGCAATCGGTTAAAACCGAATCGACTGAACCGAATTTTCAAAAAATCGAACCGGTCGATTTTTTTTTTCGTCTAACCAAACCTACCTACAGAATTTTACTCTTAAAGTCGAACCGATCGAATCGATTAAAAATCGGTTATTTCGGTCCGTAACCGAAGTAACCGATATTTTTTAAAAAATAATAATTTTTTTTTAAAATAGATAAATTTGATTTTAAAAATTAAAAAAATTAGATATTTTGATTTTAAAATTTAAAAAAGCTAAATTTAAATAAAGAACGATAATAATTGATTTTTAAAAAAATAAAAAATGTAATTTTTTATGTATTAAAAAAGTAAGCATTTCGATTTATTTGGTTAATTCGGTTAACCGATATTTTTAAAATAAAACCGAAACCGAACCGAATTAACCGAGTTTTAAAAAAATTAAAATCGAATTTCCGAAATAACCGAATCAATTTTCTGAATTAATTCGATTATTCAATTTGTTCGATTTAACCGAACTTTTATTCACCCCTAATCTACTATGCAGGCTGCATTAGTTTCATGATGGGCGGCCCCCTATGTTTTGTGTTTTTTAAAAAATCAAGTAGAGGGGCCAACTGCAACACAGGCATTCCCTCTACCTTTTTTCAGATTTTTTTTTTAATTTTATAATTTTTATGTTGGGGGAATTAAAAAAGGATAGGGGAAATTTAAAAAGTAAGCATGCTTCAATTAATTTTAAATAATAATAACTGGGAGGGGCCGGATTATTATTAAAACAATAATGACTAGCGGCCGAATTAGTTTATGTTATATTATTCATAAATTTATAGATATAATATTAAATTTTATATTAATTGAAATAATATACATTGTCCTACTAGTAGGAAACTATACGATGAATACTCGGGCACCTTCCCGCATGAGGATTAACAGTGCTTTATCCGTCCCCGGACTAGATCGGTTGCATCTCATGGTTTTTTCCAATACAAAAAAATTTAGGGGATTAGGATTCTTGAACTTCAATTTTACGTTTTATTAAGACAACGCAAATCTTGAGAATGAAGGTGATTGGAGTTGTCGCCATACAACCGTTTTTCGGAGGAGAGGAACGCACCGAGGCAGAGATCGAGCTAGCAGAAGTCGACTTACTCGTATCGGTTAAAAGAACCGATTGGATGTGGAAAGCGTTTTCACCGGAGGAGGGAGGCATGAACCGAGACCACGAAGTGATCAACGTGAGCGGCCCAAACGCAACCGACATATCCAAGTTGGATTTTCCGGCGACAATGGTGGTTGTAGCCGGATTCGATTCGCTCAAAGATTGGCAGAAAAGGTACTACGAGTGGCTCAAGAAATCCGGGAAAGAAGCATATTTGTTGGAGTACCCGAACATGATTCATGCCTTCTACATTTTTCCTGAGCTTCCCGAATCCATGCAGCTCATCTCCGAAGCCCGCCAGTTCATTCAAAAACAATGCTCCAAGCTTGTTGACTAGAGGGATCTTTAACTTTTGCTTATATCTTGCCAGATGCAGAGTAGATGTTTTCGACTGGATACGAGGTAATTGTTTGAAACTAAACACGAGCGTTGCGCTCGTTGCGGGAAACGGATCATAATGTGTTGGTGTTTATAGGTCCAGAAGATTGTGAAGAATCATCAAATATATATTATCATATTAAGTAGTAATGATATATTTTTTAATGAAAAAATTCGCTAATCCGAGAGGAATTTATATATCAAGTCTCAACTACCACCACAAATGAAAAATACTAATCATTTATAAAAATAATAAAGTAAAAGTGAATGATAATGTTACTCCATCGTATACAATAATAATAGAGATTGAATGATTATGTGTTCGGAGTTTCAACTTTTCAATATTTTAATAGTTAATTTCTAGTGCAAATAACCAGTACGTGATAATGATAAAAACTAGTAAAGCATCGAAGCAGTAAAAAATACTATATAACTTTTAAGATTGAGATTTGATAACAATAACAGAACGTCGATATAATTTTTTTACATATTAATGATATTTAGTGTCAAAGAAAGAAAATTCTTCAAATTCATCACAAGAAATTCCGAACATGATAATTTGCAAATTCGAAAACAAACAATGCATAGGGGCGGGAAAGAGTGGTTTTATTAATAAACTGACGCAAAAAAAAAAATTTCACATATTAATCTCATAACATCTAGTTCAATATGTATAATTTAAATTAAATTAAATTTATTTTGATAGGGGGATGCGTTGAATATTTTTTCACTCACTGCGGAACTCGAACTCGAGTCTCTCTTAAATTGGAGGTGGGCTCTTTAATTATTGGAAAATAAATATCTATTCAAAAGTATTTTATCTTAAAAAATAACACACACACACATATATACACACACACACACACTAGGGCTAGATTGGATAAAGCCCGCTCACCTACTATACCTACTGATACCCCTTAGAAGTATGAGTTCATCCAAATTTTTAGGAGCTCAAAAACTAGACCTGCTCAGCAGGATGTCTCTTGCAAGGAGGTTGGCTCATCTAGGTAGCCGACCTCCTAATATGGTCGACCTCCCAGCCTATTGCCGACCTCCTATAATATGACCGCCCTCCCAGCATGGCCGACCTCCTATCATATGGCCAACCTCTTGTCATATGGCCGCCCTCCCAACATGGAGGACCTCCCGCATATGCCCGACTTGACGTATGTTGCCTACCTGATACTTCTGTAAGCCACAGTATGATAATGTGAGCCCGACCTAAGCTCATCAGCTGGGGGTGAGATATTTGGTGAGATTTCCAGGATTTGATCTTATCACAGATTGAGGAGATCTAATAGATCTTATCGAATCTTATCAGATATTCTCAGCATCCTGGCAGATTCAGATAAACATGGAAAGTGTCATAGCTATATGGTAACTCTCCCTCTAAAAAAACAGGTTTGGGGCACCACTTCATTCATTCATAATGCTCTCGCTTACTTTACAACATACATTTTCCCTCATTCTCTCACCTGACTTGGCCTTCGGAGGGGATACACCGGAAACCTTCCGGTCCTTTCTCACGGTTGCTTCGTACTTTCAGGTCATCTCAGATGCTACTTACTGCAACCATCATCGTTATTTTGAGTATTGGAGAAGAAAGGAGAGTTTAACCCCCTCTCTATTGACTTCAGTATGTCATAGCAATTTTCGATGATAACAGTTGGCGCAGTCTGTGAAAAAATTGAGCTTAAGACGTGGAGATGAAAAAGGAGAAGAGACATGTGGGTTTTGAAATGACTACATATGATGAATGTGAGATTTAACCTCTAGTGATAAAAGTGGGAGATCTAACCTCCTACAAAGAATGTGGGAGATCTAACATCCTATAATGAACGTGAGAGATCTAACCTACATGATGAAAATGGGAGATCTAACCTCCAATGATGGAAATTGAAGATCTAACCTCCTACGATGAGCGTGCGAGGTCTAACATTCTATGATGAACGTAGGATATCTGACATCCGGTGATAAAATAAGAAATCTGACCAGTGATTATTGTCGGAGATCTAAGCTTAGAACAATTGGTCAGTTCATCCTCCGGACTTGGGATTACAAAAATCAGCCCCCCCTGTTGCTTGGAGGTCTTCTTGAACTCCTCAGCCATAGCTCATCCTCAGGTCTTCAATAAAAAATCTTCAACTCTTCAGGAGGTCATCCTAAGCTCCTCAATGGGAGCTCATCCTTAAGTCTTCAATCAGAGATCATCCCAGCTCTTCAGTGGAGCTCATTTTAAGCTCTTCAGATGGAGATCAACCTCAACTCATAAGATGGAGGTCATCATCAACTATTCAAGAGAGCTACTCCTCCGCTCTTCAGATGGAGATCTACCTCTGAGAGTTTATATCCTCGGCTCTTTAGATGGAGATCTACATCATTGGGCTCATCCTCGGCTCTTTAGATGGAGATCTACATCATAGAGCTCATCCTAAGCTCATCATATGGAGGTCATAATCAACTAGACAGAGAGCTCGTTCGTCAGCTCATCAGATTACCTCAGAGTTCATCTGTCGGCTCTTCATATGGAGGCCATCATCAACTATTCAGGAGAGCTCATATGTCAGCTCTTCAAATGAAGATCAACTACTTAGTAGAGCTCATTATTAGCTCTTCAGAAAGAGACCTACCTCACGTAGCTCATCCTTTGGATTTTATTATCAACTATTCAGTAGAGCTCATCCTCAGCTCTTCAGATGGTGATCTATCTCGGAGGGCTCATCATATAGAGCTCATCATCACCTATTCAGTAGTGCTCATTCACAGCTCTTCAGATGGATGTCATCATTAGCTCTTCATGTCGAGGTCATCCGCAGCTCATCAGATGAAGATCATCTCAACTCTTCAATAGAACTCATCCTCAAGTCATCAGATGGAGATAATCTCAGCTCTTCAGTAGAGCTCATCATCAAGTCATCAGATGAAGATCATTTCAGCTCTTCAGTAGAGCTCATCCTAAGCTCTCGAGATGGAGATCATGCTCAACTCATAAGATGAAGGTCATCATCAACTATTCAAGAGAGCTCATCCTCAGCTCTTCAGATGGAGATCTACCCCAGAGAGTTTATCCATCATCTTTTCAAATGGGGATCTACCTAATCGGGATCATCCTCAGATCTTTAGATGGAGATCTACATCATAGAAGCCATCCTCAGCTCATCATATGGAAGTCATAATCAACTAGACAGAGAGCTCATCCTTCAGCTTATCAGATGAAGATCTACCTCAGAGTTCATCAGTCAGCTCTTCATATGGAGGCCATCATCAACTATTTAGGAGAGCTCATCTGTTAGCTCTTCAAATGAAGATCAACTACTCAGTAGAGCTCATTCTTATCTCTTCAGAAAGAGAACTACCTCACGTAGCTCATCCTTTGTATTTTATTATCAACTATTCAGTAAAGCTTATCCTCAGCTCTTCAGATGGTGATCTATCTCGGAGAGCTCATCATCACCTATTCAGTAGAGCTCATTCTTAGCTCTTCAGATGGAGGTCATCCTTAGCTCTTCATCTCGAGGTCATCCTCCGCTCATCAGATGAAGATCGTCTCAGCTTTTCAATAGAGCTCATCCTCAAGTCATCATATGGAGATAATCTCAGCTCTTCAGTAGAGCTCATCCTCAAGTTATCAGATCAAGATCATCTTAGCTCTTCAGTAGAGCTTCAGTAGAGCTCATCCTAAGCCCTTCAGATAGAGATCAGCCTCAACTCATAAGATGGAGGTCATCATCAACTATTCAAGAGAGCTCATCATTAACTCTTCAGATGGAGATCTACCTCTGAGAGTTCATTAGTCAGTTTTTCAGATGGAGATCTACCTCATTGGGCTCATCTCCAGCTCTTCAGATGGAGATCTACATCATAGAACTCATCATCAGCTCATCATAAGAAAGTCATAATTAACTAGACAGAGAGCTCGTCCATCAGCTTATCAGATGATCCGCCAGCTCTTCATATGGAAGCCATCAACAACTATTCAGGAGAGCTTATCTGTCAGCTCTTCAAATGAAGATAAACTACTTAGTATAGCTCATCCTTAGCTCTTCAGAAAGAGACATACCTAATGGAGCTCATCCTTTGGATTTTATTATCAACTATTCAATAGAGCTCATCCTCAGTTCTTCAGATAGTGATCTACCTCGGAGAGCTCATCATCACTTATCAGTAGAGCTCATTCTCAGCTCTTTAGATTGAGGTCATCCATAGTTCTTCATCTCGAGGTTATCCTCAGCTCATCAGATGGAGATCATTTCAATTCTTTAGTAAAGCTCATCCTCAAGTCATCATATGGGGATCATCTCAGCTCTTCAGTAGAGCTCATCCTCAAGTCATCATATGAAGATCATCTTAGTTCTTCATTATAGCTCATCGTAAGCTTTTCAGATGGAGATCAGCCTCAACTCATAAGAATGGGGGTCATCATCAACTATTCAGGAGAGCTCATCCTCCGTTCTTCAGATGGAGATCTACCTCAGAGAGTTCATCCGTCAGCTTTTCAGATGGAGATCTACCTCATTGGGCTCATCCTCGGATCTTCAGATGGAGATCTACATCATAGAGCTCGTCCTCAGCTCATCATATGAAAGTCATAACCAACTAGACATAGATCTCGTCCGTCAGCTCATCAGATGAAGATCTACCTGAGTTTATACGTCCGCTCTTCATATGGAGGTCATCATCAACTATTCAGGAGAGCTCATCTTACAGCTCTTCAAATGAAGATCAACTACTCAGTAGAGCTCATCATTAGCTCTTCAGAAAGAGACCTACCTCACGGAGCTCAACCTTTGGATTTTATTATCAACTATTCAGTAAAGCTCATCCCCAGCTCTTCATATGGTGATCTACCTCAGAGAGCTCATCATCACCTACTCAGTAGAGCTCATTCTCAGCTCTTCAGATGGAGGTCATCCTTAGCTCTTCACTCATATGTCATCCCGAGCTCTTCCTCTCGAGGTCATTCTCAGCTCTTCAGATGGAGGTCATCCTCAACCAGCTCATCCTTAGCTCTTCTCTCGGAGGTCATCCCAAGCTCTTCATCTCGAGGTCATCCTCAGCTCAGTACGAGCGCATCCTCAACTCTTCAGAAGGAGGTCATCATCAGCTCCTCAGCTCGAGCTCATCCTTAGCTCTTCATCCTGATCAATTCACCTGAGCTCATCCCAACTCTTTAATTTCAGTTCATCCTCGACCAGTTCAACCATATGTTCACTTTAGCTCATTTAGAGGCCCTGCATAGCTCTTTAGCCAAAGGTTATCTTCGTTCTTCAGCTTCAGGTCATGCTCCGCCAGCTCTTCAACTAGAGGTCCTCTGCAGCTCCTCGGTTAGAGGTCCTCCATAGCTCTTCAACCAAATGTTCAGGTAACATTCTGCTAGCTCATTAGCCAAAGGTTATCTTCAGTCTTTAGCTTTAGGTCATGCTCTGCCACCCCTTCAGCTGAAGGTCCTCTACAGCTCTTAAGTTAGATGCCCTCCATAAAAAAAATATGACAAAGGTCATCCGTAGCTCTTCAGCCAGATGTCATTTTCAGGCCTCAGTTGCATGTCAGCTCAGACCAGCTCTTCAAATCTCTTCAGCTTCGAGTGATGATTCTCTAGCTCTTCAGCTCAAGGTCATCATCTCTTAGTCTTTTATGATCAGCCTGCTCATCAGCTTCAGGTCATCCTCGACCAACTCTTCAACCCTCTTAATCCAAATGTCATTGGAAGTTCTTCAGCTAGGTATCCCCAGCCATCATTTTCATGTCGCAATTGACTTGTTTT
This sequence comes from Haberlea rhodopensis, assembly GCA_907163345.1. NCBI lineage: Eukaryota > Viridiplantae > Streptophyta > Magnoliopsida > Lamiales > Gesneriaceae > Haberlea > Haberlea rhodopensis. The sequence goes on from CAJQUN010000110.1 coordinate 1,795,707, forward strand.
TTAGTCAGTTCTTCAACTTTAGCCTAAGGCTGACCTCACTAATAATTGGAGTTCATCAGTCAAACAAAAAGATATTTCAGACAAAAGAATATCATCATTAAGGTTTTCACCCGACCTCAGGAACTACGTTTACGATGAGTTCACTTCAGGAGCTACGTTTACGACGAGCCCACATCAGCCTTGATTACTTCAGGCTTTAAGGGTTTTCACCCGATCTCAGGAACTACATTTACGACGAGTACATATGAGCTACGAGCTCACCGTGGCCTTGATTACGTCAGGCTTTAAGGGTTTTCACCCGACCTCTGGAACTACGTCCAACGAGTTCACTTCAGGAGCTACGTTTATGACAAGCTCTCATCGGTCTTGATTACGTAAGCTTTAAGGTTCTTCACCCGATCTCAGGAAGTACGTTTACGACGAATTCACTTCAGGAGCTACGAGCTCACCACGACCTTGATTACGCCAGGCTTTAAGAGTTTTCACCCAACCTCAGGAACTACGTTTACAACGAGTTCACTTCAGGAGCTACATTTACGACGAGCTCACCTCGGCCTTGATTACGACAGGCTTTATTGTTTTCACCCTACCCCGAGAACTACGTTTACGACGAGTTCACTTCAGGAGCTACGAGCTCATCTCGGGCTTGATTATGTCATGCTTTAAGCCACGGTATGATAATGCTTGCCCGACCTGAGCTCATCAGTTGGGGCGAGATCTCTGGTGAGATTTCCAGGATTTGATCTTATCACAGATTAAGGAGATCTAATAGATCTTATCGAATCTTATCAGATAGTTCAAAATCTTGGCAAATTCAGATAAACATGGAAAGTGTCGTAGCTATATGGTAACTCTCCCTCTATAAATACCAGGTTTGGGGCACCACTTCATTCATTCATAATGCTCTCGCGTACTTTACATCATACATTTTTTCTCATTCTCTCGCATGACTTGACCGTTGGAGGGATACACCCAAAAACCTTCCGGACCTTTCTCACGGTTGCTTCGTGCTTTCAGGTCATCTTAAATGCTACTTACTGCCACAATCATCGTTATTTTGAGTATTGGAGAAGAAATGATAGGTGAACCCCCTATTTATTGACTTCAGTAGATCATCGCAATTTTCGATGATATCATCTTCAAGCACTAAGTTCAACAATTAGTTACAAATCTATATTATCTTTGCATTTTATTTTTATTTTCTAGAACACTCTTTATCTTATTAATGATATATAATACATTAAATTTCAATATTTGAAACTGCTAACATCCAAGGATAATTAATTTAGACTTATACGAAATGTATGTAATATTACTACTATTATTATTATTGCGGTCATCATCATTGTTATCATCTATCTATTATATATTGATCGCTTTTATTTTAAACAATTAATTTCAATGTAGCGATTTTATACCGCAAGTGCACGGTTGTCAAGTTTTAGTATAGTAAATGAAGAACAGGTTGTCGAACCCACAGGGACTAGTAGCAATTACCACGATCGATTAGAATTACTATATTTAACCTACGATTAAGGAATGATTATTAAACTAAATTGACTTAAGCACAAAAATCAACCTAAACAGCAGTGATGAATAATTGAAGAGAATTTATAAACGAATTATCAAGACGTCGGTTCACCCATGTAATCCCCCAAAAGTTGTCTATTAATTAAGATTTAATGTTCTATGTTCTAGGGTGACGAGTTTTCCTATTTCATTCGTTATACCTTGGTCTGGTTATAACAAGTCTAGCATTAATCTACAATAAATCACTCCCGTGTCTTTATTGAATGATCAATACCGAAAAACGCTTTGTGAAAACTACTAACCTTCGATTTTGGTAAATCTATTGCTATCACACGTGTGCTAGATTTTACTTGGTCCGTCTCAACCTAAAACCCACGGCCTAATTTACTACGTCGTATCGTAATCTCCTATGGTCAATTCAATTACGATTACCAATATCATGCAAAAGGTAGCTAATCTTTTACAAGCATTAACAACATAAATTATGCGCAAAGATCATAGAATTCAAATCAAAATCGTTAATTAACTCAAGGGTTCAAACATGGGATCCCCTATGTCTTGACAAATATTCTAGCCAACAACCATAATCAAATTATAATGTAAAAACATGTCTTTAAACAAATTTAACATCAAAATCTGATATAACAATTAATTAAGTTCAGAAATACTAAGATAACGAGGATGTTGCTCCGTGCGTCGCTCCGTTCTTTCGTTCCTTGCGTTGCTCTTGCTCTTCAATGATTTGTGGTCTTGCTTTGGATGGAGGAGAGGCTGTTAGGTCTCAGAAAATGTGTGCAAAAGCCCCCCAAAACGTCATAAAATCTTCTATATATAATGTGGAGGAGTTTTCCAAAGTTTGGACACAAAATCACCAAGTAGGAAACAAAATCTCGATTTTTCAGGGTTTGGCGATCGATCTTCGTCATTTGGCGATCGATCGCAGAAACATTCTGGATGGTGGCGATCGATCTTCGTTATTGGCGATCGATCGCGGACCTCAAATCTCCATTCTTGCGATTTGGTCCCTGCTTTTCCAGATTTGCTCAGTTTGGTCCTTTTTCAGCATTTTTAAGCCCATTTCATCCGCTTTTATGCATTTGGACCTAGATTCATGACATATACAAATATATACCAAAACGTGTAATATTTTCTAGGAATCACTACAAAAACACCCCTAATCATATATCAAATTAAGTGTAAAAATCACACTTATCAACTCCCCCAAACTTAAGCTTGATCGTCTCGAGCAAGAAATGAAATCAAACAGTAGAGTTCAATATTAAAGATTCAAGTAAACCACTTCGCAGTCAATCATGTAACTCAGATATCTCACTTACAGACAAACAAGAATCAATCAGAAAGTTTAACAAGTTATTTTTCTCTTAGATCAAGCAACACGTCGCCAACTGAGAACGTGCGTGTGTGCTATTCTCACTTTCAAGTTTCATGCAATTTCATAGATCAAATCATGCTAGTCAATGAAAAGTAAGATTATCAGTGAGCACCCCAAAATCCTATTTTCAAACACTTCTCCACTAATGTAGTCACTCCCTAGACTTGGATCACTAGGTCTTTTTAAGCTTGTAGCGTTAGGCCTAGGTGTTTGGCTTCAAAGAAAGGATAGGATAGCACAAAGAAGAGAGTATAATCATGTAAAATTCAATTTTTTTAGCACAACTTGAGCTTCTCTTCTTTTTCTTGTAGCCTTGGCCACTTTGGGTCTTAATTAGATATATATATTTTTTTTTCAAGGCTTTATCTATCTTTTTTCTTTTCTCATTTATCAATTTTTTTTTTCAATAATAAGCTCATCAAAATATAGCAATTCATGTGCATATAATGAGAATCATTATACTCCCTTTAGGTAAGGATGAATTCTTTCAATTTAGGCTCATAAAGGTGGGTATAATGAGTTGCCAAAAAAAATTGTTGAATGGAGGCTAATAGTATGTTAAACACACTCCATTCTTTTTCAATTATGCTCAAAATTGGATACTAGGGATTAATGTAAACATGGTAAGCTTGAAAGGCTCAAACGGTCCAAAGATCGCCTAGATCATCTCCTAATCAAGTTCATGACTATAAAATTTCGCCTTGAAGTGTCGTCATCAAATAGTTTCTAAGGTACTCTAAGATGCTCAAAAACAATTCATTAAGTTCACAAAAAATTCACTAGTACAAGTGCAATTCACAAGATTATGACTCAAATGTGCTCAAAATATTCATCATCTTTGACATGCTACTCAAAACAAGATATTCACAAGAAAGTCTTACAATCATCAAAACTCAATTTGACATGCATAGTGGGATTAATATCATCATGGAATAGAGACCACTACTATGATTCATTCTTATCTTACTAATTGAACTCATTTTCAAGAAAAATTTTGTTGGTGCTCAATTGTTGGTGCTCAATAAACGATCAATTTCCAAATAAGAAGCATGACACAGTAATGCACTCCCCCAAACTTAATTCATGCATTATCCTCAATGTATTAGGCATGGAAAATAGGACAAAACATTTACCGTTGACAACGATCGTCAGTGATCGTTGTCCAATTCCTCATCAGCTCATGGGGCATAGTGTTGGAACACGTCACAGCACGCATGGAGTCTCGCCAAAAAAAACAAAAACAAAAACAAAACAAACCAAACCAAAATAAACAAAAACAAAGCAAAGGGTTAAGAAAGAGTTCTTGATTTATAGTCCCAAGCTGGACTTACCACCACATTTTCTCAAAGGTTGGGATGGTGTGTGGAGCATGAATCTCCGTAATCAACTGGGTAATGCCTCAACCTCTCATCATTAACGACATAAGTGCCTAGAATAGGATCACTTACCTTAATGGCTCCATGCGGGTATATCTTGGTAACAGTGAATGGTCCAACCCATGAAGCCTTTCGCTTGCTTTGGAGAATGCAAGGTGGTGGTGCTTTATGCAATTGGACTGTCTCTCCCTTCATAAACGTCCTTTTATCTTTTTGCCTTCGCCTTCCTTGGCTTCACCAAGTCATGGCTCTTGCCTTCTTCAGTCTCTAGTTTGGTCTTCACCTTCACTTTATCAGTATCTTGCACCACATCATCAGGCAAAATATTAATATTATCAATAATAAAACATGTGTGTGTGTTTTGTGCACGTGGTGAAGTTTGAAACATAGTAAAGGTAACATGATCCTCTCCTACACGGAGTATCAACTTCCCTTCTTCAACATCGATAATAGCTCTTCCAGTAGCTAGGAATGGGCGCCCCAGGATCAATGGCATACTCGCGTCCTCCTCAATATCCAACACTAGAAAATCCACCGGGAAAGTGAATTGATCTATCTTGACTGGAACATCCTCGACGATTCCTAGTGGGTAGGTGATAGACTTGTCCGCCATTTGCAACACCACCCTTGTGGTCTTCGGCTCTCCCAGTCCAAGTCGCCTAAAAACAGACAAAGGCATTAAGTTCACAATAGCACCCAAATCACATAATGATTTAATGGAAGAAATAGGCCCAATAGTGCAAGGAATAGAGAAACTCCCTGGATCTTTTAACTTCATGGCCGATTTCTTTTGCACCATAGCACTACATTCCTCAGTCAAAAAGACAGTCTCGTGCTCTCCCAATTTATGCTTCTTAGACAATATCTTCTTTAAGAATTTAGCATAATTTGGCATTTCTCGTAAGGCATCAATAAATGGTATATCTATATGCAAATTCTTAAGCATGTCTAAAAATTTGGCAAAGTTTGAATCAACATTTGCCCTATTAACTGCTGCAGGGAATGGGAGCGGAATGTGTACCTTTTCTTGTGGTGTGATAGGTGTAGTGTCTCTAGTGAACTTACCCTTGTTGCGTGGCTGCTCTTTCTCCTCTTGCTTAATAGCAATCTTTTCAGTCTCCTTCTCATCACCAAGTTCTTTTCCACTCCTTAGGGTCACAGCATTGGCTTGCTCCCTTGGATTCTTCTCTGTGTCACTCGGTAGAGTTCCTTGTGCTCTCCCAGCCAAGATAGTTGCCAACTGCCCTACTTGAAGCTCCAAGCTTTTGATAGATGAATCTTGTTTATTCATCCTTGTTTCAGTTGAAGATATGAACTTGGTCAATAGCTCCTCCATGCTCGGCTGTGGTAGATAACCCGATGGTGGTTGCGGTTGATACCTCAACCCCGTATTGTATGGATATGGGCAGGGGTTGTTTTGCGGCCGGTTTCCTACATAATGCGCAGCTTCATTAGTTTGAACGAATGGGTTACTTATTTGGCATTCAACGCTCGGATGATTTCCTCCACATAGGTGACAAGTAATCCCTTGAGCTTTCATCCCTGTCGTGCTCATGCTATCTAGTCTTTTGTTCAATGCCTCAATTTGAGCGGCTAACGCAGTAACTTCGCTCACTTGATGAACTCCAGCTTGCTTCTTTGGCACATTCCTCTCGGACTGCCATTGACAGCTATTAGCAGCCATCTCCTCCAACAGTGTATAGGCCTCCTCCGGCGTCTTTCTCATCATAGTACCTCCTGATGCCGCGTCAATCATAGAATGGTTATCAGAAAATAAACCGTTATATAGAAAGTTTGTACCTGCAGCAAGATGGGAAGGCCATGGTGTGGGCATATCCTCAGTAAGTCCTTGAAGCGCTCCCATGCTTCATACAGTGTTTCAGGATCATGTTGCGCAAATGTAGTGATATCATTTCGCATCTTAGCAGTCTTTGATGGTGGGAAGTATTTTGACATGAAAGCTTGCACCATCCCATCCCAAGTGGTAATTGATCCTGTAGGCAAAGAATGCAACCAAGATTTAGCTTTATTATTTAAGAGAAAGGGAACAGTCGTAACCTGATGGCGTCATCAGTGACGCCATTATGCTTGAAGGTGTCGCAAATTTCCAAGAAATTCGCTATGTGAGTGTTGGGATCATCAGTGGTCGCTCCCCCAAACTGCACCGAGTGCTGGATCACTTGTATGATTGCAGGCTTGATTTCAAAGTTGTTCGCCTGTATGCTTGGTCTAGTGATACTAGACAATGACCCATGGAATGAGGGATGAGCATAATCCATGAGGGATCTTCTATTAGGCACCTCTTCGTTCCGTCTTTCATCTCTTCCACCTCCTCCTGCATTGTTTTCAGCCATTGTTCGAACTTCTCTTAGTCTTCTAAGAAGAGTTCTTTCAATTTCAGGGTCAAAAGGCTCAAGTGCCGGTTGTTCACTCCTTAGCATGCACTAGGGAGTAATAACCTACAAAATCCAACCAAAAAGAAGGCAATAGTAGAATAGTAGATAGGAAAAGAGAGAAGAAAAAAATCAAAAACCTAAAAAAAAAGAAAATGGCTAAATTACAGTCAACTAGTCTAGTATGATATTACTTAAACTAGTCCCCGGCAACGGCGCCAAAAACTTGATCGCTTTTATTTTAAACAATTAATTTCAATGTAGCGATTTTATACCGCAAGTGCACGGTTGTCAAGTTTTAGTATAGTAAATGAAGAACAGGTTGTCGAACCCACAGGGACTAGTAGCAATTACCACGATCGATTAGAATTACTATATTTAACCTACGATTAAGGAATGATTATTAAACTAAATTGACTTAAGCACAAAAATCAACCTAAACAGCAGTGATAAATAATTGAAGAGAATTTATAAACGAATTATCAAGACGTCGGTTCACCCATGTAATCCCCCAAAAGTTGTCTATTAATTAAGATTTAATGTTCTATGTTCTAGGGTGACGAGTTTTCCTATTTCATTCGTTATACCTTGGTCTGGTTATAACAAGTCTAGCATTAATCTACAATAAATCACTCCCGTGTCTTTATTGAATGATTAATACCGAAAAACGCTTTGTGAAAACTACTAACCTTCGATTTTGGTAAATCTATTGCTATCACACGTGTGCTAGATTTTACTTGGTCCGTCTCAACCTAAAACCCACGGCCTAATTTACTACGTCGTATCGTAATCTCCTATGGTCAATTCAATTACGATTACCAATATCATGCAAAAGGTAGCTAATCTTTTACAAGCATTAACAACATAAATTATGCGCAAAGATCATAGAATTCAAATCAAAACCGTTAATTAACTCAAGGGTTCAAACATGGGATCCCCTATGTCTTGACAAATATTCTAGCCAACAACCATAATCAAATTATAATGTAAAAACATGTCTTTAAACAAATTTAACATCAAAATCTGATATAACAATTAATTAAGTTCAGAAATACTAAGATAACGAGGATGTTGCTCCGTGCATCGCTCCGTTCTTTCGTTTCTTGCGTTGCTCTTGCTCTTCAATGATTTGTGGTCTTGCTTTGGATGGAGGAGAGGCTGTTAGGTCTCAGAAAATGTGTGCAAAAGCCCCCCAAAACGTCGTAAAATCTTCTATATATAATGTGGAGGAGTGTTCCAAAGTTTGGACACAAAATCACCAAGTAGGAAACAAAATCTCGATTTTTCAGGGTTTGGCGATCGATCTTCGTCATTTGGCGATCGATTGCGGAAACATTCTGGATGGTGGCGATCGATCTTCGTTATTGGCGATCGATCGCGGACCTCAAATCTCCATTCTTGCGATTTGGTCCCTGCTTTTCCAGATTTGCTCAGTTTGGTCCTTTTTCAGCATTTTTAAGCCCATTTCATCCACTTTTATGCATTTGGACCTAGATTCCTGACATATACAAATATATACCAAAACGTGTAATATTTTCTAGGAATCACTACAAAAACACCCCTAATCATATATCAAATTAAGTGTAAAAATCACACTTATCAATATTATATCATATCTTTTCGTTTCTAGTTCTCATTTTGGCGGTTTGAGAAACATGTCTTTGTTTACATTGATAGTTGAGTGGGGAGTAAATATTGAATGGAATTTACAAAAGATTTGATAATTGAAAATGATTAAATTCATATAAATAAATATTCACTTATAAAATTTAATGAAGTAAAATAATAAAATCATGCAAATAATTTTTTTAAAAACATATCCAAAAGAATGTTTTGTTAATTATATATATATATATATATATATATATATATATATATATATATATATATATATATATATATATATATATATATATATATAATGATATAGATCACTAAAAATATAGTGTTTATAAATATTAGGAAAAGAATGAATGTGAACTAAATTGTGTATTGGTAGAAGGAATGAGATATTGGTCGTATAGAGAGAGAACTACTACTAATAAGATTAACAACATCGAGCGGTCAATTAACGTCATATTAGTATCTTGACGTGTCTTTTTTTTTTTTTTTTTAAACAAATGCTATTTATCGACGATCATGGCAGTGGCCTTAGTGGTCGTCACCCCCTCCCCTTGTAAACGGCTCGAGTTCGAGTCGGTCCCCCACTAATTTAGAAATTATAAAAAAAACACAAGGCTATTTGCCCAATAATAATAAACATATTAAAATTTTGATATTAAAAATATTATGTATTTTAAATTAATTATTATAGATATAAGTAAAATATGTATAACACTACTAGAATTAATAAATGGTATGGCTAATATTTCTTTCTATAGGGGAGAGGCTGAAGATTTTTTCCATTCATCATAAGACTCGAACACGAGTCTATTATTTCTTGAATGCATGGAATATAATTAGTGATAATGTGAAATTAAATTAATTATTATAGATATAAGTAAAATATGTATAACACTACTAGAATTAATAAATGGTATGTCTAATATTTCTTTCTGTAGGGGAGAGGTTGAAGATTTTTTCCATTCATCACGAGACTCGAACACGAGTCTATTATTTCTTGAATGCATGGAATATAATTAGTGATAATGTGAAATTGACTTTGAAGACTTCAAAAAAAGACTTTGACGAAGTTTCAGTGGAAGTCACTGCGGAGACTCAATACCTCATACCATAGTCTTTTCCGCATGTCTATTATACCCCATTGTTTAAGATGTTAACTCCGTTAGTATCGGTTTCAAGTCCGGGTAAAAGAAGAGTTATTTTAGGTTGTTTGACTGTATAAAAAATTGACAACTTTTTTATATATATTGATTGAGAGAATTTATATAATCGATAACACAATGTAAATATATTTAAATTTTATTATTTACTTAATACTAATCAATATTACTAATATACTTTTGTGAGTTATCGTATGTTAAATATTACTTCTAAAATATTATTATATTTTCTCATATTTTTTCTTAAGTTTATGGACTTGGTGTATCATTTATTTGATATTAGTAATAACATTATTTGCAAATTTATGAATATAGAACCATAATTGTGCCAACTAGTAGCATACCTCAAAGTTAGAGTTTTTTAATAAATTAATCGAAAAAATATATTAATTTAACAAAATAATCGATCTTTGAAAATATTTTTAAACTAATATAAAACACCATCTGAGGTGGCCACTTCATTTGAAGTCGACACTTCAGATGTCGTCTTCTATTCTGAAAAAATAATTATTGGAGGCGCCATAATATTTTTAAAAAAATATTATTGAAGAAGCCATCTGAAATATCGCCTTAAATAAATAAAAAAAAAATTTATTGAAGGCGCCTTTAATAATGCATTAACTCGCCGGCCCTTCTCTTTTTTCTTTTTTCTTCTTCCTTTCTTACTCTCCTCCTCTGAGACGAAATTTTCCCTAAAAAATTTCTAAATCCTTCAATTTTTTTGTCAAATTTCCAAAGTTGTTGTGGTTTGTAATTTATGGAGCTTAGTTGTTTATCATTCTTGAACCTGAGGTAATATTTTTTTGGTAATATAAATTTTTGAAAGTTGTAGAATTTACATTATTTTGTTATTTGTGTTTGATTTGTGTATTTTGTAGTTGTTATTTGAAAAGATAGTTATAGTTTGGAGACCCTCGGACGATTTACGGCCAAGCCGTGTTAAGACCGGCATCTGGTGGCTATTGGGGGTGTCGGGAGGTGGCCGCATTTTTCGGCCGGCGGTGGCTGGTGGAGGGTGGTGGTGGCCATGTTTATCTTTTTGTTATGTTGATATTTATTGTGTAATATTTCAGGATCGATTTACAAATAGCACCATGTCCGATTGACAGTGATCTTCTATCATTGCAGTATCGATCTGAGAATGTTTGGGCAGGTGATATTGATACTACACTTCGAGGCATAAACCCTGATAAATATGTTTGGGATCTTTGTCCCCTCGGTACACGTGTTGTGAGTTTGTTGGACAGTATTGGTTTTTATGGTGTTTATAGGTCAGGTAAAATTGCACTTGACTTTCACCTCATCACAGTTTTAGTTGATAGATGACGTCGTGAAACACATACTTTCCACTTCAAATCCGGAGAGGCAACCATCACACTGCAAGACATTGCAGTGATATGGGCATTGCCAGTAGATGGTATCAGATTATCTGGTGTTGATTACGATAGGAGTATACATGAGTGGCAAGAATATTGTCATATGTTTTTTGGATTTACACTGGATACTGCACACTTTAAAGGTGCAAAGTTGTACATATCTGCAATAACGCATCCTTGGGTGAATAATGCTCTTAACGAGCACAGTACGGCAGAAGATGTAGTCAGCTATACTTGGGCTTGTGTATTATTGATGTTAGGTGAATTTTGTGCCCTGATTCCTCCAGTAATACTGTAAAGTTATTTTTTTTATTACAGAAGTTAGAGGACATTGATTATGTTGGCAATTATAGTTGGCGTAGTGCCGTGTTGGCATATTTGTAACGTGAGTTATGCACCTTCTCAATAAGAGGAAAAAAGTGATAGATTGTGCATTACAGGTCGTACATGTAAACTTTATATTTGCACTTTTCAAATGTTTGAAATATTTTTCTCGTCATACTTTACTAATATATTCATGGCAAAATTTTAGAATTGTGCAAGGTCAAGAATACCAGGTTTAACTCCTCAAATGGGTGGGCCTAGATTCGACATTGGCCCGTCATTATTGATGAGGAGGATATGTTACATGCTGCTTCATATGGTGCATGGTAATAATGTAATTATGTTTTGTGTTATTTTATATGTTTTAAAATATTTATAGATTTTGTAATTGTGATTCTACAGATGGGCATGTCATTTAAGGTTTAGGGAAACAGGGAGGCATTCCGTATACATCATAAGGAACATTCTTGATGAGCAGCCATCAACTCAAGTAAGCAATATATTAGTTGTGTTTGTTATGAAAAAATAAATAATGTTGTTTATATTATTTTAATTTGTATTTGTTGTTTAATTGGCAGCCATACCCTGATGAGTGCACTGAACATCTGAGCCACCAATTATGGACATATGCCGATCCATTAATTTGTTATGATATTGTTGAAATGCACCGTCCTGATATGGTTCATCGTCAATTTGGAATGCTACAAGACATTCCCGCAGATCCACGATTATGGGATGATAAATTACATTCAGTTGACCGAATGGGTAATATCAATAAGGATTGGAGTGCACACCATGTTGCGTATATACAACATCTATGGGTCTCAATTTTGATGTATCATCTGTTGTATTCCCCCAGTTCACACCATATCATCCACCTAATGATGTACATGTGGTACAACAGAGGAATGAACAAGTGGATAGCGGAGAAAGAGTTCGAAGAGAGATTATTCCTCATCGTTGTGGTACCGGAGGACATTTACAGATGAGGCCCCATGGTCGTTGACAACATTTGTTGCATTTCTCTTGTAATTATTTTGATAGTTATAAAAAGTTTGAGAAATGTTTGTTTTGTGAGCAATTAAGTACATACAAACTCGTGTTATAAACGAACAATCAACTTACAATCATTTTGTAATTAAACGTACAATAATTATCACAATAACGTACAATCATTTACACATTAAAAAGTTATTGATTTCGAGAAGTTGAAGCCATTTGTCGTCTTGCACGGGCTTCTGGCCAATCCATCTCATTTTGAATACGCGTTGTGCGATCTCGACCTACTCTTCTGGTTTTTCGCAGAGTGGAGTTGTGGTACAACTGGTTCGAATCGTCCTGGATATGTGCTCCAATATTCATTCATATTGTAATATGGTTTGACAAATGTTTTAGCGTTTAAGCCATACTTTCGACACAATTGGATCACATGTGAGCAATGTATTCCGAACTCTTTCCATTTTCCTCAAGAGCAGTCCCCTGATTTTAGATGCACAACATGCGTATTACCCCCACGTCCTGGTTGTACTATTGTGATAACATAAGCTGTTAGATGTCGCGATCAAACATCTGCACATCATGATGGATGGAATGATAGTCTGCACGACCAAATCTTTCGAACACGTAATCTGGTCATTCTTGATTATTTTGAATCATTCGCTTCGTCTTCTTAAGCCGTTCGAAAACATATAGCACACAACGATCAAATGTTAATTGTATAATGTCGGTGATTGGAAGTCGACGAACACCTTTCATAACTCCATTTATGCATTCTGACATATTTGTGGTCATGAGACCACAACGCCAGCCTCCGTCATGATCAAGAGACCATTGACACTTATCAATACGACTCAAGTAATCAAAAGCCCTTGGTTCTATAAGTTTTATCTCTTCCATTGTGCAATCAAAATTTTCTTAGCTGATTTTTTGATCACGCTCTCCAACACAAGTCTTTCAAATGAACGGATTTGAAGCGACTATTAAAATTTGAATAAACATGTCTCAAACAAAATCGATGTACTCCATGAGGTGATTTGAAGGCAGGAATACAATCGGATGCTGCAATGAGGCCCGGATGACAGCCAGAAATCAAACATACACCCTCATATCCTCTCACAATATGCTTGCTAATCATCTCCAAAAACCATCTCGATGACACAAAGTTTTCTTCGTCAACAATTGCAAATGCCAAATGTAAGACTTGATTATTATCGTCCATTGCCACGACAATCAACATCTTATGTTGATATTTTGTATATATATGTGTTCCATCCACACTTATTACTCGGCGGCAATGTTGAAATTAGGGGTGTAAACAACCGAATCGAGCCGAATATGCAAAAAAATTTAAGGTTCGAATTCGGCTCGAAATAGTTATATTAGAGCTCGAGTTCGGTTCTAAGTTCAAGTTGTTTAAAACTTTTGCTCGAGTTCGGCTCGAATCAAAGTTCGAGTTCGGCTCGAAAAGATTCGAACATGTTCGCGAGCTATTCGAACTATTGCTCAAAAATAAATACCCGAAATGTTCGAAATATATTTATTTAATATATAATTATATTATATTAATAAAAATTAAAGTTCGCGAGCCGCTCGCGAATTATCGAAAAGTAATATGGGCTCAAGTTTGGCTCGAAAAAAACGTTCGAACATGTTGGAGTTCGGCTCGAATTCGAAAATTTCGAATATGAAACAAGAGTCGCCTCAAAAAATTCGTGAACATGTTCGATTCGTTTACATCTCTAGTTGAAATCCTTCTACACATGGATGGAAGGCCCAGAACATGTAATTCAAAGTCTTTTCTCTTGGTCTGTCATTGTCAAGGTGAACCCACTCAACGACTGTGCCGGGATTCCATTTTTGCAAAGCTCTCATATAGTAAGACAATTTCTTCACGGAGCTCTCCCATGTTCCATACACATTCTCAACAACAATTCGCAAACTAAACCACCTTTTGCATAGGAGATCTCAAATCCATAGTTATCTTTAACTGATTGAATTACATACTTTATTTCGTAAGCTGGATCACACCGAACAATTCACACTAACAAGCTAGCAATCATTTTTTGTCCAAATTTGCATATCGATTGACAGTTCACTCAAAAGGCAAGTGTGAGAACCTTCATACTTGTTTATTTTGAATAATCCAACTTTTTTATTCAACGAAGCGCAGGTACCATCTAAAAGGTATATCTTATGTACTGTGTTTGCACATCACTTTCCACAATAATTTTGTACTCTTGACAACGCAATGCTCCCGTTTTGCAACACGTACAGAGTAATCCTTTACAGCTGCCTGCATATGAGCTTTATTTTTGAAGACTATATCTAGATGGATATTCCCTTTGGAGTAGTCATAATAACTCCCCCATCTATCTGTTGGAGTCTCCAAATACTTCGGGATGTGTCATTGAGAAGAATGGAATTGTTGGATAAAGGACATGAGTATTTGTCGTGGTTGTCTCCGGTACAGTATCTGACACTTCTTGTGTGATTATCTCCTCATCTTGATCTACAATTGTTTCCGACGTGACACAAATGTCAACCTCATCGTCATCAGCCTCATCCTCGGACGGAATCTCCTCTGTTTTAGACTGAATATCATTTCTCAATTCAGCAAAACTGTTTGCTAGTGGCTCGGGAGCAATAACATCAGCATCTATGTGATCATCATCTGGATCTCTACCAGAGGTAGCCAGTCCTTCTGCAACTACAGGCAAACAATCTACATTTTCTGGAATACAATAGTTTCGTGGTTCTGTTTCTATGTAAATTTCCAAGCAACTATGACCCTGTTCTGAATCCAATAGTCATGCTAAATTATAATCATTATCTATTAGTAAAATTGTCTGTCGTATCCCGAAAAAATTTCCGAACATGTGTCTTGCATATATTTTCAGAAGGAATTGATTGCGGTCGATGCCAGAGATATTATATATTCCGTTCAACAACTGCGTAAAATTAATTGTGCGAGATATTGTTGTATCTCTTAATGGACTACGATCATATCTAGTGGTATCTGAGTCTTGTAAAATATTACCTCCCCAATACAATAATATTTGAATCGACATCTATGGAAAAAAAATTAATATTACAAATAACTAATAAATTAAGTTTAACAAATTTATATAATCTGGAAGATGATAAAATCAATAATATAACAAGATTTTTACCTTGAAAAATACTTGAAGGGCGGTTTCAACGATAAAACCAGAGGAAAAACTATAAATGTTATGTGATTTCGTTTCGGTGTAGAAAATGAATGGTTTCAGTCCGCATTTTTATACTTAAGAAGATGCCATTTGTAATTTTATCTTCTTATTTCAAAAATTATTATTTTTCTTGAAGGTGCCAGCTGATATGGCGCCTTCAATAATTTTTGAAGTCGCCACCTCAGATGACGTTTTAGGTTAATTTAAAAATATTTTCAAAGATTGATTATTTTGTTAAATTAATATTTTTTTCGATTAATTTATTAAAACCCCCTTAAAGTCAAGTCTACTTTATGATAAAATATAAGTTTTACTTATTCACAAATTTGAATTTTCTCCTTGTTATCATGTATTCATGTCCAATTTCATTTCAAAATTAAGAATTTAAATATATATATACGAACAACTCAACTGATTATTTTATTTTTAATCAAAAATAAATATAATAAAATAAACACTCAAACATAGTTTTTGAAGAAAAAAATTACTCCAAAACAATAAAAAAAAAATATCAAACACACCAAACAATAACAAGATAAACTATTTAAAAAATGTAAAAATATAAAGACTATTAAAATTAAAAATTAATTAAATATATTTATATTTAATATAAATATCTATTATATAGAGAAATGTCTTACTAATATATGGAATATTTGATGCTACCTAGGGACAATGCCATGAGGTGCATCCAATAATATAGAGTGTGTTGCAGAGAATTATTCTTAGCTATCCCATATGGCACTATCCTAAATTTTATATCAATAATTTAGATTTATCAATATTGGTCATTGATCCACCTCACGGTGTCGCGCGATAGTGGATTAATCCTCATTTCCTGGAGTGGACTAATGTGACGATGGAAACTTATTGGAGATTTCAAAAGTCACCAGACCAATTAAAACTGGGCATTATCGCAATTATTTCATAATACAAGGGTCAATAGTAAACTAAATCTCTATAACTAGCTCCAAGATGCTGCCTAGGCATGAACGAAAATGGCAAAATCTAAGCACAAAACGCTGTTATTAGCGAATTTGGTTGCATTTGGAGCCATATTATCACTACTCAGGTCTTCATCCGCTGAAATCATTTTTGAGGAGCGTTTTGAAGGTGTGTTCTTCTTGAATCTCCTTTGCTATTTTTGAACTTTCCACTTGGGTGAATATGATATGATGCTAAGAATCTTGAGTTTGAACTGAAATATAGTTGAAGGGTTTTAAGTTTTTTGGGGATTGATCATGTAAGAAAAAACCTTAGAGCTGAATAAGTATGTATTATTTAGTTCTAGCATGTTTCAAGAAACTTGTTATTTGAAGTAACTTTTTGGTTGTTTATTAACTTGATTTGTGTCATGAGATTCTCAGATTGAAGTTAATTTTGTTCTTTTACTTTAATTTTTGGGTCGTGAGAGTGGGTGCTATGAAAAATGTTAATCTGTGTGTTTTTGGGCTTTTTCCTGGAAAAGATGGGTGGCAGCGTAGGTGGGTGAGGTCTGATTGGAAAAGGAGTGAAGGAAAAGCTGGCTCTTTTAAGCACACAGCTGGGAAATGGAATGGCGATTATGATGATAAAGGTTTGATTTCCTCTACAACATTCTTGCTATGATAATATTATATTTTCTATAATATTTTATGGTTCAACTAATTTTATTGAAAAAGTTGGGTTTGAGCCATAAAACCCCACTCAAGTTTTGTGGCTCATATACGGTTTGCAGTTTCATTGTAGAACTGGAACCATCGGGTAATACCTCAAGTGTTGGATCAATGAGCCAGAGTTATCAATGTCCCACTTTTTTTATGTGGGCAAGAAGTATTCATAGAACTGTCGATGTGACTGACATGGTTTGTTTATCCGCATGTCTGGTTGTTTGGAATTAGATTCATTTGAGATTACTCTGATTCCTTTCAGGTATTCAGACAGCGATTGACGCTAGGCATTCTGTCATATCTGCTAAGATACCCGAATTCAGCAACAAGAATAGAACCCTGGTTGTTCAATATTCCATCAGACTTGAGCAGGACATAGAATGTGGTGGGGGTTACATAAAGCTTCTTTCTGGTTATGTTAATCAAAAGAAATTCGGTGGTGACACACCTTACAGGTATACAATTTTCAAAAGTTCTCTGTTTCTTGGTTTCTGTAAAGTTGATGAAATGGCACTGCATGTTGCTCGACATTGCTAGAAATAATGACCATGCTCCTTGTCTTACTAGTTATGATGGAAAAAATGTACGTGTGGGTGTAGAGTTATATGATTTTCATGTGTAAATGACTAAGAAAATGATTGAATTCATATTGACTACAATTTTCTAAAAATTATATCAAGAAAAGCCTTACTTTAGAAGTGTTGACAATAGATGGTTATCACAAATTTGGCTGGAAATACTTTTCCAATGCAGATGGAAAATAGAAGTAGATGACTGCAATATGAATCTTTTCCCTTGTCTACTTGGTCCTAGATTCAATAACTTTCCTGAAATGAAGCAATTTTAGTGGAGTTCATTCATAGATTATGCAATCACTTAAGTTGTAGTTTGGGCATGGCTATCAAACTGTTTACATTTGGATTTCAGTTCTAAACGTTGTTGGAAATGTAAATCGGTCAAATGGTACTATCCTATGGAACCTTTCCAGGAATTCCTTGTTGGTCTCTAATTGTTTGAAATTTTCATCTCTTCAGTTTGATGTTTGGACCTGATATATGTGGCACGCAGACGAAGAAACTTCATGTCATACTATCCTATCAGGGTCAAAATTACCCCATCAAGAAGGATCTGCAATGTGAAACAGACAAGTTAACTCACTTTTACTCATTCATTCTTCGGCCGGATGCAACATACAGCATCCTGATTGATGGTCGAGAAAGAGACTCTGGAAGCATGTATACAGACTGGGACATCCTACCTCCAAGAAAAATTAAAGATGTGAAAGCAAAAAGGGTATCATCTTCAAATCCTCCAAGTC